>CAJQZP010001468.1:2140000-2725000 GCA_907164705.1 Parnassius apollo | reverse complement strand
TATCCTCGATTGAGAAGAAAATGCAGATGCGTTGTCACCCCTGAGTATTTAGATGGAAAGCCTCGTTTCCAGTAAAAAAGGTCTCTGGATCTCTACACTCGCCATACAAAACACAGCAGTAGCTATTTCACGCTGGTATTCTGTGAGAGCGTGGTCCTTTCTCGGTCGAGCCGACCATTCGTGCTACAACCATAATATAGCTGCAGCGTCGCTCTACCACGTATAGATTTAACTAATCCACACAAAATATAGATGTATACAGATATGTAATAATAATAATAATAATAATAACACACACAATACAATACAGGTATGTAAAATTTACCTAGCACATGTAAATCATAGTAAACCATGTAGTGGCAGGTATGTCCAATAATCACGGAGCTGCCACTTGAAAACCTTTCTTACCGATCGGTAGTCGGTTCTCCAAGCTACAGGGACTGCCAACTGTCACTTCAGCTAACTGCTCCGTTGGGCTATGTTGGTTAATCTGGTTCTATCCTGAGTAAGTTAACATATTCACAAATAACTTAAGCGTGTTTTCAACAAAAATTACCGGTATAGACGTGATATGGACTTTATACATGGCTCTTGTCTTATCCATGTTCATCTTATTACCTAACCGGTGAAGACACTATTGAGTTAATTGATCATAGTGGTAAGATCCTCTATGATCAATTAACTCAATAGTGTGGCAAATATTTTCAGACCAGTAACTTGGTAACGTCTTCCAAAGCAGCGATGATGATTTTCGAGGATATACATCACCCTGTCTTACACCTCGCTACAGTTTGATAAGTTTAGCGCTCTGTTTCAGTACTCAAACAGCCATTGTACGTAGCCTTTTTTTACAGACTGCTGAAGAGACTGTAGTACCATCTAAATTTCTACCGAATTAGGGGCTTTCTATAACGCAAGACAAAGCGACAGATTGTACCAAACTAATTTTCATTAAGACTGTAATTTGTTCGAAGGGTGTGTATGTAGTTTATGCTCTCGTTAGAGAGAAAAATATTCTTTGAGTCTATTGTACTAAAGCCTTTTTGAACATTGATTTGTTCTAGAGGCTAGAATTTTTTTAAAGAATATTAATAATGCTATAAACATTATTAATATTCCCCTTAACCACTCGTGGTAAGCTTAAATTGCTTGTGTTACGAGTGGTTCACGCCAGTAGTCGAATGGCGGATTCGAACCCACGATATTTTTGAGTTCGCGGTGCGCGCCCTGCCGTTAGGCTACTGTCGCTTCAGATTCGTGAAATCAGGGTAGTAACTCTGCAAGGATTTTATTGTTCTGTGATTAGTAATGACTCTCTGAAACAGCGCGTAGAAGCTGCTTTGAAAGAAAATCAATCTATAGTTCTTCAAAAGAGCGTTGTCGTCTTTCTTGAAGAAGAAGGCCACCGCACTGCTGCTCCACGCCTCCGGAGTAACGCCACCGTGGCGTGGAGGACGGAATTTAACAACTTCTGTAAGACTTTATGTTAAACACTTGATGTGTTGATGAGTGAAGATGTGTTGTAATAAAGTCTTGCCGTTTGTAATGTGCTAGAGAGATATTCTAATCTCAACCAAACTTACGTCCGAGATATCATCGGAATAATGGACGAGACTGACCCTTGGGTCGTAACTTACACATGCGTGTGGCTTTAACGACGATGCATACTGTCCATGGAATCTCTAATCTCACTCTAAATCTCCGGTTTCGAGGAAAGCAGCGTCAGTTCTTTCTTTAACTTACTGGTAGTTCTTTCTGGCAGACAGATCTTTGAAAATAACATTGGAGCCTTGGTCCCACTCAATCGCTTTTTCAGTACAAGCTGTATTGAAGTTACGTACGTCTAACTATGTATTTTCAATTACCCATACGCTGTCATATCTGTTGAAGACTGAAGTTTAATTTCCCGCCTAATAGCCATAAAATAAAGAGAATGTTCGGAGAGTGTTTTGGGTGTTTCTGCGACGGGTCTTGCAGAACTTAGCTCTGACCGCATGGACAGTTTCCACGATATATTATTTATGTCGTTATTATTATTATTTATGTCGTTCATTGTATAGCCATTTTCTAGGCACTAAAAAGCATTATGTAAGTCCAGCTGAAGGTTCTCGGGGTTTTGGATTAGAGCACAAGGGGAACGGAGCGTTGACTTCTTTAGACGTGACCTCTCCGACTAAACATTAAGGTCCGGTGTGCCTTTCAACACTCGCTGATCGCTATTAGTTATAATAACCATTAATTACGTAGTCTACGAAATATTTTATTTATATTCGTTGATAGAACTTCTGAACGGCTTGATCGATTGAGGCCACATTCACACATTGTATTTGTTTTGACAAGACAATGATTCATAGTTATGCAAGGATCGGATAGGCGGCGCTATAATCAAGTTATTAATATATTCAATTTTTACCAAGCCTCGTGTTTAATTAAAAAAAGAATAATTACCAATAATCTCGTAAACCATTTACTTTCACAACTTGCAGTTTGCATACAACAATTATTTTAGAAATAAATAGTACATGATTAAAACTACTTTTACGGATTTCGGTGGTTCGGTGGTTCACCCATGGTCACGGGGGACAGTCCCCCGTGACCATGGGTGCTGGAAAGCGCCCGAAACGTCGGGAATTAAAAATAAAAGTAAATAAAAAGTAAAAATAAACGCGATAAAATCCGTAAAAGTAGTTTTAATCATGTATAGTGTTCGCGTAAATATAAGAAATCATTAAATAAATAGTACATTACCTTCATTTCAGGAGACAGCTTCGTGTCTAAAGTGAACTCAGTTTTCAGCAAATGACCCATTTCAGTAGGAGTGTAGTCCTCGCCGTAGTCTGCTTTGGCTAATCGGCGTTGCAGGTCCGCTACTTGCGCCTCTTGCCTGTCTGATTCATTTTATTCAGATATCACACAATTAGCACATTAAAGAATATTATAAATATGGTACGTGGTAGAGCCACGCTGCAGTTATATTGGTAGTATAGTTGTAGCACGAATGGGTCGGCTCGACTGGGGAAGAACCACGCTCTTACAGAATACCAGCGTGAAATATTAGCTTGGCGCTGCTGTGTTTCGTATGGCGAGTGTAGAGACCGGAGACCCTTTTTACTGGAAAAGAGCCATTTCTTCTTAGTCTTCACGGGTGACAACACATCTACATTTTGATTCGATAGAAGATTGATGTGGATGTCTATGGGCCGCAGCAACTACTTACCATCAGGTAGACTGTGTGCTCGTTTGTCACCCTATCCTATAAAAAAATATATCGAAATGGTAAATACTTATCTAGAATTTTTAAAAGGATTAAGGTTTATTCGATCATCATCATTATTACAGCCCTTCGCATGTCCAAATCTAAACAAAGATCTTCCCCAAGAAATGCTTCAATACACGGTTCAAAGCCACCTGAAACCTGCATACATTATCTCCATGGGGGGGGGGGAGGCTTCACTTCTTTATCATGTTGTGCACTCAATTAGGCATAGCTTAGCATGTAGTGGCGTAAGAATAACTACTACCTATATCACTTCATGGTTGTGGTTTGAGTAGAAGTGACAGAGAAAAACAAAACAGGAGCTGGGCAGCAGCATATACCTGACAAAAAACTTAAAAAACACTGGTTGCCAATTTGCCATTCAAGTGTGTTTTATTTTATATATAGATAAGGGTGACACAGCGCACAAGGGACACACAGTCCACCTGATGGCAAATGGTTGCTGTGGCCCATAGACATCTACATATATATCCATGGTTACGAATCAAAATGCAGATGCATTGTCACCCATGAGGACTAAGATGGAATGCCTCGTTTTCAGTAAAAAGGGTTTTTGATTCTCTACACTCACCATACGAAACCCAGCAGCGTTAAGCTGCTATAATTTTACGCTGGTGTTCTGCGAAAGCGTGATCCTTCCCCGGTCGAGCCGACACATACATGCTACAACTATACTATCACTATATCTGCAACATGTCTCTTCCACGTGAAAAACTATGGCGAATATACCCTCCTTATAAGATAATCTATGGATACAGGTTTATGTTCAACAGTGGTCTGTAATTAATCAATAAATAAAATGATGCTATAGCCATCTTAATATGTATTATAGATGTAAAATCAGAAGATGCAGATCAGTATCATAAGTGCAAGACTTCTGGACTCCAACCCACCATGTAAATGTATGTTTAAGACACTTTATCAGATTGTTAACGCTCGCTGTAAATATAACAGAACGCGAGTAACCCGGGTTCGATCCCCGCCGGCACCAATGAAATTGTTAATTGCAATTTTAAGTGCTGATTTATCACGTGCTCGGCGGTGAAGGAAAACATCGTGAGGAAACCTGCATGTCTGAGGAATAAGGAAAAAAATATTTCATACACATGAGAAATTCGCCAACACGCATTGGGGCAGCGCGGCGGACACTTCCTTGCCCTAAAATTAAAACCCTCTCAGAAATGAGGGGAGGCCTGTGCCCAGCAGTGGGACGTATATAGGCTGTAACTTTACTTTACTTTTCCTTTATGGGAGAGATCCGTATTCAGCTTTGACATGTTTGTACATAATTTAAACTGTTCCAAATAATAAAACCAACCTTTAACAAATACAATATAAGGCACTTCCCCCATAACTCTGAGCGTAGACAACTCATGGCGTAGTGCCCCTGCTACCGAGTTAAGCAAGCTCTCTGTTTCTTCATCTGTAGAGTCACCTTTGCATACCCAAAAAACATTTACTGTTAGGAAATCTGGAGTCACTCTTACCTAAAATAAATATGTGACTATAAAAAAAGCACAATTTGAACTACATTTTTACATTTCTCCCTTAGTACAATGTTTTATGTATTCCAAGACGTTCTTTACACATATATAAGGTCTTTTGTTAAAGCTATTTCTTAATATAACTATCAAAGGACGTCAAACATCTCAGTCCGCTCCCTCACTCCATCGTGACCATGGGTGCTGTAAAGTACCAGAAACGTAGGGAATTAAAAACATAAGTTAATTAAACGCGATAAAATCCGTTTAAATAGTTTTATTCAATGAGTAGGGTTTACGTTTCACTTCATTGTCTTTTGAGCCAAAGAATGCTTTGCTAGAATTTTCATATTCTCATTGGATGAAAAACATTTAGTGATGAGTAGGGAACGGATTATATGCATTTGCATATTTAGCCCCTTTTCAGCGGTATTTGCATATTTTAGCAAAATTTTTGAAATCATGCATATTTCGCTCGATCTCTTAGCTGTAATAAGCACTCATTTCGCTCACATATTTGCGAGTATTAAAATCTCGAAACTTGGAGGGGATTATGAAGAAAATTAGTTTTATGAACTCCTCGTTGCCAGAGTTATTCCCGAGTGAACTCAAAGAAGAGTTTCAAAACAAACTGAACAATAAGCCAGGGTTTGAACCCTTATGCCAAATTGATAGCTACATCAACGGGGCGGGTGAAATTTTGCCCGACACAATAAGTCCAAAAATGGCTCAGTCACCTCAGTGGACGTAGTAGCAATGGTCCTTTTCCGCTTACAAAATCGTTGACAATTTGTCTACATAACATTTGGACCAGTACTTAGTCGTATACATTTTCAAGGGTAAATTCTAAATTTCATTGTAAATATATTTTATACTTGATATTTTCGCAAATAAGATTGTTATCGTTGAGAAATAATAGCTTTTTAAAATAAAAAACATTTCAAAATAGTGCCTTTTTTATTATTTCATGTGGCATTTTAGGCCCTTTTTATGGATATTTTAGCTATAAATATTTTCAAATATTATATATTTTTTAAAACTAGCTAGCTATTTTTCCTGCATATTTTGGGCTTTTTATGTTGCATATAATCCGGTATTTAGTGATGAGATATCATTCTATGAGTCTGATATAGAATCAACTTAACAGACAATAAAAAGTGAACCACAACAGTTGTTTAAAAATAAAGGTGAATTTTATTATAGAAAACTTATGAGTTTTCCATAATACAATATTTATGGTTTGGTCATTAATTCAAGATTAAAATCTAATGCTGAATATAGACCTCCTCCAAGGAATGAAACAAAGCATGGCCCTGGGCCACCTGCATCCATCGACTTCCTGCATCTCTTACCAGGTCTTACCAGGTCGTCACTCCATCTAGTGGGGGGATTAATCATTAATTCATCCTTAATTATGTTACGCGCCTAAGTTGACGTCAGGTACCTGGAACTAGCACCATCTAGTGTCGGGGACCAGAGCGAGGACGGCTTCCTAGAAAATGTCAATCTTGACTTTCGATCAACAGCGCCATCTAGTATCGAACAGAAGAATTAAGCTTTCTAGAAGCCCCACACTCGAACTTTCTGCGCCTGGTCGGTTGGCACCCGTATTTACTTGAATATTCTGTATGTTACGGTGAAAAAGGTGTATTTAAAGGCGCTGCAAGACGCGATCGGGGCAGTATTGAATTTGGCGAGACAAGCGAAGCTTCGGAGCGAAATAAAGTGAATCAGTGTGAATAATTATTAGTGTTTTTAAGTTTTAATTGGTGTTCGGTGATTAAAGTGTTAATTTTGGTAATTCAATCGGCAGTTTTAATTGTCACGAACCCTAAGCTCGTAACAATTATATCCAGATTGATTACCTTGATAGAAATCAAAAATATTCTTGTCATATTTAAGCTTTTGCATGAGAAAACCCATCAAACACAACTAGAATTGCAGAACAAAAACTCGTAAACTTAACCACATAATTCACTATTATGGTATGTGGTGCCACTCCCATCTGACTGGGTTATTCCGTTTAGTCACCCTAAGATATCAACCCTAGGGTGAATACTCGGAAACGCGTGTTCGTTTATCCACACGCGGTAGATAATCGGAATTTGTAAGTATATTATTTTTCTTCTGATTTTCTCCCTCGCCTGTGTACGGTCGTTAATGGTTAATGGTCATGGTCCTACCATGGTGGCTATTTGTTAAATCTTTTTAAAATAATGATAATATGATTTCGTTTGTGAAATACTACGAAAATACACGGCTCAAGGACGAAAATTATGTGGCTGTTTGGAATTCATTAGGAGTGCCTCACAAAACTATAAACTCACTGGAATCTTGGCATAAAACTATTTTAAATGAAGTTAAAGACAAACATCCAAATTTAGTAAAGTTTTTGGATTACTTGTACACTCGGGAATAACTCTGGCAACGAGGAGTTCATAAAACTATTTTCTTCATAAGATGCATTCAACGCCAATCCATAAGTTTCGAGATTTTAATACTCGTAGGTATGTGAGCGAAATGAGTGCTTATCACAGCTAGGAGATCGAGCGAAATATGCATGATTTCAAAAATTTTGCTAAAATATGCAAATACCGCTGAAAAGGGGCTAAATATGCAAATGCATATAATCCGTTCCCTACTCATCACTAAATAATTTTCATCCAATGAGAATATGAAAATTCTAGCAACGCATTCCTTGGGTCAAGACAATGAAGTGAAACATAAACCCTACTCATTGAATAAAAGTATTTAAATTGATTTTATCGCGTTTAATTAACTTATGTATGATATGACATATCCACGATCAAGTTACTCCACTCCTGAGTGTGGGTGCTCAGACTGACTGTGTGAAAATTCCGCTCAAGACAACAATTGCTCGGGGCAAACTGAGCAACAAGACCAAGGCGATCCCTGAATATGAATAAAAATGTAGATGCGTTGTACCCATGAGGACCAAGATGGAATGCCTCATTTCCAGTAAAAAGGGTCGCCGGTTCACAAAACACAGAAGCATTAAGCTACTATTTTACACTGGAATTCTGTGAGAGCGTGGTCCTTCTCCGGTCGAGCCGAACCATTCATGCTACAATTATACTACTAATATTACTGCAGCATGGATCGGATCCCTGATCACTGATCGGATCGCATAGCCACTAAAATGTCACTAACACGTCAATTCACACATATAAATGTCAATACGAGATGTATTTTGACGTTACAATTGTTTCCAAATTTCGCATGCAAATTATTTAAAAAATGCCAAATTGCAGCCTTTTTGCAAATAAATATGTATTAAAATTCAAACGATTTTTTTAATAATGATCTTGAACATTAATCAAAAGTCTAAAATGTGTAAATTTATTAAATCAACAAACCTCGTACAAAATAAAGTTGACAGCCATTCTATTGTGTATTATAGTATTCTGTTTTGTAATGAAGTAAAACCTGACTTTTGTTAAGACCACAGGATAGAGAATTTTGCAGCATGGCTCTACCATATGCACAAAATATTATTGATATAAAGTAATTGTGGTGATGGTCTCTAAGTTTAAATATTTTTGGGCAATCTGACCTCAATCACTTACAGGTACCAGCATTACAGATCTGGGGTCGGCTTTAGTAATCTGCTGCACGATTTAAGTGATTATTTTAGTTTTAGTTGACAGGCAATGATGCTATTGATTACCATCTAGCTGCTTTTTATGCCGGAAATCTTTATTTTTCGAGATATTGATAGTTAAAGTTTTGAGGTTATATCTGGTCGGCTAGACATCCGGTACTTGATTTTGATAATGTTTTTAGTCTAGGAGGCTTGTTAGGGTTAAGCTTAAACCTATTATACTGTTTTAGATGTCGGAAATGCATTTTGAATTAATTACGATAAAAACAAATTTCACCAAAAATAGTGTAATATGTCCATTTGTTCTCGTATTATGAAGTAGAATTCCGATACTTGATTTTTTAATTTTGTTTTCAATTTAGGAGGGTTGTCAGGGTTAAGCTCGTTCCATTTACACTGTTTTTGGATTTCAGAAATGCCTTTTGAATTAATTACGATAAAAATAAATTTCACTTTAAATTGCATATAATGAAACACAAATGTCAATTTGTTTTTCTAACACAGATACACTGATAAAAAAGTTAATCACTCGAACCCAGACAATCTATTTGTGGCTGGAGATGGAACTTATATACAACAAATTGAATTGCAGTGGAAAGCAGTCAAGAGGTTTTTCAGATAACAAAATTATAACAATTCACATTACATTATTTCATTTACTACTCTAGTAGCAGAGTTAAGAGCAACTATACTTTATAGATAAAATTGGTTGAATCAGTTCTAAAACCGAATTAGCACACCCCGACTCCACGTAGTCTTGTCTGCCCTACCCCTAGAATGTTTTTGTAAAGCCGTAGGCAAGGAGGGAGAGCAGCCCCCGCCCGCTGTAGCAAATCGCAGGCACCTAAGCAAGCCATAGCGGATGAGGCTGGTCGCTGAAGGCGACCAATAAGCCGAAGCTGCGGAGGCGAGCATGGGTGCCTGTGATTTGCTATGCAAGGGCGAAGGGGCTGCACTTTCTGCAGTGCCGAAGCCGTTGCAGAAGTAACTGCGTCAATATTCCTGTATAAAAAGTGAGGTTGATTTTACAAAAAAAGGGGGGGTTTCCGGCACTTCCCCTTTTAGGGGGAGGTTCCTACCCCAGCCCCCCTCCACTCGGCGACCATAATATATTCATGCGGCAGATTACTAAAAATTCATAAAAAAAAGGGGGGGGGGGATTCCGGCACTGCTCTTTTAGGGGGAGGTTCCTACCCCTCCCCCCATCTACCCGCCCACTCGGCGACCATAAATTTGTGCGGCAGATTACTAAAGAAATAGCCAGATCTGTAAATAGTAAGTTTAAATTTTGTTGATTTGTAACCACATGCATTGCAGTCTTATTTTCAAATTACCTTTGATATTTCAATGCCTTTTCCAACAATATTCATTGCTACTGTACCAGTAGACATAATATCTGTTATATATTTCATAAATATTTTATTCAATACAGCCACTCTTCGAACTCCCCTTTTACCAGGTTCATATTTTATTTTTGTTAGGCTTTTAACACTAGGCATTGGAATCGTGTCTAAAGTTTGAGATGGGTACCACTGTCTAAAAAGTTACAAAATATTAATTTAAATATTGATTAGCTAAATAAAAAAACGAAAGTTATCATTATAAATGATATTACTTTTTACTTTTAGGGCTAATCATTTTAGAAAGCTTAACGCCTTGCTTTTTGTAATTATATAAAAGCATTGAAACATGATAAAAACGACGAAACATAATTGATTCCTTGGTTAAACATGAAAACTAGTCGTTTCCGACAGAATATTTAATTGGCTGAACTTTAAATTAAAATTTCATTTCTATTGTAATTTACAGCTAATATTTTTTCGCATTTACATTCACTGAAAATAAAACAAAACAATTTTCAATTGTCAAAAGATTGTCAATGTCAGAAACAGATGACAGATGACAGTAGGCTTCGTGCCGTAGACAGAGAAACCTATGTCTACGCTTCGTGCATAGAAAATAGTATATATGGAGTGTAGAGTATGGAGTGCGGTAGAAATAAGGAGTACCAACTCCCATAGTAGAATAGTTGAAAAAGTGGCCATCTGTAAGCAGTAAATAACAGCACAAAAACTCTCCACAACAGCGCTGGAGTAGCTACCGGGATGAAATGAACTTAGCAGTTGTCGACGGTTTAAGTGTGCTGCTAAACTACTCAGTAGCTCTAAAATCTAAAATAATTTTATTTAGTAAATATAACCTCGAAAAATTCGTCTATCCCACTAATATTTTTCACATTTTATTTCACATAATATTTTTCGATGCGTTCTTTAAAATTTACCCCGTAGCTATAGTGACGCCATCCTTATTTAAAGGTTTTTATGGACCGGTAGGCGAAGTGTAGGGCGATCCCCCACTAGATCGAGTGACGACCTGGTAAGACATGCTGGAAGACGATGGATGCAGGTGGCTCAGGACCGTGCTTTGTGGCATACCTTGGGAGAGGCCTATGTTCAGCAGTGGACTTGAGAAGGGCTCTAGTGATGATGATGGACACTTTTTAATACACAGTCTGTACCGTAGACAGAGAATCCTAGCATTCTCTGTCTACGCTTTGTCTTTAGCATTCTCTGTCTACGTTGTGTACTCCTTACTTCTACACTCCACAGTGTAGAGGAAAGGAGTACAGACTATGTATAAAAAGTGTCCGTAGGAAAGCGTTAAATAAGGGTGACACTGTAGCTACAGTCTAAATTTTAAAGAACTTTTTATAACTTTTTATTGCACAGACTTTCACAATAATTCTTTTTACTATAATTATTTTATTGCTTTCGAATTTATTATTTTAAAAATCACTCTCAACGTATTTTACGGCGACTTAACATACTCCGTAGCTACTCGAGCGCTGTAGTGAAGAGTTTTTGAACTGTTATTTACTGCTTACAGATGGACACTTTTTCAACTATTCTCCTATGGGAGTCTCCTTATATCTACACTCCATAATAGTATGCTCGAAAGATGTAGGCTCAGAACAAGGTATATAAAATTACTCGGAGCTTATAATCTTAGAGTATTTATAAGCAAGCTAAAGAGCTTTCGTTGGCTAAAATAAACAGTAAGCACTGGTTTTAACCGATTTTTTTCCGATGATATCCCGGACGTCGGTTTAAGCGAGATTCGAATGGCTCTCCAGCACCTTAAAAACGGCAGGGCCCCAGGCGAGGATGGAATTATAGCGGAGCTTCTGAAAGCGGGTGGAACACCGGTACTTGAAGTCCTTCAGAAGCTCTTCAATTCCGTCCTCCATGGTGGCATTACTCCGGAGGCGTGGAGTAGAAGTGCGGTGGTCTTGTTCGTTAAGAAAGGCGACAACGCTCTCTTGAAGAACTACAGACCGATTTCCCTTCTGAGCCGCGTCTACGTACTGTTTTCGAGAGTCATTACGAATCGTCACGCACGCAGACTCGACGACTTCCAGCCTCCCGAACAAGCCGGTTTCCGAAAAGGCTTCAGTACCATAGACCACATACATACCCCGCGGAAGATTGTACAGAAGACCGAAGGAAGCTGGAGGACCTTAGCACTATGCTCAATGACCTCAATGGTGCCTCCCAACGGATAGGTCTTAAGATGAACATGGACAAAACAAAGATCATGTTTAATGACCATGTCACACCTATGCCGGTATTTGTTGGGAGCACTATGCTCGAAGTTGTTGTCGAGTACGTTTAACTGGGACAAATAGTCCGACTAGGTAAGTCCAACTTCGACCGAGAGGTCAATCGACGGATTCAACTCGGCTGGGCAGCGTTCGGGAAATTACTACACATCTTCTCGTCAGGTATGCCTCAATCTCTGAAAACTAAAGTGTACAACCAGTGCGTGTTGCCAGTGATGACTTACGGATCTGAGACGTAGTCCTTCACTGCTGGCCGTATGAGGATGATCAAGGTTGCTCAGTGAGCTATGGAGAGGGCTATGCTCGGAGTTTCTCTGCGTGATAGACTCAGAAATGAGAATATCCGCAGGATTAGTAAGCTGAAGTGACAATGGGCCAGCCATATAGCTCGAAGGACCGATAACCGATGGGGAAGAAAGGTTCTCGAGTGGCAGCCTCGTACTGGTAGGCGTAGTGTAGTGACCCTCCACTAGATGGAGTGACGACCTAGTAAGACATGCAGGAAGTCGATGGATGCAGGTGGCTCAGGACCGTGCTTTGTGGCATTACTTGGGGGAGGCCTATGTTCAGCAGTGGACTTGTGAAGGGATGTAATGATGATGATGATGACAGGTTTTAACAGTGCCGAAATAAAAAGGGCGACGTTATTAGTCTCGAAAAGTGACGCGCATTAATTGTTTCTCTCGACGGAACTCATTTATTTGAATTTTAAGTTGCCATGGTGAAATATGTAGTGCCAAGCTGTAAAAACGATTCACGGAAGCAAACAAAGAAGAGCAATGATATTTCTTTTCATCAGTATGTGACAATATTTCGATAAGAAAACATCGATTTTAACAAAATTAGTTAAGGTGTCAAAGGGGTAGCGGGAGGTGCACGGCTGGGGCGACACAGCACGTGCCCCGCTACTAAGATTCTCTTTATATAAAAGATATTATTTTGTTTTTGTTGCTAAGCAGTTTGTTTATTATAATATAAAGAAAAGTATATTGCTAAAATCATAGAATTATTAGGCTTAGAACCGCAACAGGCGCACGCAAAGTGAAGCCGTTTAGAGTAAGACTTTTAAGGCTAAGTACGACTTTCAGCGTGTCAGTCATAGATTACTGACTATGTACTAGAGAGTCAGTACTCGAGTCCACGTAGTCGTGTAAAGAGCTCGCGCCATTTTGCAGAAAAAAACAACTTACTGTGCTTTAAAATGGTGTCACTACTCATCACAAAATCGTGAAAAAATCTAAAAATCTCATTTCACTGGTAATTACTGCCTAGCATCTTATATTTTTATAAAAAAAACATTCATCAAAACATAATAATAAATCTTAAATTTGAAAGACGCCAATATAATTAAAATGTTGCTAGGCATAGTAAAATATTTTACACCATATTTTCTTATTATTATAATTAATTACATACTGCCAGTATGGGACTATTGTTGCATGAATAAGTCAACTAGCGCCATCTAGTGTCAGGAACGAGAGCGAGGGGAGCATTGAGAAAATGACATCACAAATCACTCAACTGACAGCGCCTAGTCGAAACTCGAACGCTCGGTACCTTCCGCGTGTTTACTTGAACATTCTGGATATTTCTTTGCTAATTTAAATATATAGGCGCTGCAAGATGCGATGGAGGCAGTGTTGATTTGGGCGAAACAAGCGAAGCTTCGGAGTGGAATTAAGTGAATTAGTGTGTTTAAATTATTAGTGTTTTAACTTTAATTGTGTAAAGTAAATTAAAGTGTTAATTTAGGTAATTTTATCGGCAATTTTTATTGTCACGAACCTCAAGCTCGTAACAATTGGTGTCAGAAGTGGGATCGTTCACCTTCCCTTTCTAGAGTTCGCTTAGGGCAGCTGGATCGAAGATGGCCCTTTTCCCCACAGCCATAGCACCTAGGGCTGTATCCTTTGTTGCGGTCGCGAACTGTAGCTGCTGCAACCTCCCTGACGCGATGGGAACGATGATCCTGCCGCACGGCTTCTACCTCCAGTGCATGGGCCAAGGCGTCCTTAAGCGTCTCATGGTGCCCGAGCCTCACAGCAGCTCTGACTTCCAGGTCACGGATGCCGTCGATGAATGTCTGCACCAGGTTCCCTCCAATGAGCGCAGGTACAGACCGGTATGCCTTTCGCACCAGCTTCTCCACCTCTAGAGCCCACTGCTGCAGGTTTTCGTTGATGCGCTGCACGCGATCTTTAAGCTGCGCACGAAAGACGTGTTCCAGGTGAGCGTCGCCATACCTCGCCTCCAATGCCTCAAGGAGTTGCTCATAAGTCACTTCCTCGCCGAGAGCTTCCAGAACTGTTAAGGCCTGGTCGCGCAGGCCTAGTGTGAGAGCAGTCATGGCCTGACTTTTATTCCAGCCGTTCGCCTTCATAACAGCCTCGAACTGGATTTTGTAGGCTGACCAGGAAGAGGTACCATCGAACGGTGGCACCACGAACCCACGTAGCGAAGGTGTTGTAGCTACTACGGGAGCTGTAGCTCCATCTCCAAGTTTGAGTTCGTCCAGTGATTTCTTCATGTCAGCCATTACGTTTTCAACCCGATTGTTTACTTGGTCGATTCGGGTTTCAGCTTTCTCGATTCGGTTTTCAGCTTCCGACAGGCGGTTGTCATGGTGAGCAACCCTATCCTTCACCTCCTTTATCTCCTTTCCGAAGGTAGCGTGAAGGTCCCTCATGAGGAGCATCTGTTCCTCCTGTCGCCGGGCCTGTTCCTCGTGTCGGCGGGCCTGTTCCTCGTGTCGGCGGGCCTGTTCCTCCTGCTGCTCTTTCAACTGACGGGCCTGTTCCTCCTGTCCGCCCCGCAGCTGCTGCAGCATCACCATCAGAGCACCTAAGTCAGGTGCCACAGACGTAGAAGCTGCTGACGGACCGGCTTCCGTGGCCGGCGGCTGGCCCTCAGACATCTGCGGCGTTGCACCACCAAATCTCCTCTGGTCCGTCTCCTGTTGGCGTTGACTTCGGGTACGGACACCCTCCGTTTCCTCCTTAGGTAAAATCGGCATTATTTTATCCCACTTCTGACACCAATTTGTTACGTCAGTGCCAATATATATCGAGTGGGACCCCCAGCAAGGATTCAGAAACGAGAGTGACCACACTTTTGGAAGACTGTCGCAGTGTTCTGTCCCCGAACGAATTGGTCAAGGCGAAGAAGTTGTTACTCAAGTACGCCGATGTATTCTCATCAAATGATGCTGACATAGGAAAGACTGGCCTAGTTCAACACAAAATAAACACAGGAGAGGAATTGCCTATCCGTCAGCGGCCAAGAAGATTGCCGGTAGCACGTGAAAAGGAAGTGGAAACCATGATTGAAGGAATGGTGAAGGATGGTGTTATTGAACCTTCCTCTAGTCCATGGTGTTCACCAGTGGTGCTGGTGAAAAAGAAGGATGGCAGCATGCGGTTCTGTGTTGATTACCGCCGTCTGAACGACGTTACAAAGAAGGACAGCTATCCCTTGCCAAGAATTGATGACACGCTGGACATGCTTACAGGAGTAAAATGGTTTAGCACGCTGGATCTAAAAAGTGGCTACTGGCAAGTTGAAATTGACCCTAAGGACAAGGAGAAAACTGCGTTCTCGACGGGAAAGGGTCTGTGGCAATTCAAAGTAATGCCGTTTGGGTTGTGCAATGCTCCAGCAACGTTTGAAAGGCTGATGGAACTTGTACTTACCGGGCTAATTGGCGATGCCTGTCTGGTCTACTTGGATGACATCATCATCGTGGGCCGTACGTTTGAGGAACACTTTCAAAACCTGGAACGCGTGCTCATGAAGATTCAGAGTGCCAACCTCAAGTTGAGCCCGAAGAAATGTTCACTATTTCAACGGCAAGTTAACTTTTTGGGGTTTGTAGTATCGGAAGAAGGTATCCGCACAGATCCAGAGAAAATCGCCGCTGTCAAGGATTGGCCGGTTCCAAAAGACAAGACGCAGGTTAGAGCATTTTTGGGTTTGTGCTCCTATTACCGGCGATTTGTGAAGAACTTTGCAGATATAGCCAAACCTCTGCACAAGCTAACCGAGGAGAAGCGACATTTCTGCTGGGATGAAAGTTGCAATATCGCATTCCAGGAGCTCAAGGACCGTCTGTGCAAAACACCTATTTTGGGATACCCTGATGCAAGCAAAGAATTTATAGTTGACACAGACGCAAGTGGTATAGGACTCGGCGGTGTGTTGTCTCAACGGAATGGTGACCAAGAGGTCGTAATAGCGTACTTCAGCAAGTCGTTGTCAAAACCGGAAAGGAACTATTGTGTCACAAGACGCGAATTGCTCGCTGTGGTAAAGTCGTTGCAGCATTTTAGCAAATATCTTCTGGGACGAAAGTTTCACTTACGAACTGACCATGCTGCACTAAAATGGCTATTGCAGTTTAAAAATCCAGAAGGACAAGTTGCGAGGTGGATTGAACTACTGCAGGAATACGACTTTGAGATCGAACATCGCAGCGGAAAATCTCACGGCAACGCAGATGCATTGTCAAGGAGACCTTGTCCTGAAGATTGCAACCATTGTACTAGGCAAGAGAGTAAGGAAGAGGTATCCGTGAGGATGCTCAGGACGGACCACCTCAGCAACGAATGGAAGAACAGCTTACAACATGCACAGCAGGAAGATCCGGACATCAAGCCGATTCTGGAATGGATAAGGGCCAGTGCTCCCAAGCCTAAGTGGAGCGACGTCTCAGCAATGAGTTCAACCACTAAAAGCTATTGGGCCCAGTGGGACAGCTTGCTGCTTCAGGATGGAGTTCTGTGCCGTAAATGGGAAAATGTTCGGGGAGACAGCTGTTATTTACAAATGGTTGTCCCTAAAGCTAAAGTACCGGATGTTCTACAGCTGTACCATAATGATTATTCAGGAGGCCATCTGGGAGTTAAACGAACTCTACTGAAGATCCGAGAACGGTTTTACTGGGTCCACTGTCGAAACGATGTCGAGGACTGGTGTCGCAAATGTACAAGTTGTGCGGCTGTAAAGGGACCTCAGACTCGTAGTAGAGGTGCATTGAAGTTGTACAATGTGGATGCACCATGGGAGAGAATAGCCATTGACGTGGCGGGGCCGTTTCCGGAGAGTGAAAGCGGTAACAAGTATTTCATGGTTGTGATGGATTACTTCACTAAGTGGCCAGAAGTCTTCGCCATTCCAAATCAAGAAGCTTCAACAGTTGCAGATAAACTAGTTCATGAAGTCTTCTGTCGTTTTGGAGTACCTTTAGAGATTCACAGCGATCAAGGAAGGAATTTTGAGTCTCAAATATTCCAGGAAACTTGCCGAGTTATGGGTACTCATAAAACAAGAACGACTTCTTATCACCCGAAATCTGATGGAATGGTGGAACGATTTAATCAGACATTGGAGAGGTACCTAGCAAAAGTTGTAGACAATCGGCAACGAGATTGGGACAAGCACATACAACCGTTTTTGTTGTCATATCGAAGTTCTGTTCACGAAAGTATAGCAGTGACACCAGCTTTCGCAAACTTTGGAAGAGAATTACGGCTGCCTGCGGACCTGATCACCGGGATACCACCTGATGCCCCACGCAGTATAACCGATTATGCAAATGACTTGCGGAACAAAATGAATGACATTTATGAGCACGTCAGACAATCGGGCCAGCAAATGTCTGAGAAAATGAAAACCCGGTACGACCGCAAAATGAACAACAAAGGGTTCGACGAAGGTTCACTTGTGTGGTTGCACAATCCAGTCCGCAGCAAAGGGAAATCTCCTAAGCTTCAAGCTAAATGGGACGGCCCGTACCGGATTGTAACCAGGATCAACGATGTGACCTACCGGATACAGAAAGGCGCAAGAGGGACTCCTAAGATCGTCCATGTGGATCGCTTGGCGCGTTATTATGGGACCGATAATGCTCGGGACGAGCATGTCTTAGGAGGGGGCAGTGTTGCATGAATAAGTCAACTAGCGCCATCTAGTGTCAGGAACGAGAGCGAGGGGAGCATTGAGAAAATGACATCACAAATCACTCAACTGACAGCGCCTAGTCGAAACTCGAACGCTCGGTACCTTCCGCGTGTTTACTTGAACATTCTGGATATTTCTTTGCTAATTTAAATATATAGGCGCTGCAAGATGCGATGGAGGCAGTGTTGATTTGGGCGAAACAAGCGAAGCTTCGGAGTGGAATTAAGTGAATTAATGTGTTAATTTAGGTAATTTTATCGGCAATTTTTATTGTCACGAACCTCAGGCTCGTAACACTATTATTGTTGTATTTTTATTTGACAAATAAAAATACCGACAATATTCACGCATGAGTAGGTATTTTTAATTGTCAAATACTATTATAGGGTTCCCACTTGCCAAGAAAAAAAATGTATTGATTTTATGTTAGATTTAAGACAATAGTTAACATTTAGCCAAAATAGCAGAAAATTATTTATTTGTTTTTAATGAACTGAAGTGGATAATAATTTGAATATTATTGCCAATTTAAAAGTATTCGTTTTTAGATTTTCGTCTGGTCCGACTGTTGCTGCTCAACACAGACCACCCAGCCTACAAGACATGAAATCATTACGATTTTCTAATTAAATTAGTCTGTCAAGATTAGAAGAAAGAGAGGTGTGTGGGTTGCCCGTGAGATGTAACTTAGAGATGTGTCATATTCATAAATCGTACGCGTAAATATGGGAGACTATGAAAACGTAACGTAATTTTAAACAAATTAATGATGCGTAAAATACACCGTTTAATACAAGTAAAGTTCTTTAAAATATATACATGCATTTTACATGTCATTTACAACGCTAATCGCTTACCATAAATCCGTTAAGAGCGGAATGTGCCTAAGAAATACACAAACATAATACATGCTCTCGAAAACCATGACTTTGTTTCGGCTTCGGCCGCGACGGTCAGGTGAAAATATCTTCATTAGGTAAAATTAACGTAATATAAAAATGTAAACAAAAATTACCTTTATTTTTTATTAATTAGGGTTTGTAAAACTGTAATTTGGATTTCAAATTATAATTACATATAGATTTATATACACAAATATAATAGTATGACTGTTCGTCTACACAAAAAATAATAACACAATAAATAGTCGATAAACTTGCATCGATACTTTTTTGGGCATTTCTACTTACACGTGCCGCCTGCAGCCCCTCTGATTGATAGACAGAGACGCAACTATAATACTGCGTGCTTGACAAGGACAGCCTCAGAACTACGACCAGAAACGTTGAACCCTCACGGTTTTAGTATTTTAAGTTTATTAAATGATGCATTTATCGGTGAAACGTGACTTTATCCTTCTTGAAATTACGTATCCTGCTATCACTATCACACCACTTTAATGCGCAAGTGGGCATGTTTTACTGATTTAATTTAAAAAAAATTGTAGTGCTAAGGACGCAGTGCACAGGTCTGTTGTCTGGTCACTACTAAACAGGGTAGCGTTCGTGTTCAACTGTATAGGCTCTGGTTGAGCAGATGAAGTACAGAAATTTGTCGCCTTTCTTTACATGTCTCGTAGGCTAGGTGGTCTGTGCTGCACAATGAATTGAAAAAATTAGACTTAATCGCAAAGAAAACTAACGAAAACTAACTAATTTACGTTTCTAATATAGTTTACTCCATTTGTAGTATTGCTGAAAATGTCTAATGAAGTTTACTCCATTTATAGTATTGCTGAAAATAATCTGCGAAATCATATTAAGTATAATGCACAAGAAAACAATTCAGAGAAAGAGCTATCTCTCGAAGTTATTGCCAAATTCGTTGGTAGTTCTCTATTTCCTATTGTAGAAAGCACATCAATTCGCAACATCATGACACAAATCTGGCGCGGCTTATTGTAGAACGTTATGTGAGAGTTCGATTCTTATATGAATCCAAAAAGTTAATATTTCGCGGAAAGCGTCATCAAAGCGGCAGTTATTTAGAAAACAGTTGCAGATGCAGGGTTATTACTTATTAAGTAAGAGACGTTTAGTTTACGTACTTATTACTACTGGGTATATAGTTATTTAATAAATATTTTTAGTTTCGTGTTTTATTTAAATAGTTTTTCTCCTTCCGAATCTTATTTTGTTTTAATACAAAACGCCTATTCAAAAAAGTATATCATATATTTATATAAATATATAACACTATTTACTTATATAAATATATCTCCATCTTCAGATCTTGAATCCAAGATATCTAATATGGAGCAAATAAAAGTAACATTTGACTCGACCCTCTCTGAAATAGTGGCCCTGAAAAAGGTGTTAGCTACTAAGGAACAGTGGTCTCGACTTAACAATGTCGAGATAAAGGGAGTTCCCCTAAAGAGAGATGAAATCCTTTTTTTCATTAGTAGATAACATATGCACGCAGGTTGGTTACATGATCCCGAAACATCAAATAAATTACATAGCAAGGGTGCCGACACATTTTGGTAAGGATAAATCTATTATTGTCAACTTCATCAACCGCTACATAAAGGAAGAATTTGTCGCTGCGGCGCGAAGTAAGAAGTTTATGACAGCGAAAGACATTGGGTTTGTGGGTAACGAACAACGGCTGTATGTTAATGATCACTTAACACCGTATTCTAAGGCCTTGTTAACTAGAACCAAAAGATAAGGATTATCAATACGTTTGGGTAAAGTATTGTAAAATTCATGTTAGAAAAAACGATACTACGAGGGTTATGATTATCACAAGCGATAGTGATTTAAACAAGTTAGCTTAATCTGCCTCCAAACGTATAATTTGCTTAACTTATATCTCAGCTTAATTACGTATTGCTTAATTGCTTCTGCCGTAAATTACATTTGTAATGAAATGTTTACAACGCCTGCTTTGCCGATGTATCACTGTTGTTATTCTGTGGTTTTTTCTAAAACTCTTTGTTCGATATATTGCTTGACGCTTAATTGTTTCTACCCGCCTTATCGATATATTTTAGGTAACCGTATGCATGTTGTGCTCGCTCTTTTCGCTCTTATATCCTATTTGGTACAGAATGATATTGATTGTATTTTTTCCACGCTTCTGAAATGTTTTGATTTATTAATTTTTTTTTGTGTTGGTTTGCTTTCTTATCATGCTATTAACCCTAATACAAATAAAATATTTTTAAGTAGTTATTTTAAGACTTTCTGCATTCCGCTTAGTTTAATAACTTTAATTTTTCGTTGCATCAACATTTATGTTCTTAAAAGCCTGCTTTTTCATTACACTTTAATCAATTCTTTTAATACTAGACTTGGCTTTCTCGCTATTCTTTTTTGCATTATGTTATTGAATGATATTGATACTATTATTATTTTTTTAATTACATATTTACTATAACAACACTGTATTAACGTGATAATTATTTACCATGTTGATTTACTATTCGAGTTTGTAATTAAAATCAAAATAAGGAATTTTAGTTATTATTTTAAGACTTTCTGCATATTATCTAGTTTTATAATTTTAATTATACTTTGTTTATATTTTATTTTTAATTTAATGATTCATAATGGCTAATATTAATAACGAGTTTTTATATTTATTACCAGAATGCACGAGGTCTGCGTACTAAAACATCTGATTTCTACCGTAAAACCTGCCAGTCTAAATACTGTTACGCGCTCCAGTCAACGATACACTAGCGCCATCTAGTGTCAGGAACGAGAGCGAGGGGAGCATTGAGAAAATGACATCACAAATCACTCAACCGACAGCGCCTAGTCGAAACTCGAACGCTCGGTACCTTGCGCGTGTTTACTTGAACATTCTGGATATTTCTTTGCTAATTTATATAACTACGCGCTGCAAGATGCGATCAGAGACAGAGTTGAACTCGGCGACACAAGCGAAGCTTCGGAGCGGAATTAAGTGAATTAGTGTGTTTAATTATTAGTGTTTTTAGTTTTAATTTGTGTAAAGTAAATTAAAGTGTTAATTTAGGTAATTTTATCGGCAATTTTTATTGTCACGAACCCTAAGCTCGTAACAATTGGTGTCAGAAGTGAGATAAAATAATGCCGATTTTACCTAAGGAGGAAACGGAGGGTGTCCGTACCCGAAGTCAACGCCAGCAGGAGACGGACCAACGAAGATTTGCTGGTGCAACGCCGCAGACGTCGGAGGGCCAGCCACCGGCTGCAGGCCCGTCGGTAGCTCCTACATCTGCAGCACCTGACTTAGGTGCTCTGATGAGCAGGCTCGCCGACAGGAGGAGCAGGCTCGCCGACAGGAAGAGCAGGCTCGCCGACAGGAGGAGCAGGCTCGCCGACAGGATGAACAGGTTCGTCAGTTGAAAGAGCAGCTGCAGAGCGGACAGGAGGAATAGGTCCGTCAGTTGAAAGAGCAGCTGCAGAGCGGACAAGAGGAACAGGCCCGCCGACAGGAGGAACAGATGCTCCTCATAAAGGACCTTCACGCTACCTTCGGGAAGGAGATAAAGGAGGTGAAGGATAGGGTTGCTCAGCGTGACAACCGCCTGTCGGAAGCTGAAACCCAAATCGCGAAAGCTGAAAACCGAATCGAGAAAGCTGAAACCCGAATCGACCAAGTAAACAATCGGGTTGACAACGTAATGGCCGACATGAAGAAATCACTGGACGAACTCAAACTTGGAGATGGAACAACAGCTCCCGTGGTAGCTACAACACCTTCGCTACGTGGATTCAAAGTGCCGCCGTTCGACGGGACCTCTTCCTGGTCAGCCTACAAAATCCAGTTCGAGGCTGTTATGAAGGCGAACGGCTGGAATAAAAGTCAGGCCATGACTGCTCTCACACTAGGCCTGCGCGACCAGGCCTTAATAGTTCTGGAAGCTCTCGGTGAGGAAGTGACTTATGAGCAACTCCTTGAGGCATTGGAGGCGAGATATGGCGACGCTTACCTGGAACACGTCTTTCGTGCGCAGCTTAAAGATCGTGTGCAGCGCATCAACGAAAACCTGCAGCAGTGGGCTCTAGAAGTGGAGAAGCTGGTGCGAAAAGCATACCGGTCTATACCTGCGCTCATTGAAGGGAACCTGGGGCAGACATTCATTGACGGCATCCGCGACCTGGAAGTCAGAGCTGCTGTGAAGCTCGGGCACCACGAGACGCTTAAGGACGCCTTGGCCCATGCACTGGAAGTGGAAGCCGTGCGGCAGGATCATCGTTCCCATCGCGTCAGGGAGGTTGCAGCAGCTACAGTTCGCTACCATAACAAAGGATACAGCCCAAGGTGCTATGGCTGTGGGGAAAAGGGCCATCTTCGAATCAGCTGCCCTAAGCGAACCGTGGAAAGGAGAGTTGATCGATCTCGAGAGGGTAGTGCAGCTAACGACACTGTCTGGCGGCGACAGGATCATCGTTCACCTCACGCTAGGGAGGTTACAGCAGTTATGGTTCGCGACCACAATAAAAGATACAGCCCTAGGTGCTATGGCTGTGGGGAAAGGGGCCGTCTTCGGTCCAGCTGCCCTGAGCACACCCTACGAAGGGAAGGTGAACGGTCTCAGAAAGGAAGTGCGGCTAACAGCACCGCCCAGCAGCAGCAGGAATACGACTTTACTATCAGACACTGCAGCGGGAAATCTCACGGCAACGCAGATGCATTGTCAAGAAGACCTTGTCCTGAATATTGCAACCATTGTAGTAGGCAAGAGAGTAAGGAGGTGGTATCCGTGAGGATGCTCAGGACAGACCACCTCAGCAACGGGTGGAAGGACAACCTACGACATGCACAGCAGGAAGATCCGGACATCAAGCCGATTCTGGGATGGATGAAGGCCCGTGCTACCAAGCCTAAGTGGAGGGACTTCTCAGCGATGAGTTCAACCACGAAAAGCTATTGGGCCCAATGGGACAGCTTGCTGATTCAGGATGGAGTCCTGTGCCGTAAATGGGACAATGGTCGAAGAGACAGCTGTCGTTTGCAAATGGTTGTCCCTAAAGCTAAAGTGCCGAATGTTCTACAGTTGTGCCATAATGGTCGTTCAAGAGTCCATCTGGGAGTTAAACGAACTCTACTGAAGGTCCGAGAACAGTTTTACTGGGTCCATTATCGTGACGATGTCGAGGATTGGTGTCGTACATGTACAAGTTGTGCGGCCGAGCGGGGACCTCGGACACGTAGTAGAGGAGCACCGAAATTGTACAATGTTGGTGCACCACGGGATAGGACAGCCCTTGACATTGCGGAGCCGTTACAGAAAGGCGCAAGAGGGACTCCTAAGATCGTCCATGTGAATCGCTTGGCGCGTTATTATGGGGCTGATAATGCTCGGGACGAGCATGTCTTAGGAGGGGCAGTGTTACGCGCTCCAGTCAACGATACACTAGCGCCATCTAGTGTCAGGAACGAGAGCGAGGGGAGCATTGAGAAAATGACATCACAAATCACTCAACCGACAGCGCCTAGTCGAAACTCGAACGCTCGGTACCTTGCGCGTGTTTACTTGAACATTCTGGATATTTCTTTGCTAATTTATATAACTAGGCGCTGCAAGATGCGATCGGGGCAGAGTTGAACTCGGCGACACAAGCGAAGCTTCGGAGCGGAATTAAGTGAATTAGTGTGTTTAATTATTAGTGTTTTTAGTTTTAATTTGTGTAAAGTAAATTAAAGTGTTAATTTAGGTAATTTTATCGGCAATTTTTATTGTCACGAACCCTAAGCTCGTAACAATACGATGTCATTGTTATAACTGAAACGTGGCTTCTGGATGGTATTTCGAACTCTGAGTTATTTGATAGTCGTTATGTTGTGTGGCGCCGCGATCGTGATTACGCTGGGACGGGCCAAGTGTACGGGGGCGGTGTGCTCATTGTGACACGCAGAGAGCTGTCTGTTGTACCTCAACCGACCTTTAACTCCAGTGCTGAAGATTTTTGGCTCACGCTGACTGTCAGAAAAAGCGATAGTAAAATGCCTACTTCTCTGCATATTTGTGTTTTATATTTATGTAATTTACATGGAAGCTTTAGTTTTTCGGACCAGTTATTGAATTTTTTTTTTGAAATTAAATGATACAGTCTTAAAATATCCCACGGATAAGTATCTTATAGTGGGTGACTTTAATTTAAGCAACATAAAATGGATACCTGTTTCCAACTGTTCCAACTCTTGTAATTATTGCTATGAGCCAATTAACTATAGTGCGCACCACGAACGGTTACTAGTTGACGAAATTAATGCGCTTAACTTTTGCCTATATAATGGTACACGCAATAAATATGGTAAGACACTCGACCTTGTATTATCTAACTGTGATGTAGCCGTATCCGATTGTAGTGACAACTCTTTGGTACCAGTAGATCCCTTTCACGGAACGTTAGTAATGGAAGTACGTTTTTATGAGCTAAGCATACTTAATACAACTCCGTTTATTAAGTTTCTATTTAATAAAGGTGATTATCAATCAATTAATGAAAAATATGCTGAAATTGATTGGCGAAACGAATTCTCTTCGAAATCTCTTAATGATTCCATTAAATATTTTTATGAAATATTTGAGAAATTAAGAGATAAGCATATACCGTCAAAAATAATTAAACCGGAGTCCTACCATACATGGTATTCCCCAGCATTAAAGAGAGCAATTAAAGAAAAACATAAGTATCTTCGTAAATTCAGGACCTACGGTAATAGATCCGATGAAGAATCGTATAAAATACTACGCACTCGTGTCAAATATTTGGAAGATATGTGTCATAAAAACTACATATCAACCGTTGAAAGTTCAATAGAAAAAAATCCTAAATATTTCTGGTCATATGTTAAACGTAAATCAAAAACTCACTCTATTCCCAGTAGTCTCAATTTAGGTAGTGTAATCTACAACACAGGTCAGTCTATTAGTGACGCGTTTGCAACTTATTTCAAGTCAAATTTTTATATCAGGGTGCTCAATCAACTCTTCCAAATATTTCTAATGTGACATCAACATCAACCGCAAATATTTCAAAAATAGAAGTTAACCCTAAATACGTATGTCGGTTGTTGAAAGCTCTTGATCCATCTAGATCTGCTGGACCTGATAACCTACCAGCCATTTTTCTTATTAATTGTGCGAGACGATAGCACTACCAATAAGTTTGCTATTTCGTAAATCGTTGGATGAATGCTCAGTTCCTAATATTTGGAAACGTGCATATATCACCCCTGTGCACAAGAAGGGTCTTAGGACTGATGTCACTAATTATAGGCCAATTTCTAAGTTGTGCATTATTTCCAAAGTCTTTGAAAAGTTCGTTTATGAGCAGGTGTATCCGTTACTCAAACAAAGCATAAGCCAGTCTCAACATGGTTTCTTCAAGGGTAGATCCACCGTTTCCAACTTGGTGCTTTTTAATTCATTCTTGACTAAAGCCATGGATGATGGTCATCAAGTTGACGTTGTTTATACAGATTATAGTAAAGCTTTCGACCGGATTGAACATAATTTGCTTTTAAAAAAACTTCAGTATGTTGGTATCTGTGGAGACCTACTGCGGTGGTTTTCCTCTTATATAAGACAATCGCTCGCAAGCTGTAGTTGTTAACAATTATATATCAGGTTGGGTGTCAATACCAAGTGGCGTACCACAGGGGTCCTTACTGAGACCGTTGCTATTTCTGATATTTGTTAACGATATTGAAACCTGTTTTAGATCATCACACCTGCTGTGTTTTGCTGATGATATGAAAATATTTTCCACAATCTCATCGCAGGCTGATGCTGAATTAATGCAGGAAGATCTACTAAGATTGGAGGAATACTGTACTATTAATAAGCTTGAACTAAATCCGTCAAAATGTACCCTCATTACATATTCACGCAAGCGAAACTTAATTCATTTCGGCTATCACCTTAAAGGTCAGAAGCTACAAAAACAATCAGTTGTACGTGATCTAGGGATTTTCTACGACTCTAAGTTATTATTCAACAACCATGTTGACAATATCATAGCTAGGGCATCTAAGGCGTTAGGTTTTGTCATGCTTACTGCTAAGGAGTTTAATAACATTAAAACAATTAAAATATTGTGCTGCACTTACGTCCGCAGTACGCTTGAATACGCTTCGCAAGTCTGGAATCCAATGTATGATACATACATTTCACGGATTGAAAGTATTCAACGTAAATTCATACGATATCTTTGCTATCGTACCCATAGAAAATACCGTTCAGAAGACTATATATCCTTATGCAAACAACATCATCTGTTACCTTTGATAAAGCGTCGGGAGATTGCTGACATTGTATTTTGATTAAAAATTTGTTCTGGCAATGTTGACTGCTTAATCTGCTATCGCAAATATCACTGAGAACACCTACGGTTAACCTTAGAATGAATGCATTACTCTACGTACCAGCTTCATCAACTAATTACGGAAAAAATACTTTCTTATATCGGTCTAGTAATATTTTTAATAATCTGTGCAAAAAGCATGATTTTGATTTCTTTAATACTAGCTATATATCGGCAAGGCGGGCATTAAGTCGAGATTTTTTTTTGTCGTAATTTAATTTACTTTAAGAACAATTATGTTGTGCGTTTACCCTGCTTTTATTTTCCTTTATGGCTATTATTATTGGTTTCACTTATTAAATGTATGATGTTGTGCATTTAAATTAGACTCCATTTGTTGCTCATATTTGTGCTATGACCTTTAAACGACGAAAGATTATGTTAGTGTATTTCTATTAGTGAGAACCTGTTATTGGCTTCTTGTAAATTTAACATGTTGTTTATTTAAGATTTGTAAGCTGTTGGTTTTCCATTACATAAAAATAAAATAATAAATAAAAATCTCTTCTAACAGAATAATATAATGACATAATAGATTTGTGAATATTATTATAGCATGTGATATTATGTATATAAATAATTTTAATAAAATATTAGTTAACAAATATAAGTAATTTTATATTTCTCTCTTTGTAAATTATTAATAAATAATTCTAAACGCAACCTAAATATAAATTTTACGACTATGTCTACTATTACACTTTGCCCATTCTTGGGGAAATCGTCATTTACTTGCATACATTACTCATTTGCTTGTGTGCGTGCAAACGTAATTACAGGCCGCTTATGCACACATTCATTGTGTTGTTGCTTCAACTTTGAACGGAATTTTGAATGACACTATCACTCTAAGTCCAATTACTCTATGGCTAAAATAATGATGTAATATATTTTATAATGTGTCTTAATTTAATAAAGTAAAAGTATTAAAAACAACAGCTTTGCGCTTCGGGTTTTTCCATAGACATAGAAAGATTGGACTGAGCGTCACTCTCACAAAAGTGACCATTTTTTACAAAAAGACAAAGCGACTATGTGGCTTATACCTGTCTCTATGACATGATTGTTCTTACAGTTGTACATGCAGCGGAGAACAATACACTCCTGACCGCCAGTGACGTGGAACAGAATTCTAGAAAGAGATAACTACTGGCCGTACACTCGCTTTATCTCTCTCGTACTTTTCGGCCTGTACTCACTGCACAAATTAATACGGAATGCACGATCCATTCCCTCTGTCTATGGGTTTTCCCCATATGATAACTAGTAATGTGCATGATTTCTTTCGTAATAATAATAATACAGTTATAGTACTAAAAGTTAAGATCCTAACACAAATGGATCAATATCTTGAATAGCTTTTTTTATAAGTACGTATTAAAGGTAAATACGGTTAACATACCTACTTTTCAGATTTCCAAAAAGCCGAGAATTGGCAAATAAATGGGCGGTAGTGATAAAAAAGCCTAAATGGGAACCCAACCTCAGGAGTTTTGTGTATTTCGTAAACTTTTGAAAGTAAGGGTAGACTACGCAAACTGGTTACGGGTGCAATCATTTCATCAATACAGCCCTTACAAGTCCACTGCTGAACAGAGGCCTCCCTAAAGGAATGTCACAAGGCAAGGTCCTCAGCCACCTGCATCCATCGACTTCCTGCATGTTTTACCAGGTTATCACTCCATCTAGTAGGGTAAGCCCTACACTTCGCCTGCCTGTACGAGGTTGCCTTTCGAGAAACTTTCTTCCCCACCTATTATCGGTACTTCGAGCTATATGACCGGCCCATTGCCACTTCAGCTTATAAATCCGTTGAGGTAATTCTACGTCTACTACGTCGGTAATTCTGGTTCTACTGCGGATATCCTCGTATTAAAATCTATCACGTAGAGAAACCCCAAGTATAGCCCTCTCCATAGTTTGCTGAGTGACCGTGAGTTTCGTTGTATGGCCAGCATTGTCGGACCACGTCTCAGAACCATAGGTCATCAATGGCAACATGCAATGGGTTACAATCTAATTTTGAAGTTTCAATGCAAGCCTGACGAAAAGATGTGTCATAATTTCCGGTCGAAGTTGGCCTTACCAAGTCTGACTTTTTGTCCCGAATAAACATATTCGTCGACAACTTCAGGCTAAGTGCTCCCAACAAATACCGGCGTAAGTGTGACATGGACGTTACACATGACTTTTATTTTGTCCATGTTCATCTTAAGTTTCTATTTAGGTGCGCTAGTACTTGTTATTAGTTAGTTTGTGGTGCTTAGGTCCTCAAATAGGTCGGCAAATCGAAGGTACTCAATGTACTCGCCTTCGATTTGCAGACATATTTGATGTTGATACCGTTTCCTTACCAGCCCAGTAGCTTGAAAACGTATTCAATGCAACTGTGAAGAGTTTCTGGGATATTACGTCACCCTGTCTTACACCTCTCTCCAGTTGGATAGGTTTCGTACTCTGGTTTTGTACTCGCGCATAGCAATCGTAGCCCTACTGTACGAACACTACTAGTAGCCATAGCGTTATTCCTCTATGCAAAAGTGTAAGTCATATTTTACGTGGCGAAATCTGCGGACGTAATAAAAGTCTGTCACTACAAAACTCACACATAACATTAGGTCAATAAACTAACAATTTCATACACACATACATACATTATGACAGTATCGCTG
Source organism: Parnassius apollo (assembly GCA_907164705.1). Lineage (NCBI taxonomy): Eukaryota > Metazoa > Arthropoda > Insecta > Lepidoptera > Papilionidae > Parnassius > Parnassius apollo. The sequence goes on along the minus strand of CAJQZP010001468.1, from coordinate 2,695,063 downwards.
AGTAATGGTGACAACTCAGATGCAGACTTGTATCAATTGCACAACCGATCTCCATATTGTATGAGGACCAGCGGCCAACGTTACGGTATTGACATAATTTTTAAGTTTAAAAAGAAGTAAATAGCAATATATGATTGGCACTTTCTTCTTGTATATGAAAGACAATGGCATTTTTTTGTAAATTTGACCTCGCAGACCAGCTATTTGCAGCAAAAATTTGAACAATTCGGCATCTTTGTAGTAAGTCCATTCAACCGCGCAAATAGATTTAGCCTAATGAGTAGTACGACTGCAACTAATTTAATTGTACACACATTACCGCGTGGACTAACACTTTGATAGAAGGAAACGCCTGCGTATGGGCACTCTCCATCGATCCGGCGGTGGCTCGTGTGCGCTATGAGTGGAAACGATGAAACAAGTACTTTGATGGTGGTATGTAAGTAAGTAATTTGGTCCGGTGCTTGGTACCTTAAAACATTATCTTCTTATCCCAAAATCTTCAAGCAAAATGTATACATATTTCATACATTTAATCTACTACTTAGAATTTGTTCCTTTTGGCTGAAAGCTTTTTAGCTAATGCCAAAAAAAAAACATTGACAATGATAATTATGTGTACGCGTGTGGGAGGAGGGAGGGAGTGTTATCTTCCCGCCAATAAGCTGTCAAAATAGGTCGAATTCGGGAAAAGTTTATGTTTAACATTTATTTTTTATGTTTTTCTATTTAAAATTACTGTTGTAATATATTATAATACACTAAAATGTCGATACAAGAAGAAGGTGAAGATAATTGGATAGCTGCATTGGACAATCTGTGTTCTCAGTTAAATGTAGACCCAGATGCAGCAAAGAAATCGAAGGAATCATTTTTAGAAATCAAACGCAACTATACTTTAGATGTAAGTGTACTTACGACACTTGAAAGATGAGTATCAAATAAATATTAGTAATCAAATTATTGTATATCAACCTCATAAAATATTGTTCAAAACGTTAAGTGTTACGTGCATATCGTTTATCTGGCTATCTTTAATTGATCGAAACTAAAATTATTTTATAATTTAATTTAGGGTGATATCCAGCATTGGATGGCTTGTGCTTTATATGTGGCATGTCGGACGTCAATTACACCAACAGTACAGTCAGGCAAGGTTGTAGAAGGCAACTGCGTCAGTCTTACTCGTCTCCTTAGGCTCTGCAATATAAGGTAAAATACAATATATTTTACTTCTTTCTTCTTTTTCTACATTAGATTAGAAATACTCCTTTTTAATCTAATCCTTTGTTGTGTAATCATGTTTTTTTTTACTATTTACAGTCTTATTCAATTTTTTAATAAAATTAAAAACTGGATGGAAATGGCATTAATGTCAACGGATTTTAAAGATAGAATTACACGCTTAGAGCATAAGTTTGCAGTTTCAACTGTTCTCTTCCGAAAATTCCAACCTATTTTTCAAGAAATATTTTCTGGTTTAACTAATGAACCACTGAAGTGCAATACAAAAAGCAAAAAACACAAGTAAGTTTTAATATACATTGAGTAAAAATAGTTTTTAGTTATCATCGGCACTGCTCTCACTTATCAAAATAGGTTCAAAATATCTTATAATAAATATAATTTCTAAGTACTTGAACAGTTACTCTTAAATATGATATTTATCAAAACAACATACTATATTGTGTACTATTAACAAACAGTTAAAAACCGTTATCTTAATTCTAATATTGTTAATTCTGATAACTATTACTCATCAATATTTTAACAGTAGTTTAAGAGAATTCTTATAAAATTTAATCACACCGAAAACGTAAATAGTGAAAGAACTATAATAATTAAATGACAAAAATAGTTTCAGGTACAGTACTTGGAACTAAGTACATCATAAATATATGCCTAATAATTACTTCGAAGTGGCCTAGGTTTTCAATGAGTGAATCAGTGAGTTAGTTATATAATAGGTACTTTTCAGAGCTTAATAACTCCAGAATTATTTTGGGTTTATTCATGAAATTTGTGATTCTAGTAATCAAGGAGGCATTGTTAGATATACAAATTACTGTTTAATATGTCTTATAGTTATTGAGTTATAATGGGTTTGAAAGTAGATCTAGTTGGTGTAAATTTACACACTGCCTTGTATCATCACCCTTTTCTTTTCCAAACTATGCTGGCACACTGCCATTTGTCTTGATATAAATTTCATATCTATTTTCTTATTGCAGATTACAACCATGTACAACAAATGCACTGTTTGAATTTACATGGTGTCTATATGTGTGTGTTAAAGGGGAATTTCACAATTCTGCTGATGACCTGGTAGACATGTATCATGTATTATTGTCGTGTTTAGACTTTGTGTTTGCAAATGCTTTCATGTCTAGACGCATTGACTTAATAAACCCTGCTTTTAAAGGTAAATACTTCATAAAAATCTCTGCAGGTCTAAAGTATGTAGTTAAACTGTGATTTTGTAGTTAAGACATATAAGTGGTTAAGCATTTCACTGTGAATCATATTAGTATTTATATGGCCTGCTAATAACAGCTCTGGGTTTTAATGTTTTTTTTTTTTTTTTTTTCTTCGGGGTGCGGGGTGGGGTGGTGTGTTTGGTCCGGTTGTGTTAGTTGATACATTTGTGCTGCAACTTGTACAATGTGTATTAATATAGATACACTCTGATGGCCTCTGGCCTAGTGGCTGTTAATAGGACTGCCAACTATGATCATCCTGGATCCGGATCCAGGTTAAAATCACTTACTGAGTTTTTATGTCAAGAAATTTTCAGTGGCAGCCCAGAGTTAGGAGTGGGCAGTGTTTTATTAACATGCCTTGAAAAGTATGTAATAATGGTTTTGATCCTGTGTCTGATCTCTGTATGTTTGTGTTAGATTACTATTCCATGGGATTATAAGAGTAAGGGTAGAGAGTGCATCTGTACTTGCTCACACACTCATGCACTGTTATCCTGTTCTGCACATATGGCTAGTCTCAGTTGAAAATGGTCACTGTGATCGTAAATTGATTAAGGGGACATTATTATTATTAATGGGGTATTTTTATAGTTTTCTCATCTGGTAGAGCCGTGGTAGCTCAGTGGTTAACGCTAGCTGTAAATATAACAGAACGCAAGTAACCCGGGTTCGATCCCCGCCGGCACCAATGAGATTGTTAATTGCAATTTTAAGTGCTGATTTACCATGTGCTCGGCGGTGAAGGAAAAACATCGTGAGGAAACCTGCATGTCTGAGGAATAAGAAAAAAAAATATTTTCGAACACGTGAAGTTCGTCAACACGCATTTGGGCAGCGCGGCGGACATTTCCTTGCCCTAAACCCTCTCAGAAATGAGGGGAGGCCTGAGCCCAGCAGTGGGACGTATATAGGCTGTAACTTTACTTTTTTTACTTTTTTTTCTCATCTGGTTGGGATACATAATATTTATAAATATATAATAAATAGGTCAGGGAAAAAGTTTCTTCGTATTTGTTTTGTATAAAATTGAAGAAAAATCTCTTTGTTTGTACTATTAATGTATCTAGCTGCTATTATTATTAATACATATAGGACATAAAAAAAATAAAAGGTATAAAACGCTTTCCAAATAGAGGGTTAACCACAATACAATTTTGACTACAAAATTCGGTTTAGTCCGATTTGTAGAAGTCTGGCTATACAAAAAAGCTCAATATTTGAATACCACACAAGCTCTGAAAGAAATGTAATGAATCACGTACTCATTTGCAATTCTCTATTGAAACATAACGAAACCGAACCATTTTTTAAAAGATTGATCACTGGTTACAAGAATGTGCGAAAAATATAATGGTTAAAGAGCAGCTAAGCTCCACAGACTGTATTGAAACCTAGATTAACATGCTATAAGGTGATACTGTGTATATTGTGGAATTAGAAGGTTATCGTTTATTATGAGCTTACTAATGCTAACTAATGAGGCTTAAGCAAGAAATTGAGAAAAAAAATCAGATTTGACAACTGAAAAGGATTGGTCCTTCATTATGATAATGCCAGACCACACACATATTTGGCCACTCCGCAAACATTGAGTAAGCTCAGTTTGGAAGTGTTAATACATCCACCATATAGTCCTAACCTTGCACCCTCCGATTTTCACCTGTTTCAGTCTCATCAGAATTCTTTGGGTAGTGTTAGGTTAATATCAAGAGAGGACTGTCAAAACTACTTGTCTTTTTTTTGATCAATAATCCCAAGATTTCTACAGCAACGGGATCATGTCACTACCTACAAGACAGCAGCAAGTTATTTAATAAAATGGCACATATATTATAATTAAATGCAATATATTTAATTGAAAAAATGTCTTGAATTGGTATATAAAATAAGAAGAAACTTTCCCCCAAGCTTATATAAACACATACTATTGTTGTGTATTGTTAATGACAAGGGTAAAATTGTAATATGTGTGGAAGGTAGATTTAATTAAATGTGTTTGTTTTGTAATTTAATCTGGCATAAACCTTTTAATAACGCAGATAATATGTAGCTCTACTATTTATTGAAACAGCTAACATAAATTTATGTTTAAAATATTTTATTATATGTTTAGAGAGAAAAATGAGTACATTTATTCTGGTTTCTAACATTACTTTTAGCATCAAAAACATCACTTAATTTTTTTTTAAATTGTAATATATTAATTTAAAGGATTACCTCCCAACTGGCTAGCAGATGACTTTGAATTGCCTAAGAAGGCTCCATGCATTATATCTGTACTATGTGAAATCAAAGAAGGATTATCAGTTGAAGCAGCAACAATGAAAGAATACAGCTGGAGGCCTGTTATTAAATCATTTTTTGACAAAGGAGTAAGTTTATTTAATAAAATAGTCCTAACTTAAAACATAACCTTTTTTTGGTTTTTAAATTCAGTACAGGTTATTGTAGGGTGTGAGACATGGTAGCTTAAGAGCTAAGCTCTCATCATAAATATAGTATGTGAGTAACATAAGTTCAATCAGTTTTTTAGTGCTAATTTACCACATGATCGTCAGTGAAAGAAACATTGTGAGGAAACCTGCATGTTTGAGACATGTGAAGTCCGCATACATGCATTGGGACACTGTGACCACTTCCTTGTCCTAAAACCCTCTCAAAAATAAGAGGAGCTCTGTTCCTAGAAGTGGAGCGTAAATAGGCTTTAACTTTACTCTTTACCTTTTATTGTACTAGTATTTTTTTTTATTTGAAGAGCTTAATCAAAATGTGATTATGTCGCTCTATTCGACAACATTATGAATTCGCAGGAATACTCACATTCTCTCCGCGTTGTATAGTGTGCTGTTTAATCCTTCTACTCCTCTTTATTTAAAAAACTGTTTCCAGTATCTTTCTCTTACCCATAATCGGTTCCTTCGATCCTCCATCAATCTTTCTCTCTCTACACCTTTGCACTCTTCTTCCTTTTTCAAGAAATCCTTCACCGTAACCGCTGTGCATTGTGGAACTCCTTACCTCTCCATATTCGTCGTGCTAAATCTCTTCACTTTTTCAAAATTCTTGTTAAATCGTATTATTTAGAACGCTATTAGATAAATTACTTTACCTTTCTCTTACTCTTTTCATTTAATCTATTATATGATATTTTATATATAACTTTCACTTACTTTTATTTGTATGTATTGTTGTATTTTTTTTTTATTATTTTGTATGCCCCCCCCTCTATTTGTAACTTTTGTTTGCATCATTACTCTACGCAAAGGTTGTCTGGAAGTAATCACTTTCAGTGATAAGACCGCCTATTGTACATACTTTAATTAGTTGTAACTATATTTATGTTTCTGTATTGTGGTGTACAAAAAAGGATAAATAAATAAATAAATATGAACTAAATAATATTCAATTAAACAAGCAAACAAAAAGAAAAAAATGCATCTAGTTGACTGATCTCAGGAGAATACTGTGTTATAGAATTTAACCAATAATTATGTTTCATCCGAATGAGGATAGGCTAAAATAATATTACAGTAAGCAACTAGTATAAAATTATAAAATATCACCAGCCTAAGTTATTATCGTTCTCTATATTTGTCTCTTTCTAATGTCATTGAGTGAAAAGAGAGAGAGCAACTTTAAGTATTTCTTACCGTCCTTGATGCCGATTTTTAAAAATAAGGCCTTAGACATACAACGTTGCAGATACTGTTTTTGCAGTTACCTAAATAGGAAATTTTGAATATTCTTCTGCTTATTTATTAAATAAATAACAATTAGCAATGTAAATCTTTTAATTAAATTAGTTTTTTCTTGATCACAAAATACATATTACTTTTAGATTGTTTTAGGTTGCAAGTTTCTTACTTTATGTATAATATTTAAAATATTTTTGACTTCAGATTTTAAAAGGAAATTCTGATCAACTGACTGGTTTATTGGACATTGGAAATTTCGATGTGAATCTGAAATCATTAAATAATCTTTATGAGACTTATGTCCTTAGTGTTGGTGAATTTGATGAGAGGATATTTTTAGGTATGATTTAGCTTTAAAGAGATTTTATAAAATACTTATTTCTAAATGTAAAGAAAAAACTGTCATTTTTGACATTGAAGTCATCCTTCAATGTAAAATGTCGACATTTTTCAGTTTAAAACAATTATTATTTTATATCACAAATAATAAAGGTTACATTCAATATTTTCTTGATATTTTGTTTTATTTTGTTTTGCTAACATAAAAATATAATTTTGCAGGAGAACATGCTAATGAGCAAATTGGAACCAAAAAAGTTTCTGGTGATGAGATCACACAAGTTATAGCTAGTTTTGGACCAGTGAGTACTTATATTTTGATGATTATATAATATAACAATCTGCCCGGCTACACATGGGTGATTTCTGGATCTCGACAACAGTGCCATCTTCTGTGTCCAATTGGAATGGACTTAATCAACACACAAAATTCAAGGATCATAATCGGTCCAGCCATTAAGCAATCAGTCACATACCCATTTACAAAAGAATTATATAATATATAAAGATTATTAGTTGATGTGCTTAACCAATTTATATAGTAAATTTTTTTTATAGGATAGAGTGACAAACGAGCACACAGTCCACCTGATGGTAACTGGTTGCTGTGGCCCATAGACATCTACATCTATCCTCGATTACGAATCAAAATGCAGATATGTTGTCACCCATGAGGACTAAAATGGAATGCCTCGTTTCCAGTAAAAACGGTCTCCGGTTCTCTACACTCACCATACGAAACACAGCAGCATTAAGCTACTATTTCAATCTGGTATTCTGTGAGAGCTGAGAGCGTGGTCCTTCCCTGGTCGAGCTGACCCATTCGTGCTATAACTATACTTATAATATGTTATAATAATTTATTAATAAATGTATGAAGGCAATGTTATTTATATAATATTTATAATTATGTCTTTATTTTTTTCTTTATATTGTGTGTCGTTGGTTGATATTTCCTAATAGTATTCAAAATTTTGGCATTCTTTTAATTGGTCAATAGAACATAATTATCTTTATCATTACCCCTATCATTGTTTATAGAGTATCAATCCACTAGTACTACTGAACATATGGCCTGAACCACATGCATCCATCAACTCCTTACATTCCTCATCAGGTTGTTACTTCAACTGGTGTGAGAGGTCACCTAACACTGCAGTTGCCTTTACCTATAAGGCATATCGATCGATATGTCACTCGAGATTTTTTTTCCATGTTGTCAATTTTCGAGCGATATTTTTCGGACCTTTGCCACTTCAGCTTTTAGATTCTACATTAAGGATTATACATCATGCAGCACAAACACCTTTCTGTAGGTTGCTAAGTTAATTTGAGTTTCCGCAGCATCTACATCATCATATAGTAGTAATATTGACGTATTATTTAATTTGCAGAGCGGCCGTGCCTGCCCGGACACTCCTCTAACGGGGCGATGTTACCTTGCGGGGCGGGAAGAACTTACACCTGTATCCGAAGCTACGAATAGTCTAGCGCGCTTAGCGTCGTATTTGCGAAACGCCAAGCCGTATCCGTCTGCCCCTTTAATGAGGCTCTTTGCGTAAGTTTTTAAGTCGTGTTTCGGTGTAATTTATCTTGTAAGTTCTCCTTGCATAGTTAAACTTTGAACCTTGCCTAGTCATCTTTTGCCGCATATGAAAAAGCTTTCGTGTTTTTGGAACCCACCTCATCTGTGGGCATATGGACTTTGCAACTGACCAAATTATTAAAGAGATTTATATGGGCTTATTAATTTGGTTTTCAACAAAATTTAATGATAGGTGCATGAAAAGGCATCTAAATACTTTTTAGTAATTTTGCTCGTTAAAGTTGTATACTTTATTACAATTACTGTTTAGTAATTGCAATTTACTTAAAACTATTTTGTACAACATAAATGTTATTGGTTGTCTTTGAGTAACAAAGTTATGATTGGCACCAAGTGAAACTGATTCAAAATTATTATTAGACATTGGACACAAAAGCAGTTTTGTGACATTTTAAAGTTTTAAATGTCAGACAATTTGAGATACACTAAGTTTAAATTTCAGGTCTCCAAATATATAATACAGAAGATTTTACCCATTCTGCAGAAAGAAGTAAAAGTCTACGCTTATTTTTCGTATCTATTAAAATTATAAAAACTGAATTGCCAATTTTTTTGTTTGATTTTCGTCATTATTATAATAACTTAAAATGAAATTGTTCATTTTGTAGTGAATGTGGTGTCAATGAGGAAACAATAAACACAAATGTAATTAAACCCTGTAAAAGTTGGATGGAGCAGTTTTCAAACAGTCTAAAGGAGTGCAAATGTAGCAACGAAACGATAACATTCCGCTGTAATATGGTGACATGCCTTTATTACAAAGTGTTTGAACATATTATTAGGGAGGAACACAGGAAAAAGCCACAAGTGTCTTTACAGGTAAACAACTTAAAGTATACTGTTATTCAGTTAGTACTGTTTCTTTACAATAAATTACTATAATTGATAATAACATACACATGTCTTTCTTTGACTGGCATAATTCAGTATTATGGGATACATTTATACAAGTCTTACATAGATTGCATTTATTTAATAAACAGCCTACCAGCATTGATAGAATAATTGCAAAAGTAAAGCCTTACGTAATTGAATTATTAAAATAAGCATATACCATAGAATAGCTTATAATATTACATTTGACAATTGCCATATTTACAGCAAGTCAAGTATTAATCTTTTAACAGTTATTTAAAATCATATTGTTTATTTTAGATTCTTCTATCACAAGAAATGTATCAGTTGACAGTATATGCTTGTTGTACAGAGGTAGTTTTACATGCATATGGAGTGCATTCCTTGCGTTTTCCGCGAGTGTTACAGATATATGGACTTAGTGCATTTCACTTTTACAAGATCATAGAACTTGTTGTGCAAGCACTTGTGGATAAATTGAGTCGGGATGTTATTAAGCATCTTAATGCTGTAAGTATATTCAATTCTCTATAATTAATGTAAATAATGTGTACATTTTATATATTTATTATAATACCAAGGTGATGGAATTCATTTTTTTGTTTTTTTTTTTTTTTTTTTTTTTTTTTTTGTTTTTTTTTTTTTTTTTTTTTTTTTGTTGTTTTGTGTGTGTGGTTTTTTTTTTTTTTTTTTTTTTTTTTTTTTATTTTTTTTTTTTTTTTTTTTTTTTTTTTTTTTTTTTTTTTTTTGTTTTTGGGGTTTGGGGTTGTGTTGTTGTGTTTGGGCTTTTTTTGGGGTTGTTTAGTTTGGTGTTTTGTGGGGGTATGAATTTAATTTATTATTTTTTTAAAATTGGGGGGTGGGTTGTTTTTAGCGTTTTTATTTTTGGTCCTTGTGGGGTTGTGGGCTATGGATGTTGAAGAAATTTTGCATTGAATTATATAAAATAATTTATTTATTTAATTGAAGTAATAAAAGATAGCACCAGGAGCTAAAATAGACTCAAAAAAAATTATGTTTTATTCAAGATGTTAATTGTTTCCCTCAGTGCAGGAAAATAGAATTTACAAGAAATAACATTGGTTATATTCAAAATATATTCTTCAGCAGGCGAGAGTTATGTGCAGATTAAAATAACTTTTTGTACAAATAATGTCCATCAGCCACTATGATAGATTGTAAAGAATATATAGTGAAACTTTATCATATTTCCCACTTGCATCTAATGTAGATTTGGATACAACAATCGCAGTTATATCTAGAGATTGAAAGAGTCTGCATTGGCCAACAATTCAATATCGCACATACTGTCAAATGAATCATGTGGTTAGGACTGATAAAAGTGCCCAAATTTTGTGCATGAGGGAAATTAAAAAAAGCATCAGAGTTAACAACAGCTAACATTAATGTTAATGTTGTTTTTCAATGTTAGGTAGAAGAAGAAGTGTTGGAATCACTGGTGTGGACGTCTGACAGTCCCCTCTGGGACCAACTCAGCAAAACACCGGTACCTGCCTCCACTGAAGTATATGTACAGGAATCTCCACATTTTCGTCGTAATATAGGTAAGTAAATAATCTATATATTAATATGTGAAGTTAAAACATTTCCCCTTTTTTAACATTTTGCACGCCCAGAGGAGTCTGAGATTAGTTAAAGTTTACATGGAGAAGGAGTGCACAAAGCTAAAATTTATATGTATTATGTGTCAAATACAGTAAATTAAATAAAATATACATTGTTTACATTCATACTGACATTGTCAAAAACTTAATGGTTTGTGGTCACAATAGCACAGAGTAGAGATTGTTGAAATGTTGCCGACAAATAATCACCGCTTTATTTCAGTTAATTTTAAATGTTCCTTTTTCAACAGTTAGTGGAGTGTATGTAATGTGTTTTTATGTGCAGTTGAAAGTAAAATACAACTTGCTTAATTTACAAACTTAAAAATTCAATAAATTACAATCGAATTTTGACAACTAGGCGACCACTAGCATATAATATATATTATTATCTTAATTCATATTACCATCGTATTTGTTTGTAAATACCTTTTATACAAGAAGACTTACAAGGTGAGGTTAAGTAAATTAGAACCTGGAATGAGAGAAGATCCAAACAATGCCAGAAAAGTAAATTGTTCACTTAGTCACATTAAAATCAAATGACAGTTGAATAGTTTGTTATTAATAATTATCATTGTAACCAAATCAAACTAAAATCATCGAATCAAAAATGAAGTTGCTAGAATGGGTAAAAATATGACCTAATCAAAGGTGTATTATTTATTTATCATAGAACAGTGAAATAACAATATTACTAAATTTATGTATTTCCTCTGGTGTTGGGTATGATTTCATGTTATTCCTTTTGGTTACAAATTTACAGCAAGCCAAATCTATAAAGCTACTCAATAAAAATATAGTTTGTATATTATTCGTACAGGTGGAATGCAATCGCCTGTTTCAGCTGTGATAGACCGTTATCTCGCGCCAATAGCAGACCAAGCAAAAAAGCAGCTCTTCAAAGACAACATCAAGCCCGGCCAGTCATTACTAGGTTTGTGTTTTGACCACTTGCTCTGCTTAATATGTTTACTGAATTTTTATTTCACTGGGCCGATTTTTTAATTCTCAGCTAATATTTATTCATGGAATTAAAACTTACAGTTATGATGTCAAATAGAGCGACATAATCGCATTTTGATTGAGCTCTTCAAATAAAGTTATAAAAAAATACTTACAGTTGCATAAATTAAATAGATTAATTGTGTCACTTTAATTTCTATTCAGTTTGTAATGTATTTGATGGATAATTTTTATGTGAAGATTGAAAATTCTACTCTTATCAAATTTAATTTGGAAAAAATATATTTTTTTAATTCAACAGTACAAACAAATAATGTCACAATAAAGCAAGACCCTGCATCTAGTCCTCCGCAAAGCACGTCAAATGGAGAGACGACTCCAAATTCGACGCCCAAGAAAGCACACAACTCCTTAATATTATTCTTCAGAAAGGTATGTGTTTTGTTTTCGTACCTCGTTACTACAGTACCCGGCTATAAATATTGCACGTCGACCTTTGGAAAGAGACAATCAGCTAATTTCGGCTTCGTAGAGCGTTATCTCTGTCGCACACTACCTATGTGACGTTTTGACGTTCGAGCTAATAGATACCGGACTGTTTGTATTTCGTGCGACAGAGATAACGCTCTACGAAGCCGAAATTAGCTGATTGTCTCTTTCCAAAGGTCGATGTGCAATATTTATCGCCGGGTACTGTAAGTTTTCTTCTGAGGACTTAAAGGTACATATTTGAGATTAGGTAATTGGCAATATTTTCTCGTTGTAAATTATAATTTTGAGAATATTGCCATACCATTTTCAATCGAAAATAATTTTATTACAATAAAAGCAAAGAAATTATTAAATTTGTTACAAAAATAAAAATGAACTGACCTGAAAAATATATCAACAACACACAGATTTACTTATTCTGATAGTTGAGTAAAGCTTATGTAATAGTATAAATAGGCGGAAAACTTTAAGATTATTTTTCTTCTTCTTTTTTTGTGGCGGTTTGATAAAATTCGCCGATGACGTATTGAGTGGAAAATGAAAGCTTATGAGTTTAATTAAAATAAGAGATTATTGTTAGAAAAAATATCAGCATATTTTTTATTTCAGTTTTACAGCTTGGCAGTTGTGCGTATGATTGACTTGTGCACAAGACTGAGGCTCACCGACGAGGAGTTGAAACGAAAAATCTGGACCTGTCTGGAGTACTCCATCATACACCAGACTCAACTCATGAAAGACCGACATCTAGATCAGATACTCATGTGTGCAGTTTATGTTATCTGTAAGGTGAGAGTATAATACTTTTTATTCAATATACATAACTGGATAATAGAAATTCATATATTTTTTTACCAATGGTTAGAAAATAAAAATATTATAATAGAATAGAAAATGAAACATTATAATAGAAAATGTTCTTAAAAATATAATTATATTTGTTGGTCTTACTTTACTTTGGATATTCTTAGTATCATTAAATAATATGAAATTGATAGTAATTTTAACTTTCCACTGAATAGAGAATACTTTCTTTTTTACTTAATATAATAAGCCAGTGCTTGACTACAATGACTGGGTGGCAAGTGGTGTTGAAGCCCTAGATGAATGGCCTAACAAAATCCGGTTTACTCTTGCCTTGATGGCACTCAGATTGCAATCGGATGAAAGACAGTCACCGGCAAATTATTCCACTCCAAACAAACAAACCATTGTGTTCAAATGCTGGAATATTGACAGCCTATAGCCTATTTTAACAATACATTATAGGTATAAATTTTGTATCTCAGTCCTCTGTTCTTCTGTGGATACCTCAATCAGATTTTGATGGGGTCAGCATGGAGAACTACGAGTTTGTAGTGTGAAGTTTATCGCCATGCTTGCCGAGTAAATAAGTAATGTTTTGTTATTCCAGGTATCAAATAGTGCAAACAATCAAGTTGAGAGAACATTTGCGGACATCATGAAATGCTATAGGCAGCGACCTTTAGCCGACAATCATGTATATAGATCAGTTTTAATTAAACCAAGTACAGGAGAGAGTAAGTATTTATAATTTTTTTGACAGGACAGACAAATGTAAAGTGTCTTATTCTAAAATATAAATATATATGAATGCACATAGTGCATTCCGCTGAGGAATGAGTATTTGGACTAATTTCAGACTAATCCTTAATTTACAATGAACCCTGATTCTAAATGTGATAAACAATCACACATATGCATCTATCTTTGATTGAGAATCTAAACCCCAATGTTACCATCAATAACCATCATTATCCGTTAGAAGTAAGATAGAATGTCTGTATTAAATTAAATATAAATTGTAATCAGTAAAAAGGTATCCATTTCTCATCCATCACCATATTATGTGACTGACAAGAAATATAGTTCAGTATAGTTCCCGGCACAAGTCATGAGCACAGATGAACTGTGGTGGGGGTTGAGCCAGCATAGGTACACTGTCAGTCAAAATTATTGGGTTCCTTTATTGTTTCAATTGGTAATTGAATATCTTCGCCGACTTGAAAATGTTTACCTGAATACATAAACTTCACTTTGATACAGTACTTGCATATATTCGTGACCATTATTTTATTATCTACTATATAATATTTAATGTATACCCATGTCTGTAAAACTCAATCAAACAATTTACATGTGGTTAGAATTGTATATTTTAATAAGACGAACTAAGAGGTGATATACCTTCCATAAAATCTAAAGTTACGGTGCTAGTAGAGGCCCCTTCATCTTCCAGTTCATCATCATCACCATAATCTTTGTCGTCAACCTCATCGTCCGAACTAGACTCAGAGTCATCATTGCCCATTTTAATGATAAACTCCTCCATTATTTGATCAAAATACGACTAAAAATTCTGAGTCGTTAACTCCCTTAACTATACATCTTTAACTATAGCAGTCTGTTTATAAACGTCTATCGTGTTTTTTGCAATACCTATTTTTTTTTATGTAACAACACTCAATAGACTATTTTTGCGGTTGTCATGTTATATTGAATTCCTTCTTATATGCATAATTAGATCAAAACTGAACACTAAAATTATAACAACGAAAACAAGAAGTAACAAAAACAAATAAAAACCAGAAATAGCAAATAAATTAACAAGAGCTAATTAAAATAATTATCAAAAATAAACTAATTAAAAAGTTGTCACTAAAATTGCTCTCAAGTGCACGGTAGCCGAATGATACGCGGGAACCCAATAGACGACGACCATCGACTGACTAACGATTCACGTTGAGCATCAGCGTGGTCAACGTCATATCGACAAATAAAAAGTGTGCTCACGACTCGTGCCGGCGTTTATATTTTACTGTTATTTTACTCTGAATTTCTGTGTCTTGTGTTCAGTTCGTGCTGTAACCATAACTTACTGCAGCAGGGCCCCGCCACATAATATAAAAATAAAAAGTACATACAAAAACTTTGCATTGTAATGTCATGATATTTTACATTTATATCATTCATTGTTACAGATTCACCAGAGAGAGGAGATTTAATCAACTTTTATAATAAAGTGTATGTACAGTGTATGCAGAATTTTGCTCTAAGGTTTACTGGAAAACATAGAGATGTGAGTTACCTAGCTATCTCAGATAACACTATTAATAAACATAATGCACTGCAGCAATGTGTAAACAATCCGTTGTTGTGCATGAATGACATCATCATATTTTACGGCTCTTATCAATCTAAAAATATCAAATAATACATAAGAACATATCATCATAATATGCAACAACACCTGCTGTAGGTAAACATACCCAAAACGATTGCAACACGAAATTAAAAGTCATAATTTTTAATCCTTCGTCTACAGTATCTGTATTGAATCACTCTTAACACAAGTTGTTTAAGCTTAACTGGAATGGTAATATGTACATTAGTCCTTTCAACCGACGAAAAAACGGAGGAGGTACTCAAGTCGACGCGTATATTTTTTTAAATGTATGACCACGCATAACTTTTTAGAGAGTAGTCCGATTTTGATAATTCATTTTTTATTGGTAGGATTATATTATAACTTAATAGCTAAATTAAAGTAAGTAGCTTTTTTAAAAGTAATCAAAAATTAAGCATGTAGTAATTAGTAGATTATAGCCACAAAAATTATAAAATAAAAACTTTTTAACAAAAAAATTAAACCGCCGAATAAACTGAAAACACTGACCTTTTTTTATAGAAGAGGGGACAAACGAGCGTGCGGCTCATCTGATGTTAAGTGACTACCGCCGCCCATGATCAACCGCAACTCTAGGGGAGGCAGATACGTTGCCGGCCCTTTAGAAAGGAGTAAGCTCTTTTCTTGAAGGTCCCCAGGTCGTATAGGTCCGGAAAAATCGCCGGTGGTAAACTATTCCACAGAGAGGTTGTACGTGGAAGAAAACTCCTTTTGAAACGTACAGTGGTGGACCGCCAAGCATCCAGATGGTGTGGATGGTATCGGGACGTTTGCCGCGTAGTGCGTTCATGAAATTTGGCGGCTGGGATTAATCCGAACAATTCCTCAGAGCACTCCCCATGGTATATGCGAAAGAAAATGCAAAGAGATGCGCAACATCTCTTCGCAGCGCCAGTGAATCGAGCCGATCGGAAAGCACACGGTCGTCGACGATTCGAGTCGCTTGCGCTGGATGCGGTCAAGTGGAAGCAGCTGGTACTGGTAAGCCCCAGCCCAGAGCTGGGAACAGTATTCCATGTGCGGCCGAACCTGCGCCTTGTAAAGTTGCAGGCGGTGTGCCGGCATGAAATACTGTCCCGTTCTGCTGAGCACGCCTAGCTTTTTAGACGCCAATTTGGCCTTCTCTTCCAAGTGACCACGAAACTGCACGTCACTCGATATGTCGACGCCGAGGATTCCGATACTGGCTGAGGTAACAAGGGGGAGTGCCTTGAAACTGAGGAGATACGACAAAGGGGTTCTTTTTAGCGGTTAACGCGCAAACTTGTGTCTTCTGAGGGTTAAACTGGACTAGATTTGGTCGCCCCCGATCCGAGACTCGTTCAGCAAAGACTCGACTTCAGACACAAGTTTGTCCCGGTACTCGGAGACGTTTTCCCGAGAAATATTAGCACGGCCGGTGTACAGAGCATCACCAGTGCTGTCACCTGCATAGCAATGAATGTTACGGGTTTGCAACATATCATTGATATGCAGAAGAAACAGCGTTGGCGATAGCACGCAGCCTTATGGAACACCAGCATTAATAGGCTTGTAATCGGAACTTGCACTGTCAACAACGACCTTGATGCTTCGATCTGCAAGAAAGCTGGTGATCCAATCGCACAATTTCTCGGGAAGCCTATAGGAAGGGAGCTTCGAAAGAAGCGCTTTGTGCCAAACCCGATCGAAGGCCTTCGCAATGTCCAAACTAACGGCCAATGCCTCCCCCTTGGACTCTACTGCCTCCGCCCATCTGTGAGTTAGGTAGACTAGAAGATCACCAGCTGACCGACCACGGCGAAAACCGTATTGGCGATCACTTATCAGCTGGTGATCCTCAAGGTACCTCATGAGCTGGCAGTTAACAATAGACTCCATTGTTTTGGAGAACAAGGAGGTGATGGCGATAGGCCGGTACGCAGCGGTCGCCTTTTTAGGGATCGGGTGGACGAAAGCCGTCTTCCATGATTTTGCGAATACGCCTAAGGAGTAGGAGTACCGGAAAAGACGCGTTAAAACCGGTGCCAACTCTGGAGCACACGTCCTCAGCACAATTGGGGGATTCCGTCAGGCCCACTCGAGTTGTGGATGTCCAGGGAGAGGAGTGCTTTGCGAACCGAGCGCTGTGTGAACTGGGAGCACTTACACCGCAGGATGGTCGGCGGCGTACTCCCCCCGTCATCGAGTCGAGTTGGACGCAAAGAAAGAGCCCAGCAGATCGGCTTTCTCCTTTGCGGTATGGACCAGTGAGTCGTCCTCCCTGTGCAGAGATGGAAGAGATGGCTGACAGAAATTCCCTTGGACAGCCTTGGCGAGAGACCAGAACGATTCACGATTTCAGCGTGAGTGGCACCACACTCCGGACAAGACAATGGTCCGAGGAGCCTAAAGGGGCGTCGACGGAAATCTGATATCCGTCGGGGTGAGAGGTCAGCAGAAGGTTCAACAGGGAAGGTGCATGATCCTCCACATCTGGAATCCGCGTAGGCAAAGTTACCAGTTGTGTCAGACCATATGCCAAAGCAAAATCATGAACAGATCTCCCCGCATGATCGGTTAAACGTGAACCAAGCCATTCGGCGTGATGGGTGTAAGTCGCCGAGGATCACGATCTCTGCGGAGGGGATCTGCTGTAGCAACGAATCTGTAGCCATTTGGACGTGGTCGAAGAGTCGGTCTGTTTCGGCATTACCGCTATGGGACCTATAGAGGCACCCGTAGACGCGCGGATGGTCGTCGCTGTCTACGCGTAGCCAAAGGATGGACAGGTCCAAACCTTCAAGACTGCCGAGGCGTCGAGAACAGATGTTCTCTCTGACGTAAACGCAAACTCCAGCCCGAGGCAAAAAGGAGTGTTCCAGTTTGTACCCCGGGTAGGAGAGATACGAGAAATCAGCCGGAGAGGACACCTGCGTCTCGGTCAGAAAGAGCAGAGCCGGCCTCGCCGTCTCGAGATGGTAGTGGACGGCGTTTAGGTTAGAGTGAAGTCCTCTGATATTGCAGAAATTCACGGATAGCGTGGCAGGGGTCGCCTTAGTCATGTTGCTCCGTTTGCCCCGAGCAGTTGTAGTCTTGAGCGGAATTTCGCCCCCCCCCCCCCAGAATACGCGGGGCAGCCTGAGCCCCCACGCTCAGGAGTGGAGAAACATGGTCGTGGGTGCTCAGCGAGGGATTCTCCAGGGGTGCTGGTACCCTCCTGGGGTAGTCTATCATCGTTTAATTCCGCTACCATGTTGAAATGGGGGGGGGGGGGATTTGGGCCTCCGGCCACCTGCACTCACCAGACGAAACGCGGAAGCAGAGCTTTCACTTCACGCCGGTATTCTGTGAGGTCGTGGTACCACCCCGGTTTGAGCCGGCCCATACGTGCAACAGCAAAACTGACCGCGTGGCTCTACCACTGTTAAAAATTTGACCTCTATATATACAAGTATGCTAGACTGGCTATAAACCGTGACGTGATGAGGCAACTTGATTTGCGCCATTTTGGCGCTGACAGCAGAAGTGCACGTCCACGGAACTAACAATAGGGATAAGACAGTGTGACGAAATATATCGATAAAAATTCTATACCCTACCTATACCTAAATAAATAGAATGAACTCTATGGATAGATGGACTCTACCCGTAACGTCCACTCTATTTATGCATCCTATTAATATAATGCCAATATCATTCATCATTATTAAAACCCTTCACAACTCCACTGCTGAACATAGGTCTCCCCAAGGAATGCCACAAAGCTCAGTCCTGAGCCACCTGCATCCAACAACTTCCTGTATGTCTTACCAGGTTTTCACTCCATCTAGTGGGGGAACTTCTTACACTTCACCTGCCGGTACGAGGATGCCACTCGAGAACCTTTTTTCCCATCGGTTATCGGTTCTTGAGCCGGTCAATTGCCACTTTAGCTTACTAATCCGTTGGGTGATGTCGGTCACTCTGGTTGTACTGCCGATTTCCTCATTCCTAAGTTTATCCTCCTAAGCTTTCCAGCTTCGGCAGTGCCACGTCTTCTATGCGGGGCTTGACATATCGCAATCCATGGGTTCTTAAGCGAACACTTAATTGCTTTTGTCGGTGTATGTTGCGCAAGAGGAAGCTGCCAAAAACCGTGAATGTAAACGGTGGCCAGAATTTGTAAATAAGAAATAAACTAAAGTAGGGCCACTACGAAGTTAAAGCGCAAATTAAATCTTGAGACTCGAGAGAGAATTGAATCTCTAGACTTGCAATTACTAAAACCCCATGGTGTTCTACCTCTGACTCCACCTGCACTACGGATACCCAAGCCCGGTATGTGAATGGAGCCAGGAAAAAACGAGCACTTGGATACATCAAGTGGTGCAGCCTCACCAAAGTCGCGAAGGATAGTCGAGTGGCATCGTATCGCCAATCGCCATACCAACCCTCCTCTTCTCTGACGACTCCACCTCGACTACAGCGGTACAGGGAGACGAATCTCCTCTAGCCGCAGCCTACTAACACTCATCCAACGTGGCTCAACATCATCAGGCGACCTTTCGACACTTGGCTATGAACCTTGAGTTTGTGGAAAAATTAAGAAAGAAGAAATAAAAGAAAACATTCGAAATAATAATCTAATACTTTTATACTTACTGGTACTGGTACTACCAGAAAATATTGTCGGAATACTGCACTTTTTCAAAGTGGTGCAGTTCTCATGTCTAATAAAACAGTCGTCTGTGAAATGTTCAAACCAAGTATGATCATTTTGTTTTGGACGCTAATTCACAATATTTATGATTTTAAACCATAATTTTAGTCTACATTCAGTTAATAATTAATTAATAAACATTTGATAATCATTCTGTTATTGGCGACTTTGTTTGTTAACAGATATGGGTAGGAAAGAACATCGATAAGTATTATAGACAAGGAACTCGACAACCCTATTGAATTTTATTGTTTATCAAACTCAATAATATACAGCCAAACATGTTGGTATGTATGATATTAAGATTAGTAACAATTTTTAAAGTATTTATATTATCAAATAGTTTTAATTTCTTTAATATTAGCTGCAAATGCACTTACTTGTCAAATGTTATACCACTTCCCTTTTGGTAACGAGTTTATTACGCACACTTATTATTATTAAAAATAATTCTTAATATTTTTTTTTTTTAAAATATTTTTTTTTTTTTTAGGTTTTTTCCTGGGGTTGGGGTAACTAATATTATACAGAACCAAACAACATAAAATTCTTTAGTTTTTTAGTTTAAAAGTTCAAAATACAGATTTTTTAAATAGGATTTACAAATGCCCCAATGCGTGTTAAATACGACAACAGACTTTGGCATATTATGTCAATATTAGTTTCCGAGACATCCGTTAGGGGTGCTTCAAATTGGAACAGACATTTTGGTTAGTATAGCCAGTCCAGCGTACTTGTATATATAAAGGTCAGTGACTGAAAAGCAAAAAATAATAAACATTTTTCTTTTACATTAATAACTAAGTTCTTAAGCTAATGTAAATGTACAAATTTGTATTTTTATGTTTTATTATAATGGATTTCCGTGTAAGTGATTCTATCATATGCATATTAATGTAAGTATACCTAAGTAATTTTAAGTCGGAGCCAAACCATCAATGAACAAAAGTCAATAAATTACCTTAAATTAAAAAAAAATCGAATCAAATTTGTTAATTTGATTGCAACGTAAAATCTTCAGCGATAAACATTAACATTTCAAAAAATACACCTTCCGCACGAACGCTAGCAACGACGTGTGCCCTCACATGTACCCATTCAGGTTGTTGTCTCGCTGACATTAACTTCGTGAAAGCTCGGCATTTTCCGGCGAAGGGGCATGTCTTGCCGCGCATCACGCTGTATGTAATTAATTAATTTGCTTGCTTGTGGTTCGGCTTATTTATTTCTAATCGAATTAATACAACATATAATTAATATTACAATAATAGTAAGAAACAAAAAGCCTTACATTATCCTAACAAATTAACTTCCCAACTATTAAATCTGTCAAACATTTCACCTCATTCCAAAGTGTTGGATGTCCTAATTGCCTCTTACTATGGATGCAAATTTAAAGAGGAAGTAACATGTGTGCAGGAGTGCAGCCTGTCGCCGCTGCCGGCGGGGCGCGGCGACGCAGCCTACTCACCGGCCGGCCAGCGCGTGTCAGAGCGCCACCAGCTGTACGTGAAGCCGCTCACAACGCCGCCGCCCACACATCACCACCTCACCTACCGCTTCAGCGCAGCCCCGTACGTGAAGCCGCTCACCACGCCGCCGCCCACACATCACCACCTCACCTACCGCTTCAGCCGCAGCCCCGCCGGCTGTACGTGAAGTACGGCTGGTACTTCGCAGCCCCGCAAGGACTGTACGTGAAGCCGGTCACCACGCCGCCGCCCACACATCACCACCTCACCTACCGCTCCAAGCCTATATATATGATACTATGATAATTTAAGTTCACTTAAGCTCAGGGACTAAGAACTCGTATAATCAAATAAACTCTGTCAAGTTTAGCTTGATAATTTACCACGTTTTCAGTGGTGAAGGGAAAATATCGTGGCTGAATCTGCATGTGTATGCAAAGTTAAAAAAAATATATATTTTTAATATAATATGTGAAGTCCACCACTACATATTGGTGAATATTTACTTACCCTAGTACCCTCTCAGAAATGAGAGGAGTCCCGTGCTCAACAGTAGTATATAGACTAACAAAGTGCTCATTAAAGTGATTGTATATTGATGCGTAATGGTGCGTTTGTTGCAGGACCTGCACGCGATCAACACGCTGGTGTCGTGCGAGGTGGGCGGCACGAAGCGCGGCGCGGAGGCGAGCGACGTGGTGAAGAGACCGCGCTGCGCCGCGCCCGGCGTCGCGCGCAAGCTACAGGGGCTCGTCAGCGACCGCCAGGCCGTCTAGAGGTGCGTGTGCACTGTGCAAATGTGTGCACTGCGGGGCTCGTCAGTGACTGCCAGGCCGTCTAGAGGTGCGTGTGCACTGTGCACGTGTGTGCACTGCGGGGCTCGTCAGCGACTGCCAGGCCGTCTAGAGGTGCGTGTGCACTGTGCACGTGTGTGCACTGCGGGGCTCGTCAGCGACTGCCAGGCCGTCTAGAGGTGCGTGTGCACTGTGCACGAGTGCGCACTCCGGCGCTCGTCAGAGACCGCCAGGCCGTCTAGAGGTGCGTGTTCACTGTGCACGTGTGTGCACTGCGGGCTCGTCAGCGACTGCCAGGCCGTCTAGAGGTGCGTGTACACTGTGCAGTGTGTGCACTGTGCACGTGTGCTGCGGGGCTCGTCAGCGACTGCCAGACCGTCTAGAGGTGCGAGTACACACGCATCTGCGTTTTGATTCTTAATCGAGGATTAATTTAGATGTTTATGTCGTGCTCGTTTGTCATCCTATCCTATAAAAAAGGTCATCGGTCGTAAGCGTTCTGGAATTCCCCACAGTCGCATTTTACGTAATATAGTAACAGACAGAGTGAATACGTAATTTAGTAATAAATAACTTATCACTTCTCTTTGGTCTAAGCTAAACATGCGCTAACGTTTTGATTCTAGAAATACTAACAATGGTAGAGCCACGCGGCAGCTTTTGGTGTCGCACGGATGAGCCGACTCGAACCGGGCAGGTACCACGACCTTACAGAATACCTTACCTTACTATACCTTACATATAAATTTTATAACAAACACCATATACATTATTCTATCTCATTCTCTCGCAGGCTGAATCCTATAGATGTATATGTTTGTCTCTTTTTAGTGTCGCTTTTTCGTTTCATAGTTTCGTGCACCGGCTTATGACCTCTGGCCAGCCATATGAGTTTATCTTAGTTTACCGTGGTTAAAACGTGTTCTTGAAAAAAAATAGTTGTATAATGTGTCATCTAGATAATTTAATGGTTAAAATGAAACTTTTTTTTGTTTGCAGACTAAATCATCCTGGCTGTCACTTGGATGGAACACTCAATGGATTTAATTTTATAGTCATATTTATTTAATATTACCAAAAATTTGCTTGTGCTCTCTAGATGATTTCTTTAGTTCGCGTTCGTTTGTAAACCTTTGACGAATTTTGAATTTGAAATTTAAATCAATTTGTGTATAATCGAAATTTAACAAGTCACAATGAAAACAGCCTTTGGACTGTTAATTATAATAATCGGTGGCATTGGTGCTAGAGCAATTGTCAGGTGAAAAGTTCATTTGGATTGCACTGACAGTAATGAAGTATATTGATCTCATTTCTTATTTATGCTGGGTGTTTATAGTATTGATTTGCCATATAATGTTACTTGCTCATTGCTATTGTAAGTTTTAAGTTCTATTTTACATAGTATATGGTAATTTTAAAGGCTGTGGATCCTTCCTAATCCAATAAGCATATGAGCGGGCATTTTATTACTGCCCTTGTAGCCCACTTGCTACATTTACATTGTAAAATGACCAAGAGAATATTTCGTATAAGTGTATAATCATTTTTATATTTGTATAAATCACGACCATTTCGGCTTTTATTAAACACTTTATGACAAAAAATTTTAATAAATTAAATAAACTAAATATGTATTATAATTTCACGTTAAGGGTAGGTACCAGTTACCTAGTAGTAAGTTCCTCATGTTTAATGACTGGATTTTCTAAGTATTCAGTTGAAATATATTTTATTTGCTTCCATTAAATTTAATTATTTCTTAATTCGTAAGTGATCAGAGGTTTAAAATCAATTTTGTTTTAACATTAATCTAAATTAAATAATTGTATATTTCGGACATACCATTTTATCATGTATTCTTCATAGATTTTACAATATAGAATATAAAATATTACATACTCAAATATATTTTTTTATTTCCTTGACATAAAATTACACATGACTGAATTCTATTTAATATCTCATTGATTTTATTATTCATTTATTGTATTATTTTTATCCTGCTTGTTATTTCTTTTCAAGATTTCCTCAACGTGTGTAACTTAGAGCGGCCACATACAATTGGAATTTCATTTCGAAAAACCATTTCGGAATTTGAAACGGGTTCCTTTCGAAATTCCTAGTTATATCCATATACCGATACCACACACGTTTCCTTGTATCCACACGGAAACGCGTGTTTATCCATCCACCTTAGACGGTGTGGATAATCGAGATTCGTATATATTATTTTTCTTCCGATTTTCTCCCTCGGCTGTGTAAAGTCATTTATAGAAACATGATAAAAATTAACCCAAGATATTTAGTAGACCTTTATTATAAAAATGTATACATACTTCTTGTTTGAAAAGTCAACTCAATAAAAGTACTACCTCACAGGATTACAGATTTATTGGAATCTCGGCATGAACTAATTTAAAATTAAAGACAAACATTCAATAGTAAGGTTTTTTAGGAAAAACGCCCAATTCTTCGCTAACACATCTATTGTAGCACAGTAATTTAAAAAAAAAAAACAATTGCAAATGTTCATTAATCGACGAATTTATCCAGGATATCAAATAACTTCTACTCAACAATGAAACTCGTTTTGGTATCTAATTGCCTAGACATATTGCAGAATTTATAAATTACCTACGTTATTTAAATCGAGGTAGTTTGATTCGATTTAAATCCCCTACCTGTACCTACATCCGCGAGGCACCCAGGGTAACATTACATAACGCAGTAGGCAAAAATTCGATTTCTGAGTCGATTCGAATCGAACATACTTGAATCGATTAAATCGAAGATTAAAAGATCGATTTTAGATTAATCGCGACATTTTCACTGTTTCCAGAATTTGCGATTTTTTCTTAAATTGAACTTTTATAATTACATTTACTTAATGTTTTATGTATAATTACAGACTATGAGGCATTCCATCTTAGTTGACAACGTATATGTAGCCATCTTTGTTTGATGTTGTTAAAATTCACATCAGACTAGGCTGTATGGTTTCAGACCTTTGCCTGCCGTAATTGGCGAATCGTAAAAACTACAACTAGTCAACGTCCGTAGGAAAGCGTTAAATATGGGTGGCGCCACTGTGGCTACATAGGAGTAATAGTGTTCTGTGGTGGCTACAGTCTAAATTTTAAAGAACTTTTTTTATAATATTTTTGTTGCACAGACTCACCATAATTTCGTTTTATTAGACACAATAATTATTTTATTGCTTTCAAAATCAGAGCGCTGTTGTGGAGTTTTTGAACTGTTATTTACTGCTCACAGATGGACACATTTTCAACTATTCTCCTATGGGAAATTGTCCTCCATACCTCTATACTCCATGAGGAGAACTATGGAGTGTAGAGGGATCGCTACGTGCTAAAGCACAGCCTGCCTGTCCCTGAAAATTTGTAGAATTTATAGCCGCGCTGCCGTTGGTAAGTACCTAGTATCTGTGATGTAATTTTTTATTGACAAGAAGAAACGAAGTGAGGCTCTGTCTACCGGACTCCCCTCGACTGCGCTACGGGAGAGAGTTGAGGGAGGGAAGCACCATGCCACTCAACGTAGTGCAGGGGAGGACACGCCGGTCGTCGGAGCCCCGCGAAGCGAGGCTCCTACTTCCGAATGCGTTATAAAATAAAATAAATAATAAGGTTAGTAAAAAAATAACCACGAAGGAGATAGCGGGTTTATTTGCTCCCTCATTCGACCCCGCCATCTGCTTCTAACTTAACCTGTCCAAGTAGGGATGTCCTAAGTCTCGAGCTCTCGTCGCTCGATCTTACACTCAATAAAAATCAAAATAAAAATTAATAAACAAACATTTTTTAATTTTCTTTCGAGTCGGGATGCCCTAAGTCCCGAGCTCGCTTCGCTCGATCTTAAACAATAAAAACTCAATAAAAATCAATACAAAAAATATTAAACAAATATTTTAATTTTTTTGTGTAGATTATGAAAAAAAAATAACTTCATTTGATTATTTGAAAAAAGTTATAAACAATTATACGTGAATGAGTACATTTTCATGAAGATTTAAAGCCTTGAAACCAATATGAGTTTTTATTTTTGTAATTTTTTCGTAAATCCGCCGTAATAATTAAGATTTAAAAAAAATCATCGAAAGCGGATGATTTTTCGTTTTTCTGCCAAAAAACGAGGTGACCGCGATAGTATAAAATTATCATATTCCCCTACAAAAATCATGTAATGTTATAGAATTAAGAGAAATTTTGGATTCCAAGCTCACAGTGGTGGACCATATAAACGACATAACAGAAATAGCGCGTAGAAAATGCTAGGTTTTGTATTAAGAGTGTGCAAATTTAGTGCGGATTAGTAAACTGAATTGGCAATTGGCCGGCCATATAGCTCGAAGAACCGATAACAGATGGGGAAGAAAGGTTCTCGAGTGGCAGCCTCGTATCGGTATCCGTAGTGTAGGGCGACCCCCCACTAGACGGAGTGATAACCTGGTAAGACATGCAGGAAGTCGATGGATGCAGGTGGCTCAGGACCGTGCTTTGTGGCATTACTTGCCTCCCTATGTTCAGCAGTGAACTTGTGAAGGGCTGTAATGATGATGATGAAGTGTTCAGTAACATCAAGTGCTATAAATGTCATTCACTTTGCATACGTAAGATGCTTACTGAAATATGCGAGTTGTATATGGTTTCCACAGTACGCTAAGCATATTCATGCCACCATCCAGAGAAGTTAAATTACCTAAACTTCAAAACGAAACAAAATTGTGTTATCTACGAATATAGCTGTCGTTTTTACGGAGTTCTGAGAACGGCGCGATTTTTTCGATTCGTTATTTTTGCATAGATTGATCACAGGTCAAATAGATTCTTCGGAGCTGCTATCGATGATATCGCTTAACGTACCTTCAAAGAACACTCGTCACACAAAGGTTTATTCCATGTACCTTTATCTCGTACCCGTTATTCATCAAAATCAATGCTGTCTAGGATACTACATAATTATAACACCAAATTTTTCGATATATATAACTCTTTAATTCGACCATGCATAGTTTTAAAGAAGCCGTCACGAAAAAGCTTATGTAACATCACAATCGTAGACAGAGAAACCTATAGACAAATTGACGCCTTCTTTCGCATTCGCACACGAAAAAGATAGATTTATGCATACGTCTTGCATAGAAATGAGATAGAGCGGTGTGATTGTTTGTCCCTTTGAAAGCGTAGCGATTTAAGGAGTTTACAAGTTGGTTTAAGTGAGAAAAAAGTGTTTTGTGAGCCTAAGATTGGTGAATCTTGTTCAGTTCAGTTCTTAGCACATTTAAATTTTTTATCTAAATGTGTTTAAAAGTCATAAAGATTATTGTATAACCTAAAAATTCGTTATCGTCCTTTCTCACTCGAGGCCACGCCGATCATTAGTCTATAGGTTTCTCTGTCTACGATCACAATATAGTCTCTTCTTCTTACTTACTTTGTCCCTTTATTTGTGGTCAGCTTTCCTCGTTTTTATGCGCCAAGATATTCTATCTTTAGTTGTTTGTATTTCAAGCTGTGCTCGTTCCAGATTCTTGGTTACGATCATTGATTTATATGTTACACTAGATAAGTAATTTCCGCGCCAAAGCGTTGTCACTTCACATAAGGCCACAGCCTTATACTCAGCGAACGTCGGTTCAGTGTTCAAGGTGACGCCGTCCGAGTTAAGCCGAACGATTCACAACAAAAAATGGGTAAATGCGTAGTGAAAGAATGCGTTTCAAGGTCACAAAAACATAATAAATCAAGCGGAATCACTTTCCATACGTAAGTTTTAATTTATATATTCATATTAACGTTTAAAACACTAAAAAATTAAATAAAATATCGAATATTGCAATTTAGGTTCAATGTTGCCACTTTTCCGCCTTTGTGATTTTTCCACATTAATGGGAGACTGTATAATTTATGGAATAAGTTAATTTTGTTTTAAAATAAACAAGTAAAATTGATTGCTTAAAAATAAAAACTATGTTTCAACCTTTATACAAAATAATTATTCTTATTTTATTTTATTCATGAATTATCTATTAAATATATTTTACTACCTTATATCTTATATTAATAATTTTATATTAATTAAAATTTCATATAAATTTTATATTAATTATGTTTCACTACCTATTTTATATAACTTGATTTATTAGTACAGTAAAAAATATTTATAAAAATATGTTTTATTTCATCATTATGTACTTCTAACTCATCTGATAAGCTTTGTATTCTTTTTTTTCTAAGGGGACGCAATAAAGATTTTAAAATAAAATATACTTTCTTAATATAAAAACAATTAACTGAAGCTTAAAAAAAAACTCATTTTTATTGCGTATTTTAGGTAAAATTTTATATAGTAAGCCACACCAACCCGCCATTGCATGTTTGTGTGTCTATCTTTATCTAATTTTAGCGACGATATTGTTTACGTAACTTGTGTAAGTGAGATAGATATATGTTTATTTAAAATTGTTATTAGTTTCAAAGCTACGTCGTCGCGTTTGGATAGTGGTTACACATTTTTCGACGCGCGGTAATGTGGTTTGCTCGTCTAATGTTGTATAACTCAATGGTTACGATTAATATCATAATATAGTAAGTTAATTTATTCAAAATATTGAAACAATTTACACATGTGTATACTTCCACACACACACGCGTGTGCACACACAATATATACAGGTGTATAAACTCAACGTCAAGCGGGTACAGGTAAGCTAGGTTGTATCAGATCTAGCAAAAAAAAATCCATGTTACTTGGTTAAGTGAAAATAGGTATACTTTTGAAAATGTTGAAAATCAACACCCTTGATCACATATTTAAGTACTGTGATCACAAATTTCTAATTTTTTCCGGTAAGATGTCGCATATCCGGTGAGAGGTACGTCTTCGAATAAATTCGGCGAATGATTTTGTGAAACATTAAGGTAGTTGTCGTCATTTAAGTTTACCTGCAGCTCAAATAGTCCGATTATTTGTCAGTTTAAAATTTAAATAGAACTTAATTCGGATCTTTAGGGTCTAACACTCTTGTCATATTCATGTACAGCCTGGTAGTTGAACCATTGAAGGAAAAATGGGTTATTCTATAAATAAATAGATACCAGACTGTACAGTTCTACAACTTGTGAAGCCGCAGCTCCAACCACAATCATTTTTCGATAAGAAAATAACCTCACTCGTAGTCAGTAGAAAAATGTTTAGCAATTTATTCATTTAAATAAAATTACTAAATAAAATATTATTTTTACAGTTGTTGCATTTTTACTAAGATGACATGCCTCAGTGGATAAATTGTAATATTTGTTCACGAATTTGATTTAAGTGCGTTAAGTGCGTGATTCAAATGGGTCTAAAAGATGAAATAAATTATTAGCATTCACTGACAAGCGTCAATCGTTCAGAAACTAGAAGAGTATATTGAAAATAAGTGAACGAATCAAAAATTATTGTTAAGTACAAGGCATGGACCTTTATATCTTCGTTAAAAAGTAATTTACTTGTTTTCTTTGGTAAGTTGATGGATGTAGGTGGCTCAGGACCGTGCTTTGCGGCACTCCTTTGGGGAGGCCTATGTTCAGCAGTGGACTTGTGAAGGACTATAATTATGATAATGATGATGTTTAATAAATAAAAAGTTACAAACTATATTAGTCCTACAGTTGGACCCAAGCCTCTCATCACTGAGGATTTAGTACAAGGACTGCACTAAAAGTATCGGGAATGAAATATTTCCACTGTTCCTGTCATATTAAAATCTTTTTAATTGAAAACTCCTTGGTTTTAAAAATCGAATACCATTTATTTATTCAAAAAAAATTTCTTGGTCTTGTCACAAGGTTTTGTCAAATTTGTTTAGTCGTTAAGAAAATGGAATTGACTCGAGAAAATTCAAGAGCGATGATTTATTATGACTTTCGAAGTGGAAGTTCGAAACACAAAAACAGTGTGTTTACCGGATGATTTCTGCATTTGGTGATGAAGTCCCATCCAAAACCACAATTTATCGCTGGTTTGCTGAATTTAAACGTGGACGTGTCAAGCTCAGTGATGATCCCCATCAAGGTCATTCAAAAACTGCAGTCACCCAAGAAAACGTTGATGCTGTGTGTAAGCTGATTGAGGAAGATCGATATGTGACATACCGCGAAATTCAGACAACTTTAGACATTGGCATGAGTCAAATAAAAATAATCTTGCATGAACAATTAGGTGTAAAAAAGTTGTTTTCCCGATGGATACCGTATTCGCTCTGTGAAGAGCAAAAAGCGGCTCGCGTTACTTGGTGCGTCAGAACTCTCGAAAGATTGCACGCAGGATCCTCAAATACTGTATACAACATCGTATCAGGTGACGAATCCTGGATATACGCGTACGAACCAGAAACAAAAAACCAGTCACGAGTTTGGGTGTTCGAAAATGAGTTAAAGCCAACGAAAATTGTTCGTTCACGGAGTGTTGCAAAAAAAAATGCCGGCCACGTTTGTCTCCAAAACCGGCCATGTTACGACTATTCCTCTTGAGGGACAAAGAACGGTTAATGCAGAATGGTATGCTAGCGTTTGTTTGCCACAGGTCGTTTCTGACCTCCGTAAAGAGAACTGCAACTGCCGCACGACAATGCGAGTTCTCACACCGCACACAGAATAAAAGTTTTTAGAGCAAGAAAACATAGAATTATTGGACCATCCGACGTACAGCCCCGACCTAAGGCCTAATGATTTCTATACTTTCCCTAAAATAAAGAATAAATTGCGTGGACAGAGATTTTCATCACCTGAAGAAGCTGTGGACGCCTACAAAACGGCCATTTTGGAGACCCCAACTTCCGAATGGAATGGTTGCTTCAATGATTAGTTCCATCGTATGGAAAAATGTGTCAAATTTCGCGGAGAATACTTCGAAAAGCAATAAATACATTTTTAAATAGTAATGTGTCACTTCCTTGATTCCCGAAATTTTCAGTGCCGCCCTCGTATACCGGTCATTCTCAGACGGCTCAAAAGGCGTATCCGGATCGGAATCCAAAACGAAATGGATTACTAACACTCGATTTTTTTTTCTATAACAGGTACTATCAAAATAAGAGGAGGCGTCTGTGTTCTTTTTGACAAATAGCATCATACTATAAACAGAAGTGCTGCCAAACCTAGGCTTACGCATCAACGTCCCGGGATGTAAACACCAGCGCTCTCAAAAAGATGTATAATTCCGCCTCTAGGTCCTTCAAAAGAGTCATGAATGAAATGGCGAGAAACTAGTTCGCTTTTCTTCTGGAACCCGTGAATTCAGGTCTCTCGTCAAGTCTGTCCAGGGAAATTTCTGTCAGCCATCTCTTCCATCTCTGCACAGGGAGGACGACACACTGGACCATGCCGCAAAGGAGAAAGGCGATCTGCTAGGCTCTTTCTTTGCGTCCAACTCGACTCACGACCCGGTGTGAGTGCTCCATGCCGGAGGTGCGGTTTACACAGCGCTCGGTTCGCAAAGCACTCTTCTCCCTGGACGTCCGCAAGTCGAGTGGGCCTGACGGTATCCCCCCAATTGTGCTGAGGACGTGTGCTCCAAAGTTGGCACCGATCTTAACGCGTCTTTTCCGGTACTCCTACTTTCTAGGCGTAGTCCCAAAATCATGGAAGACGGCTTTCGTCCACCCGATCCCTAAAAAAGGCGACCGCTCAGACCCGTCCAACTACAGGCTCATCGCCATCACCTCTTTGTTTTCCAAAACAATGGAATCCATTGTAAACCGCAAGCTCATGAGGTACCTTGAGAATCACCAGCTGATTAGTGATCGCCAATACGGTTTTCGTCGTGCTAGATCAGCTAATGAACCTCTGGTCTACCTAACTCATAGATGGGCGGCGGCAGTAGAGTCCAAGGGGGGAGGCATTGGCCGTTCGTTTGGACATTGCGAAGGCCTTCAATCGGGTTTGCCACAAAGCGCTTCTCTCGAAGCTCCCTTCCTATGGGCTTCCCGAAAAATTGTGCAATTGGATCACCAGCTTTCTTGCAGATCGGAGCATCAAAGTCGCTGTAGACGGTGCAAGCTCCGATTACAATCATATTGTTGCGCGCCGAAGTTGACGTCTGGCACTAGCGCCATATAGTGTCAGGTAACAGAGCGAGGAGAGCTTTCCAGAAAATGACATGACTAATCTTTCAACCAACAGCGCCATCTAGTATCGAATTGAAGAACTAAGCTTTCTAGAAGTCCGACACTCGAACTTTCTGCGTCTGGTCGGTCGGCGCCCGTATCTACGGAAATATTCTGGATGTTTCGGTGTAAACGTGAATTTAAACCCGCTGCATGCCACGATCGGGGCAGTATTGAATTTTGCGAGAAAAGCGAAGCTTCGGAGCGAAATAAAGTGAATCAGTGTGATTAATTATTAGTGTTTTTAAGTTTTAATTGGTGTTCGGTGTTAAAAGTGTTAAGGCAATTCAATCGGCAGTTTTTATTGTCACAAACCGCAAGCTCGTAACAATATTAATGCTAGTGTTCCACAAGGTTGCGTGCTATCACCAACGCTGTTTTTCTTCCGCATATCAATGATATGTTGCAAACCTGCAACATTCATTGCTATGCAGATGATAGCACTGGTGATGCTCTGTACACCGGCCGTGCCAATATTTCTCGAGAAAACGTCTCCGAGTACCGGGACAAACTTGTGTCTGAAGTCGAGTCTTTGCTAAACAAAGTCCCGGATTGGGGGCGACTAAATCTAGTCTAGTTTAACCCTCAGAAGACACAAGTTTGCGCGTTAACCGCTAAAAATAACCTCTGTCGCATCTCCCCAGTTTCAAGGCAGTCCCCTTGTTGCCTCTGCCAGTATCAGAATCCTCGGCGTCGACATATCGAGTGACGTGCAGTTTCGTGGTCACTTGGAAGAGAAGTCTAAATTGGCCTCAAAAAAGCTCGGCGTGCTCAGCAGAGCGAGACAGTATCTCATGCCGGCACACCGCCTGCAACTTTACTAGGCGCAGGTTCGGTCGCACATGGAATACTGTTCCGATCTCTGGGCTGGGGCTCATCAGTACCATCTCCTTCCACTTGACTGCATCGAGCGCAGGACAGCTCGAATCGCCGACGACCGAGTGCTTTCCGATTGGCTCGATTCACTGGCGCTGCGAAGAGATGTTGCATCTCTTTGCGTATTTTATCGCATCTATCACGGGGAGTGCTCTGAGGAATTGTTCGGATTAATCCCAGCCGCCAATTTTCATGAACGTAC
Source organism: Parnassius apollo (assembly GCA_907164705.1). Classification (NCBI taxonomy): domain Eukaryota; kingdom Metazoa; phylum Arthropoda; class Insecta; order Lepidoptera; family Papilionidae; genus Parnassius; species Parnassius apollo. The sequence goes on along the minus strand of CAJQZP010001468.1, from coordinate 2,661,619 downwards.
TACGCGGCAAACCTCCAGATATTTGGTGGTCCACCATTGTACGTTTCAAAAGGAGTTTTCTACCGCGTACGACCTCTCTGTGGAATAATTTACCACCGGCGATTTTTCCGGACCGATACGACCTAGGGACCTTCAAGAAAAGAGCTTACTCCTTTCTAAAGGGCCGGCAACGCACCTGCAATTCCACTGGTATTGAGGTTGTTCATGAGCTGCGGTAGTCACAACATCAGGTGTACCGTATGCTCGTTTGTCCCCTCTTCTAAAAAAACAAAAAAGGCTTGTGGAAAAGTTTTTCCACTAATCAATGTCTTCAATAGTTTGTAGGTACTGTTGTTTTCAATAAATAAAGTAACATTATACATCCGATGCAAAATTTTTATCTAGACTATCAAGAGATGAAGTATTAAAACCGTTTGAACTATGCCGTTTTTAAAGGGCTCTTTGAATTGCATGAGTTGTGTCTTCATAAGATTTATTACTATTTTCACAGTTATATTATTCAGAAAGTTCAGTCTGCAACGATGTTTGAACCAAAAATTACTCGTTCATTTGATCAGTTCTATATGATAATTATAAAACACGTTGCGAATATTGTTAAAAAAAAAAGTATAACTAATAGCAACCACAGTGGCCACAAAAAAATCTGTTTTTTGTAGCTATTGTAACTGTCCCGATTTTAAAACCAAATTCCTGATTTTATATGGACACATTATCGGAAACGATGAAGGCCCATCTACAGAATGAATATAATTCGCGTAATAAAACGCAAGGAATGATACTTTGTTAAATGATATTATTTAAATTAATTATATATAATTTTTCAAGTTTATTAGTTAATAGTAAGCAACTCATAACTAAAATAATTATCCCTATGAAAGATATATATGACGTCTCCGTGGCGAAGTGGCTTAGCAATGAGTTTAACTCTAAGGGCCGGGGGTTCGATTCCCGCACGGAACAAAAATTTGTAAACCTTCAAATAATTGTTTCGGATCTGGATGTTAGTCCTTGTGAAATTTCTGTTTTTATGTTAAATGCCTCCACAATATAATTAGGAAACATTCTTATTATGGAGGTAATGTTCTAATAAAATAGAAACAAAAAAAGATATGAGCCATGGCAGCTCAAGGGCGAAGTGCTCGCCGTAAACGCCAGCAACCTAGGTTCGATCCCTGCCGAAACAAACGAAATTGTTATTTAGATAAATTATCTTTACATTATGAAACAGAATAAATGTATATCGAACGAAATCTATTTTATATAATAAACATATTTTTCAATTCGAACATATATTACCCTTTCTAGTTGTTAACTTGGCGTTGTGACATTCCTTAGTCTACTCAATAGAGTAAAAATGAAAAACCGAGTTCAATTTACTAAAAGAATAAAATAATTTATACATATCAGCTTCCGATGTCAGGGTTAGATCGGATATTAATTTTCATATACACTATGCCTTAGCTCCGACCTCATAGGCTATTACGTGGAAATTATTTTATCCTTTTAGTTGCCATAGTATCAAGATGATTCGTGCTAGATACAAAAATCTTTGGATACAATTAGTAACCTTACGCTCGCTCCACCTCGAGCAGTTACGCACACAGAGAACATTGTATAGTTCGTGCCAAATCGATTGAGAAAAGCGGACGATGATCTCAGATATGAGCAGAGTGTCAAAAGGCGTAACTTCACAAAATCTCAATTTAGATGTGATAATAATATTTAAATATTGATATTTTTCAACTTCTAGGTCAGCACATATGTTTCGTTTCTTAAATAATATTGTCTGTGGTTCCTATAAAGATCGTAAAATCCTACGGTACATCACGAGAAACGTGTTATATTTTATATAGCACATTTTTTGCGCAACTATAGTTCGTGCCAAATCGATTGAGAAAAACGGATAATGACCTTTCGGTCGTTTAAACCAGGAGCTACAAACCTTCAATACATAGGCACTTTTTGTTTGTAGTACTTTCTTTATTCATAATTATTTTATTATTTTTTGTAATGATTGATATATTATATATTTATTAACTATTATTAAAAAGTTATGTAAAAGATCGCTGTAGAAGAAAAATTATCCATTGTTATAAAGTATTTATTCCTTTAACAACAAAAAGCATTAATTTATAACACATATAAAGATTCGAGTGATAACGACACCGAATAAGTACGTACTTATTCAAATTATAAAACTTTATTTTCAATATTATATAAGTTTATTTTTATTCGGTGCATGCGGACCGGCCGAAAAAAAGTGACGCATCTCTGGGTGCCATTGTCACGTTTCTTTTAGAACTTGTTTATTTTAAAATGATGAATTTGCATAGCTCAATATGGTGGTTATATTGCTTCAAATTTTTTTTTAATTACGAAACTGTTACTAAATGAATTGCTGCGTTACTTACCATAAATTTAAATATAAAATATAACACATTTTTCGCGATGTACCGTAAGATTTTACGATTTATAGGAATCACAGACAATACTACGAGTATTTAAGAAACAAAACATATGTGCTGACCTAGAAGTGTGACCTAGTTGTATAATTAAAATTAATTAATTGTGTATTACATATAGTATTCTGATTAGCCCAATATATTTACTGCTAAGATAAACCAAAATATCTAAAACTTATCAAGCTAAAACGAGTATAAAAATAGTTAGTACGTTCCGGCATAGTGACGTCAGCGTAGACCTGCGTTCCGACAAAACGCATACAGGATATTATATTTTTTAGGAACAAATAAAACGAATTGTTTTAAAAATGTAATTATTATAATATGATTAGTAATCCTGGTGTGACGAAAGCCGATGCTGATAAGATTATGGAAAAAAGTTACTAAAGTATACGAGTTGGTCATTATCAAAATCGGGTATAGACGACTACATAGTTATCTTATTACTAAAGCAGCAGTTCCAGTTTATGATAGTCAATCCAGCATTTTTCGACACATAAAAACACACGACTTTACTTTCTGTACGCCTTTTCTTTAGCTAAACATCGCACACAACGTCCTCGCTTATAACGCACCTTGCTGTTTCGGTCTTTGCCGTCGTTTTTTTAGTGTTCTGAATAGTGTTCAATATTATCCAAACTTATCTCGTGGAGTTCAGTTCTTGAAAAGGATGCGGCAGGCCTGATGCGCTGTATAATTGGACGCTGTTGTGATAATGCTTTAGCTAACAGGTATCGATATTCTCTATGAGTTTTATCACCATAAGTCTTGTAAATAATATATGTGTTTAAGATAGTAATGCTGATAAGTCTTCGAACCACTTTCTGATACCATTTTAAGCCAGGTTTTCGTTCCAATAAATACATGGAAAGTTTATGATCCTTAGAATCAACCCCACCCATCTGCTTATTGTAACTGTGGACCCCGACAGGCTTATTGCACGCAACACCTGCTCGTTGCCCTGGTGCCATGTCAATATTGTGATGAGTACTGATCCTCGTCACTAATTTAACGTCCTTCCAGGCTAAGACGGTTATATCTCCGCAGTGCCGACCGGCCATGTCTCCTCGCTTCACGTTACGTTCAATCAGACCTCTTATAACAAGGGGATTTCCTGTACGTTGCCGGTTCAGGGAGCCCAACCCATCAATGCCCTGTTTTTTAAGAACCGCGTCGGTTCTACATGTTGTAGTAATTGCCCATTACTAGACAGTGGCCTTTGTTTAGATAATCAGTAACCGTTAATCCATGCATTACTGGTGTTTGTGCAGACTGTCTTGTATTTTTTCCAGTACATATCATTTTTAGTAAATAGCCTGATTCCGATTCACAAATTTCGTAGCTTTTTATTCCAAAACGAGCTGCCTTTATGCGGATACATTGGATCCAAGATTTTTATCCCTTTTCATAATAATAATGATTCATCAAGGCGTGAATGCCGTTTTGGAACGTACATTTCCCGGAATTTTCTATTACAGTGTTCGAGAATCGGGGTTATTTTAAGGAGTTTGCGGTCATATCCGTGAGTCATCACGTCAAGATCATCATTATTAACAAAATGTAAAAACCATTAATAAATATTAAAAAAAAATGTATAAGTACAAAACTATTTTTGGACATTATTTGCCGAAAATGGGGCATTTCCAAAGTATCAGTTGTTCAATATTCATCTATGCGTCCTCTATAACAAACTCATAGCAAATTAAAACAAAAAAAACTAAACTTAAAAACTTCATTTAGACGTGCAATAGTCTGCCAAACGCATATTCATTTGTTTGATGCACTATTACTTGCATAATGTTGTTATCCCATACGGTTTTAAATACTAAAGGATCGGTAGATGATACTGTAGGTCCTGATTGTTCGGTAAATGATTCCAATACACCTGTAAATGTTTGGAAATCATCAGACCAAGAAAAACCATCCACGTTGCTTGGTGTAGTTTCTTCGTCAGTCGTTGATGTCATCTGATTCCAATATTTGTCTAAGAGGATCCTCAGTGATATCTTCATCGTCGCTTATTTCACTACCAGAGTCAATTGCTAAAACATCGCCAATGTATGAAGGAAAGATTTCGTCATCTGGATCATTAGCCTAAAACATTATTTGGTTGTTATTAATATTACTACGAAAGTTTACAAAAATTCTATAGCTACACATATTATGAAATTTACTTTGTCTGTTGCAAACAGAATTTTGCGACAGATGCTGCTCCTTCAATAAGATTGATGTAACAACAGAAGTGTTGTCAATATCTTCATTCTGAAAATATAATATTTGTTATAATCTTAAATACACATCTACCTACTTATTAGAAACGAGTTATTAGATATAATTTCTTTTTGCCATTAAGCACAGCGTAACCGACTTCAATCACCGCTGTTTCGAGAAAATGTTAGCAATCAAACCCTTAGGTATTTTGTCATGAAACTTTTATGAGAACACCTGGTACCCTATTAAGTACCCTTTCAAACAAAAAGAATTTTCCAATTTGGTTCAGAAGGCGTCTTCGAGTGACCGTGGAACATACAATTTAAAAAAAAACAACAACAAAATTTTCAAAATATTTTAAATAGAATTTTAACGACTTACGGAGGAAGGTTCAGGGTTTCCTTGCCCTTGAGTATAATTTAATCGCTGTATAATTTTCTCCAGTTTCAGCAACAGAAGTCTCCATAATATCGTTGATTCTTAACGCCCTTAGACATCCTGACTCGGTTCTTTTCAATAAAACTCTCATCAGATAAAATTTTAAGTTTTCCGTTTGGAGATTTATTGATTACCAGAGCCGGTATAATATTAGGTTGAGATGTAGAAATGTTTTCTTCGTTATCCATCTAGTAAAACAATTAATACTTATAAATAATAATCAAAATCTTTGCTTTCAATTATCTTCAATTTTAAGTACTTTGAATGAGATTTTATACCGATATTCCTACGAAAAAATTTATTAATTTAATTTAAAAAAATATGATAGGGAAAGTATATGCTGATTAGTATGTTCTTGTAATTTTTTCGTGTATATCTATGTACATCAAATAAACACAATTTTAATTTAAACTACATTAGACTACTAGAAGACATAAAAACATTGAGCGTTGATCTTCATTCTGGCAATAATAACAATAAAAAATTGAAACAGCCTGTATACGCGCCATATGTATGGCACTTTCACAACAAAAACTAAAGAGTGTTTTAATAAAGATTAATATCTAATTCGCAACCATCCGCATTAATTATATACAATGATGTGTCTTACCTGGATTGAAGATCACCTCCCGTCCTCCCTCAATTGCGTACACTAATCCCGCTTCCACTAGTCCCAGTAACACTACTCCCAACACCACTACTCCCGGCACCACTACTCCCAATACCACTATTCCAGTAAAGGCACATCATCGACGATAATACGACACGTGTTTCGCCTCTACACGAGGCATCTTCAGGAGATGTAGACTCTACGGCGGCTGACTGCCGTAGTCTCCTGCTGCCGTAGACATCTCGGTGGCGGGATTAGTGCATGCAATTGAGGCAGGGCGGGAGGTGCTCTGCAATCCAGGTAAGACATATCATTGTATTTAATTAATGAGGATGGTTGCGAATTAGATATAAATTTTTATTATAATGAATTTCTGCAAAGTAACGCCTGATTCTATCAATTATCTTAAAAAAGCGTGTTTTATAACACACTAAAAGATCAGTTAGACACGGCTCAGTAGTAATCACACTCAGAAGTATGTAACAAATATTACATATATTAAATAATCTGTAAAAGCGACACAAATAAATGCATAAATCGAAGTTGAAATACAGCCTTTTGTTCATGGGGTACTGAATGTATGAAATCAACTGATTTTATAATAGTTCTCCCTTTTTTTTTAATTGTATAAAATAATCACATATTTATACGTAAACTTAAAGATATACTTACTTTCTTAGCTTCTTTTAAATAAAAACAGCACAGTAAAATAGTTTTTGTTTGCAGTTAGACGTCCGAACGAGTAGTGACTTCAATAGCACTGAATATATTTCATTCCTAACTGAACTGAGTGAACTGATGTTTTCGATTCTTTCGTTTCTTCTCTCATTCATACAGATGTTTGTAAGCAAATAAAGACCTCATTTGCTTACATTTAGGCCTTTTTTTCGGACGCAGTCAACGTTGCGTTGCCCCGGCAGTTAAAACAAGATAATATATACGCGCAGTTCTACGTTCCGGCAAACAAAGGCTTGCTAAGCCACTCTGACACGGAGATAAAATAAAATAATAATATTATATCATTGATGATAATTTAAAAACATAACTCTGTCAAATATTATTAAAACCGTTCAGGTTTTTAAAGGACATTCCAGAGCTGACGTTAAATCGTTACAAACGTTTTTTTTCTGTTTTATCTCTAGATAATGACACTAATTTATTAAGATACAATCCATATCTACCACTGCCATGTTCCCAATTGAGTTTTACATAAATAAATTATATTATAAACTGGGAACGGCGAGTTTAGTTGAATAAAAGATTTGTTAATCTTAAGAGGATACCTTGAAAATAATATAGTTTTGGGGGCGTGGCTTATTCCTTTTTTGGTGAAGCGGTCCGTGAGGACGACTGAGGGAGTATCATGCCGGCTGTACACGCTCGTCGAGACACCACGAGACAGGCCTAGAGGTGAGCGTTATTTAACATTGCTCTTAAAAACTTTTAGCGTTTTTTTTTAGATATTATAAGATATATAGTTTTTTTGTGAATAAAAATTTAAAGTAAAAAATAAAAAAAAAAACAAATTTCCTCGCAACCTTCCGCTAAACAAATACAATGATGTGTCTTACCTGGATTGAAGAGCACCTCTCGCCCTCCCTCAATTACATGCACTAACTCTGTCACCACTAGTCCCAGCACCACTATTCCAGGTAAGACACACCATCGGCGACAATACGACACGTGTTTCGCCTCTACACGAGGCATCTTCAGGTAATGTAGACTCTACGGCGGCTGACAACTAAGTGAGCGGCGAGCCGAAACAGCTGCTATTTATACACGCCGACACAATCGCTCCCCACCAAAGTAGCGAGTGACCGCGCCGTGCGATAAACAAACCTGCTACTAATTATCATTATTGTTATGATTAATATTTTTAAATACTATTATTATTATTGTTTTATTGATATTATTATAGTTATTTATTATTATTAATCTTAATATTATTATTAAAGATTAGCCTTAAAGATGTTTAACAAAGGTGAATTAGAAACATTTGTTTGTTCATTCAGCAGTGCATAATTACCATTATTACTTTTTAAAATCTCCAACTGCTCCAGCACACACAGTCGCAGCCCCTTATTACAAGTATGTAACACTTCAAAGGAATGATCGCTAGCTAGGTTGTGTTCAGTGTCCAAGAGATGTTTAGCAAAATGGGATTTATCAGAATTGCAATTTCGGTACGCGGCCAAATGCTCTTTATAGCGCGTCCCGAAATTGCGACCAGTCTGACCCACGTAAACGGCGTGGCATTCGTCACAAACAAGTTTATAAACACCCGATTTTTGACTAATATTTAACTTATCTTTATTATTACAAATATTCCTAAGCGAATTGTTTGTTTTGAATGCCACGTTAACGCCGTTTTTCTTAAGAGTATTAGCTATTTTTTCCGATACGGAGCCTAAGTAGGTCAAACTACCCACATATCGCCGGACACTTTGAGATCAAACCGCGTACAAAGAATTGCGAACAACATGCTTTTGTTTCTTTTTAATAAGATTATTAATGAGACTTTTTGAAAAACCGTTAGAGACTGCAATTTGATAAATTATATTAAGTTCTTTTAAATAATTTTATTTACTTAATGGAACAGTGAACAGACGGTTAATGTAACAATAAAAAGCGGCTAATTTATGTTGCCATGGATGACAGGATGACGCGGGGATGACCGTGTCGGTATGAGTTGGCTTTCGATAAATTTGAAAAAGAAAATGTATGTAGCGTTGCCAGGCGTCCGGATAAAGCCGGATACAGTCAGTCTTTTTGATTGCGTGTCCGGCCAAATTAGACGGTGGCCGGCCTGTCCGGCTTTAGTTAGGCTTTTTATATTTGACCATTTTTTACATTTTTCATGTACTTAAACACATACATACTATTGCAATTATTGAAATTAATATTGTAATGAATATTGAATGATTAATAATAAAGAACACTGATTCATTCAATTTTAATTTAAGATTTTATGGTAAATGATTTAAGCATTGTTTTACTTTAAAAATATATTATCATGTTATACTAAGACCTTGAAGAAAAATTTGTTAACTGTCTAAAATTGTAAGAAAGTAGAAGCACAGTCAAGTGGTCAAGGTCGCAAATTCTTTAAAAAAACATTATCATAATGAACTTTAAGTCTTCCCGATTGCATATAAATTCGCATGGACATTTGCATTAAAAAAAACGCACCGTTTACTATAATCCCGTCTCTTTTTATCTTGCGTGTAAGCCATACCTATCCCGAAGGGACTCTTTACTTTCGTTGTGCGAGTCGTATATCGTATTACGTACCTATAATCATCTTAATATCTTAATAATATCTGTTCAAAACGAGCGCCGGTCGTTGTGTGTGTCAACTGCGTACGTAAAATAATCGTTTTTGTCCACGAAACTGGGTATACGATTATCAGGCTCGTAAGCATTTTCTGAAACCGATTACGTTAAATAACGCTCACTTCTAGGCCTGTCTCGTGGTGTCTTGACGAGCAAATTATGAGACAGCTATACCGAACACACGCTCGGAAAAAACTAAATAAGCGCCAAATAACGTTTTTTTAACAAATCTACTCAATGGATTAAAAAAGTGGTTTATGAGAACTTATTACTTTTCATCGGTTAAGAAGATAATTAATAAAAAAGTATTATGTATTAATAATAAAACAAATTATTCCTAAGATGATCTCGTGTCAGGGAATATAGATTATGAAATTAATATGTTCAGATGCGACATTTCTGTGGTTACTTAAGTATAGGACGAATATATTATTATACACATTTTTTAGTAGAAACATATATAAGTTATTATAATTAGGATAAATTTTTCATGTTTAAATCTGCTTATTATTCTTTTATTTTATATTTAGATTTCCACATTAAAGTCAAAGTGTTATAAATTCGTCCATTTTTAATTCTCGCGTGCCCAGCATTTATGAACCACTTTTAATTTACTTACACTTTTAATACATTTAAATAAATATATTTGTAATTTAAATGTTATGTTAATAATTTATGTTAAACATACATTTAGTATGTTTTTATATTTGATTTAGATACCTTTTAAAATATTCAGATAAATATGTCATTAAAATGTAATTGTGATATAATATCATGTAATATTATATTAAATAAGCAAATATAATATACAAAATAAATGACAAAATTTAAATATTGTTCTCGATATAATTTACCTATTTAACAATACAATCTACTATTACCTACGGGTCGTTCTACCTATGTTTATTCTATGATAAAAAAAACAACCACGCGAACACAGAGTAGCTCACGGTTTTTGTTTGAGATAGCTGTTGTAGTACGCAAGTACATATTAATTCAATGTAATGAAAGCTGCATGTTTGAAACAAGAAATATTTGGACGATGTTAGCTAGCATAATCATCGCTAGTCATTAGCTTCCTGTTCCCATAAATGAAAGTCAGCTTGTGCCCAGCATGATACGTATATACGCTGCAACCATAGAATACTATAATACACAATAGAATGGCTGTCAACTTTATTTTGTACGAGGCTTGGCGTCGCCAAACCCGATTCGCTGTGTTGACAGACTGAATAAATTTACACATTTTAGACTTTTGATTAATGTTCAAGATCATCATTAAAAAAATCGTTTAAATTTTAATACATATTTATTTGTAAATAGGGTGCAATTTGGCATTTTGCTAAATAATTTGCATGCGAAATTTGGAAACGATTGTAACGTCAAAACACATCTCGTGTTGACATTTATACGTGTGAATTGACGTGTTAGTGACATTTTAGTGGCTACGCGGGCTCCGCCCACTCCCCCGTTCTGTAATGTATGAATTATAGTACTCTATGGCTGCAACTGAATAATTATAGAAAATAAGTGCAGAGAATCCTTGGTTTACAGGACAATAAAAAAAACTTCATTAGTTGAGATTTATTTAATTTGTAAGTCTTATCTACTACTCAAAATACGGAATAGAATTTACAGAAACTTATAATATTAAGTCAAAATCAAGACCGTTCTCACGGTGCGGTGTTAAGATAAAAAAGATTTAGAGAGAAAGGTCTGACTTGTAAATAACAGTTTTCGTTTTATTTTATATCAATAATCTGTATATCTAAGTCAATACTTGTTTAGAATATCGATTTGTGAAATTCACAAAATATCGATAAGTAGTGTAGTTTATATATTAGTCCACATAAACATTTATAAGCTATAAGCTGGTACCATGGTATCGTAAACGTTAAATTAGAGACTGATATCGCCTGAAAAAAGATTGCGATTATTCAATGTTATTCATATTAGATTAGAGCCTCTGACTTAAAACTCGATGAGTTACATCAGTAGCGGACACTTAGAAGATGAGATACAAACGTAACTGAATTTTGGTACTGTGTCATCGGGCATATAGTATGCGGCTTTTTCTACAGATTCGTAAACTATGGGTGCCATAAAAATACGTAATCTGACCGCGTCAGTGAAAACGTGTTAAGGTCTATCTCAGAATGACAGCCAGTCGCAAATAATACAATATATATTTAGTGATCTGAGCATATGCCAAGGCGGTTCAGTTAAGTGAGTGCAAGGAGTCTGGCGAGTGCGAGTGGTTGCGAGGCGGATGTTGTGCTTGTGGCAGTGTGGGGGCGTGTGTGGGTGCATGGGGAGGGGAAGGGGGCGGGGCGCGCGAGTGGTGTCAGGTGGCGCGCCCCTTGCCCTCCTTGATCGCAATCACGTAGCGCTGCGCCACGCGCTCCGGTGGGGAGTACCCATCTGCGTACGATGAGTCCTGTAACAACAAATTGAATTAACAATCCATGTTTTATAAAGTTTTTTAATTAAGAGGAGTATTCTCTTCTACTACATAATTCTACAAGAAGCAGGAGTTTACAAGCTTGATTGTGATTGTGGTCTCTCATATATAGGGCAAACAAAGAGATCAATTAGAACCCGCGTAAAAGAACACATAGCTGACGTGAAGCATCAACGTATCGGGAAGTCTGCAGTTTGCGATCATATCCTAGACGGCCCCAACCATTACATCAGATTTGATAGACCACAAATCCTCGCGAAAGAACATCGATTCCTACCAAGGATGATATGTAGGATGATACGTGAGGCTATTGAAATTAAAAAACATCCTAATTTCAATAGAGAAGGAGGCTGGGTACTACCACCTGCTTGGGACCCTATAATTAATAAAATTAAAACTAAACCCAAGCATACCACTGCAAGACTTCAAAACACAGTTAGTTCATTCTGCGTAAATCGGACCAAAGACAAAAATTAAAAAGCTGAAGGTACTCTGGGTTAAGGTGAAACCTACGGACTGTTCCTAACCATTCTCCCGCAAGATGGCCCTGAAGTCCACATTTTTAGTTTATTTGGATTTTTGTGTAATTGAAAAATTATTAAGTCGTAGAAGTAGATTTTGCGGTTATCGCATATTACATTTTATTGGAATGGGTCATATCATTGCCTCAAAATCCACCCAATTTGACATAAATTTTGATTATAACATCTGTCATTGAATATAGTGTCATTTATACAGACAGACGTATCCCTACGTTTACGAAACTAGAACACTAGATGGCGTGTATGTAAAAAAAAAAACAAGTTTTAATTTTTCTTTATGTGTACATTGGGTAGGCAGAACTACAAAACGCTATGTACGATTGTTATAAAAATAAAATTTATATTTGTTAGCGTAAACTATTTAATTGATTTATAACTTTGGGAAATAAATTATGTCAACAATGATTACAATATAACGCAATTTTATTTTATTACATTACACTATAGAATTTTTTATCAAAACATAAGTACCTCTTTGAAGCAACATCATTATACTGATACATGCCTATTCACTCAAAACTAATAACACTGATGATTTGTAACAGTTCCAATTATTACAATAATTAGACATTTCATAAACAACACGTAAGAAACTATTTCGAAGCACTCAACAAAAGCTTTTAGTAAAACAAAAATATAAATCCTACACCTACGAGCAATTCTTGTAAATAATTATATATATATATATATATATATATATATATATATATATATATATATATATATATATATATATAATCGAATCTCTGAAGCGGCTCCAACGATTTTCATAAAATTTAGTGTCCAGGGAGTTTCGGGGGCAATAAATCGATATAGCTGGGATTCATTTTTAGAAAATGTCGTTTTTTCCGTGTTTTAAGGCAATGAAAAACTGCTACAATATAAGAAGGTAAATTTTAACACAATTATAACGATCGTAATAGCTCAAGTGCATAACGCACTGTCGCGATATCTTAGTGCCCTGGTTCGCATCTAGTCTTAGGTTTGACTTTTTTCCCTTTTTTTTCAAGTTCCCTTTTTTTGTGAGAAAATCTATTATTTCGAGCCCTTTTTTTAGTGTTTTTTTTAAAAGTACGAAATTTTTTTTTTAATTATTGCACTCATGATTTTTCATTCTAATAACCAGTTCAGTTTTTTCTATTATGTCGGTAAGATCAAAAAATATTCTTCATATTTTATCAGTATACTAAATATAACTTCCAAAACACACGATTTCCAAAAAAAAAAAAAATAACGAGCAATGCTCGGTCATCCAGGTACTATACAATTTATATACAAATCTTCCTTCAATTCTATATGAATTGGATTGCGTTCGGAACGCAAGATCTAGAACACAAAAATGTACAAAAATTTACTTGTTATCTTTGATGTTATCTTTATATTCCTGGTAGAATTGGCCGACGAATAAGAAAAATATAACTCAGATTAGAATAAGCTATTTATTTATAAACAATAAAGCATGGAACAGAAAAAAGGATTTTATGTAACTGAATTATATTTGTTTCTGAACGCATAATAACCGTGAACTTGAGCTCTACAAAATATAACACTAATAATGTGTGTCTGTCTGAAACTGTTTGCAAAATGCGTAAAGGATGTTTAATGTAACCCGGCAAAACCATATTTAGCAAATGTTTGCAAATTTAATTTTGTGACTACTTTGGTAGTTTACCGATTTATAATAATTGTATTTATTGTTGACCAAAAACATATTCGAACACATTCATATATGAAACACTGACACGTATGACGTAGGTAAGCAGTATTGTGACGATATTTCAGAAAAATCACGGGCCAGCCTGCTGTTAATAATACTACCGAAAACATAATTGCGTTTTTAGAATAATTAATTACTATACCTACGATAAATTACAATATAGTCTCAAATATATACTAGAGAAATATTGCAATTCGAATCAATGAAACATACATACAAAATATGTATAATACACAAGAAATTCAGCGCGCAAATCATAGCGTGTGACAACCGAAATCAGTATATATTTTATAACAAGTCAAACAAGTGAACGAAGTTTGGAAACGTTTTTGTTTCGTACATTCAAGGTCAGGAATACGTTAGTACTCTTATCAGTTTGTTGTCAGGAAGGACGGCAACGTCGCTTTACCTACGACTTTTGGTACAACAATAGTAAGTATTAAAATTGTTTACAAAATAACATAGGTAGGTGTGTAGGTCATTAGTTTTATGTTATTTTATACCTTTTTTTAACGGATGGAAAGGAAATTAACCAATTATTGAACTTAAGATATTGATTTATCAGAATTATTTAAGATCACTTGGATGCCATCTAGCGTGCCAATATTTAAACGTCGCCTTTCGTTTGCTTGTCAAAGGTCACGCATACTACTAAAGAAGTGTCAAATTTTTCCGGGATTTCACTATTGTTTTTCTCAGTACATAATGTAAGTTATTGCCTATAAAGGTCTAACGCGTACACATTTCATTGTAGAGAAGTGATAAAATGATAAGTTTTAAAGAAAGAGTGTCTGTGTTTAGTGTATATTTTGATTAAAAATGTATGGGCGGACGGTCGACGCATCCACCTTAGCTTTGACATCGGGACCTCAGTCACCTCAGTCCCCCGTGACCATGGATGCTGGAAAGTACCCGAAACGTCGGGAATTAAAAATAACATAATAAACGCGATAAAATTCGTAAAAGTAGTTTGAATCAAGAGGAATATTACAAAAAAAAAAACCGCGAAATTACAAGGTTTCCTCGTTGAAATTATATGTTTTCCATTTGTTGCTTGAAATAACAATTACTTGGTAAAATAGTTCGTTTTCTCTACTAAAATTTGCTTAGCAAATTTTAGATAACTTATTTATTCATTTAGTAATAATCATGATTAAAACTACTTTTACGGATTTTATTGCGTTTATTTTTACTTTTTATTTACTTTTATTTTTAATTCCCGACGTTTCGGGCGCTTTCCAGCACCCATGGTCACGGGGGACTGAGATGACTGACGTCCCGATGTCATTGTTAAACCCGGAGTACCTTCAGCTTTTTTAATTATTGTTTATGGTCCGATCTATGCAAAATTAACTGACTATGTCCTGAGGTCTTGCAGTGGTATGCTTGGGTTTAGTTTTAATTTTATTGATTATAGGATCCCAAGCAGGTGGTAGTACCCAGCCTCCTTCTCTATTGAAATTAGGATGTTTTTTAATTTCAATAGCCTCACGTAATCATCCTTGGTAGGAATCGGTGTTCTTTCGCGAGGATTTGTGATCTATCAAATCTGATGTAATGGTTGGGTCCGTCTAGGATATGATCACAAACTGCAGACTTCCCGGAACGTTGATGCTTCACATCAGCTATATGTTCTTTTACGCGGGTCCTAATTGATCTTTTTGTTTGTCCTATATAAGAGAGACCACATTCACAATCAAGCTTGTACACTCCTGCATCTTGTAGAGGAATATGACACTTGACGGATGGTAGGAACTGACTAATCTTCTTCGGCGGCTTGTAGAATGTTCTAATAGAAGCTCGCTTCAAGATATAGCCAATCTTGTCTGTGACACCTCTGACATATGGTAGTACAGCAGGCACACGCTCGACTGTGGCCGGCTTCACTCGGTCACTGTGACGTAGGCGCGGGACCCGAAGCTTGTTGTCGTGCGGAACTTGCTTGACGTGCTGAAGCTCGGCGGCCAGGTGTTTGCTGTCACAGATCCCTCGTGCTCTCTGTAACAAAGATTTGCCCACGGTAGATCACTGTGAAGGATGGTGGTGAGATTCACCGTTTAAATATCGGTTTGTATGGGTCCTTTTCCTATACACAGTGTGACTAATGGTGTTATTAGGATTTCGGATGACTAACACATCTAGAAAAGGTAAGGAATTATTTGCCTCTAACTCCATAGTAAATTGAATTTTAGAGTTTATGGAATTAAGATGTTCTAAAAATGCAGTTACTTTGTCTGATGGTAAAATTGTGAAAGTATCGTCTACGTACCGCTTGTAGATCCTTGGTGTAACAGGTGCAGTAAGGAGGGCTTTCTCCTCAAAGTCTTCCATGAATATATCGGCGACAGTGGGAGATACAGGTGAGCCCATCGCAACACCATCTACTTGCTTGTAAAACTCTTCCTTCCACAATAGATACCCAAAGGCAATGTCTTAGTAATACTGCATATTCTGCTGGCATGTTATTTTCCTCTAGTTTCCTAGTTATAATTGAGATGCAGTCTTCAACAGGTAGGCATGTAAATAGAGACTGAACATCAAAACTGACCATGGTTTCATTGTCAGTAAGATGTAGGTCTTTTATCTCACTGACAAAATGGTATGAATCCTTAGTGTGTGCTCTTGTGTGTCCTCTGAGTGGTGATAATATTTTAGCTAAGTATTGAGCCAATCTGTAAGTTGGCGAATCAATCTGACTCACTATTGGACGTAATGGAGCATTCGGTTTGTGTATCTTTGGTAACCCATACAACTTCGGTGGTTTGGCATATGAAGGTATTATCGAATTAACGTCCAGATTCAATTTTTCGGAGTATTTCTTAATTAGATCGCTAGTTGTTTTAAGCGTATTAGTTTTTCTTAAAACTTACGCAACAGAACAGAGCTTACGATTCTCCACGCAGATAAAGGTAATTCTACGATTATAATGGATACGTCAGATTACAATTTTAAAATACAACAACTTTTGTCGGATGAAACTACGTATCGAAAGGTCAAAACAGACCCTACAACTAATACGCTTAAAACAACTAGCGATCTAATTGAGAAATACTCCGAAAAATTGAATCTGGACGTTAATTCGATAATACCTTCATGTGCCAAACCACCGAAGTTGTATGGGTTACCAAAGATACACAAACCGAATGCTCCATTACGTCCAATAGTGAGTCAGATTGATTCGCCAACTTACAGATTGGCTCAATACTTAGCTAAAATATTATCACCACTCAGAGGACACACAAGAGCACACACTAAGGATTCATACCATTTTGTCAGTGAAATAAAAGACCTACATCTTACTGACAATGAAACCATGGTCAGTTTTGATGTTCAGTCTCTATTTACATGCCTACCTGTTGAAGACTGCATCTCAATTATAACTAGGAAACTAGAGGAATATAACATGCCAGCAGAATATGCAGTACTACTAAGACATTGCCTTACATCTGGCTATCTATTGTGGAAGGAAGAGTTTTACAAGCAAGTAGATGGTGTTGCGATGGGCTTACCTGTATCTCCCACTGTCGCCGATATATTCATGGAAGACTTTGAGGAGAAAGCCCTCCTTACTGCACCTGTTACACCAAGGATCTACAAGCGGTACGTAGACGATACTTTCACAATTTTACCATCAGACAAAGTAACTGCATTTTTAGAAAATCTTAATTCCATAAACTCTAAAATTCAATTTACTATGGAGTTAGAGGCAAATAATTCCTTACCTTTCCTAGATGTGTTAGTCATCCGAAATCCTAATAACACCATTAGTCACACTGTGTATAGGAAAAGGACCCATACAAACCGATATTTAAACGGTGAATCTCACCACCATCCTTCACAGTTAGCTACCGTGGGCAAATCTTTGTTACAGAGAGCACGAGGGATCTGTGACAGCAAACACCTGGCCGCCGAGCTTCAGCACGTCAAGCAAGTTCTGCACGACAACAAGCTTCGGGTCCCGCGCCTACGTCACAGTGACCGAGTGAAGCCGGCCACAGTCGAGCGTGTGCCTGCTGTACTACCATATGTCAGAGGTGTCACAGACAAGATTGTTGTTCTAATAGAAGAGCGAGCTTCTATTAGAACATTCTACAAGCCGCCGAAGAAGATTAGTCAGTTCCTACCATCCGTCAAGTGTCATATTCCTCTACAAGATGCAGGAGTGTACAAGCTTAATTGTGAATGTGATCTCTCTTATATAGGACTAACAAAAAGATCAATTAGGACCCGCGTAAAAGAACATATAGCTGATGTGAAGCATCAACGTTCCGGGAAGTCTGCAGTTTGTGATCATATCCTAGACGGACCCAACCATTACATCAGATTTGATAGACCACAAATCCTCGCGAAAGAACACCGATTCCTACCAAGGATGATACGTGAGGCTATTGAAATTAAAAAACATCCTAATTTCAATAGAGAAGGAGGCTGGGTACTACCACCTGCTTGGGATCCTATAATCAATAAAATTAAAACTAAACCCAAGCATACCACTGCAAGACCTCAGGACATATTCAGTTCATTTTGCATAGATCGGACCATAAACAATAATTAAAAAAGCTGAAGGTACTCCGGATTTAACAATGACATCGGGACGTCAGTCATCTCAGTCCCCCGTGACCATGGGTGCTGGAAAGCGCCCGAAACGTCGGGAATTAAAAATAAAAGTAAATAAAAAGTAAAAATAAACGCGATAAAATCCGTAAAAGAAGTTTTAATCATGTATAGTGTTCGCGTAAATATAAGAAATCATTAGTAATAATCATTTTCCCGATGCATGTTTAGGCCAACACTCTGAGAGACATGATCTGGCAGCACTAATTTGTAGATTATATTGAATATCGTCCATCAAAAAAATATTTTTTCTCACAAATATCCTATACTTTAATAATGATGGAATACATTTTCGTTATAAGCCAGAAGAAAACTCCTAGTAATTTTTTTAAACGTTAGTTTACAAACATAAATTGCACAAGGACAAACATCCAGACACGGAACAATTATTTGTAAGCCGTACAAATACTTGTTCCGTGCGGAATTCGAACCCGCGACACCCAGCGCAGCTTGGTGTCGCGGCTTTGCTCATTCGCTTCACTTCACTCATTGCTTAGCCACTGCGTCACGGAGCCTTCACAATCGCACAGGGGCAAACCACTAAGCATTTAAATGGTACAAATGGTTTAATCGTAACAAGTTTTTTACATAACAATAACTTTGGAAGAGTAAGGGAGACTATGCGAATTTTTTTTTCTCGCTTTCACACGAACAATTCTGCTGATTTACGAACGACAAACGGGCTAATTGAATATTTAAGTATCTAGATGTAGTTCCTTTGAAATTCCGAATAATTTTAGCTTACATAAAAACATCTTTGAACTCACCTCGAATAATACTTCATACGGATCTGCTGCTGAGCTCGGTAATCTATTCACCACTGCTCTATAAAAGCACGTTGTCTGTGGATATAGCGCCATCACGACGGCACCTTTAGGAAAGAGAGCTTGCTCGTCCGTGCGGGGATCCGCTCTCATTAACGGCAGGGGAACTACTCGTCGTTTGCTTAGAACATGCCGGTTCTTTTGTTCTTCGTCTATATCATCCACTTCGTATTTGCCTTGAGCAGGCAACCAACTTACCACCTGCAATAAATAATTATTGGTAATCATTTAGCATTTTGGACTGGCTAAACGGGTTGAATTTCCCCCGTATACAATGCAAAAGCATAGTTTAATAGCCAGTTGCTACTTATGTATCAAACATCGATAATTTCGAAAAATTAAGGAATATTATAACATGGTTTGGAGTATAAAAGTGCAAACAATAATGATATTATAAAGTTTCAGATATACAGGATTATTTTGCAACAACCGTCCAAATTTACAGAGATGGTTCAGAATAAGTAATACAGGCAAATGGTGAAGAAAAAGTAATTAAAAAAAACATCTCTAATATTCTGCCTATTTTATCTTTTAAATTCAAAATGCGTGGTAATGCATTATTTTAACTGCTTTTACCACGCACGCACGCACATATTCGTTAGGGTTTATCTGTAGACAAAAACGTTGTTGCCCATAAATCACATTTAATTTGGTATAATTTCAAATAAAAGTAGAAGTCTTATTTGCAAAAACTGTAATAACGGTTTATCATCATTTAGTACCTGGATGATCGAGCTTTGCTCGGTTTTAATTAAAAAATTTATACAATTAGTTTAATTAAAATTTTCGTAATTTTAAAAAATACTAAAAAAAGGGCTCGAAATAATAGATTTTCTCACAAAAGAAGGGAACTTGAAAAAAAAAAAAGGAAAAGTCGGACCGAAGACAGGACGCGAACCAAGGCATTACGACTTCGCGACCGCTCGATATCCACTTGAGCTATTACAACCATTAACACAATGTCAAAATTTACCTTCTTATATTGTAGCAGTTTTTCATTGCCTGAAAACACGGACAAAAAGTCATTTTCTAAAAATAAATTCTAGCTAGATCGTTTTATTGCCCCCGAAACTAACTGGACACTAAATTTTATGAAAATCGTTGGAGCCGTTTCCGAGATTCCGATTATATATATACAAGAATTGCTCGTTTAAAAGTATAGGATTTATTTGAACTTAAGTTAAAAATAGGCTGCTCTTTGAAAAATAACCCTGTATAGCACAACAGTAAAATAGTAAGTAGGCTATCTATCTACGTTAACGGACAGAATGTCAATAAATCTGCACTTAACCACTGAGCTCTGCCAAATAAAACTATATCAAATGAATACAGGTTACTAAGTGTGGTAACACAAAATGGGGATCTTTGCAAAACTGTAAAGGCGAACACTCTCTCTCTTTCCCACTACAAGTAAAACCATAAGAAGTGGCAGTCAATAAAAATTGTGAATCTGGGGGCACAGCAGTGCCCCGCCAAGTCGAGCAAAAAAGCGGCACGGCTATACCATACTTTTCTCGAAGCAGTTCAGGCCATTTTCGACCTATAACTTCGTTGTAAATAAAACTAGAAACCCGAATTTTCAGAGACCAAACAGACATGGTATATTTCAAATTTCATTCAATTTGAACTAGTAGTTTAACAATTATAACTAGTCAGTTTCTTAATTTTGTCACTCACTGACTGACCGATCATCAAAACTCTAAGGCACTTTTAGCAGACATAGAAGCTTCAAATTTAGAATACAATTAATGTTTAGTGTATAAATCAAGGAAAAACTAAAATATTTTTCAATTTCGGGCCAGTTTTCTAGATACACCAAGTACATTAATAACTTTGTAATCCCATATAAATATATAGGATTACAAAGTTACATTTGCAGTTAATGAATCAAGAAGTAGAAGGTTCCGGAAAGGAAAAATTACTTTTTTCCTTCTATCTACAAAAAGAAATGACGTGCCATCAAAAACATAACTTGTAAAAAAAAAACCAAGTCTCGCAACTCAGTTCTTCTACCGTAAAAAGTTGTGAGATCCATGTAATATCAAGTCGGTTAATTTATTCAGTCCCTACTCAATGGTCCTTCTGTTTTAAGTTATAACGTAATTAGCTAACCTAACAACATCTTATAGTGACCATATCAATGTTAAAAATCTTTTGTTTTAAATAAATAGATTGACTAGTATGTAAGCTAAACTATAGAAATGTCAATAAAGAGTTATTATTGTTTTGTGGAGTGTTAATATAGTTTTCTCGTCTAGTAGGTTTGTATAAATATAGAGAAAAAAAGATGAATGTACAATAAATGTATATAAATAGTAAAAGTAAGTAATAAATAAATAAAATAAAACTGTCAGTCGTAGGACACACGTCAGAAGTGAAAACCTTTTTTGCTTCACAAACTTATAAACATTTTTGAGTTAAGAAATATTTTTTAGAAGTATTTTTTACTAGCTGACCCGGCATACGTTATTATGGTTGGTTACGCGATGTCTTTAATTTTCACACACACACGCACGCGCACGCGCACGCGCACGCTCACGCGCACGCACACGCACACGCACACGCACACGCACACGCACACGCACACGCACACGCACACGCACACACACACACACACACACACACACACACACACACACACACACACACACACACACACACACACACACACGCACACGCACACGCACACACACACACACACTTCTTTAGACTTGAAATACGTAATATATATAGCATCAAAAATAATCATTATTATCTATATTATAATACAAACAAATTTATCAATACATATCCATTTTATTCAATTTTCAACATTACTTTCATCAATTTTATGTATCTGAGTTCGAATTCAGTGCTTTTTCCCATCCCAAAAGTGCCTAACGTGTCTAGACAATTACACTCCAAAAATACATAAATAAAAACTCAACCAGATGAAAGCCCTGACAAGGGAGACCAAACAGTTGAAAATGAGGGGGAAAGGTAAAGAAACCAGCAGACGTTGCGGACGATACCGAGGAGTCCCAGTCGCTTCAAATGACACGGGAGGCTAACTGGAATTACGAGGGGTGATCCAAAAGTAATGATAATCGGTTACTTCAGGTCCGCATAAAAATCCAAAAAAAATATTTTTTGCTTGCTTATATACTCATTACGTCAGCTTAAAAAAATTATATAATTACATCACGATTTCCGGGAGATACGAGGGTGGATTGAAAAGTACTCGGCCTAACCAAGAAAATAAACACATACTAAATCAGTTATATTTTTATTTTTCTACATAATCACCATCAAGTTCAATACACTTTAGCCACCTCCCCTTCCAAGCATTTAGACCGTTGAAAAAAATGATTCTTCCTTAGAGTCAAAATATGCGTCTACAGCTGCTTTGACCTCGTCGTTTGTCGAAAATCTTTGACCTCCCAAGTGCTTTTTTAGGTTAGGGAACAGAAAGAAGTTTGATGGTGCCAGATCAGGTGAATACGGCGGATGCGGTAACAGTTCAAAGCCACAGTTGTGAATTTCAGCCATTGACTGTACTGGCGTGTGAACACGGGCGTTATCTTGATGAAACAGGACTTTTCTTCTGAGCATTCCTCGACGTTTTTCTTTTATTTCCTCTCGTAAACGACGTAGTAAGGTGCAGTAGTAATCAGAGTTTATAGTCTGACCCCTTTCAAGATAATCAGTCGTAATCACACCTTTCGAGTCCCAGAATACTGAAGCCATCACCTTATTTGCCGACAAAATCGACTTAGCCTTTTTAGGGGGTGGTGAACCAGGTCTTCTCCACTGTTTTGATTGTTGTTTTGTTTCCGGTGTACAGTAATGAACCCATGTTTCGTCCATAGTAACAAAACGATTCAAAAATCATCTGCATCGGCTTCAAATAACTCCAAACAGTCGCGTGAAATAGTCAATCGCGTCCTTTTTTGTTCAACTGAAAGCAGTCGCGGAACCCACCTCGCAGACACCTTGTGGAAACCCAACTCGTTGACAATGATGTTTTGAGTTCGTTCATAAGAGATGCCTATAATCTCGGCTATCTCTCTAATTTTTAATCTGCGGTCTCCCATTATTAAATCAAGTACTTTTTTAATATTTTCGTCAGTAGTTGACGTCGAAGGCCTTCCAGAGCGGGGTTCATTTTTCACACTCTCTCTACCACTCTTAAATTCTGCTATCCATTTTTTGACGGATGAATATGACAGAGCACAATCGCCTAATGTACTGACCATGTCATCATGGATGGCTTTTGATGATAGCCCCTTCTTATGGAGGTACTTAATGACGGCACGCTGCTCGATTTGCTCCATTCGCGGAAATTATGTCCGATTACTTTGTTAATAAATTTATAAAATCACAACTAATTATCGCACACGTTTCGAACTTCACACAATGAACTAGTCTGAACTGAACTAAATAATGTGGGTAGATTTGATTTTTAGAATTGAATGGATCTGTGTTAGGCCGAGTACTTTTCAATCCACCCTCGTACATTCATTTGAATACGAACTGTCAAAGAGATAACATCAACATGGAGAAAAACTAAATTAGAGGTATCATCAAGTACCTCTGTTTGAAAAAAATGTCTTCAAAAGACATACACAGTGACTTAGTGGAAACATTGGGGGACTCTGCTCCTCCATATTCTACAGTTGCACGCTGGGCCAAGGAGTTTAAACTGGGCAGAACATCCACTGAAGATGAACATCGCGAAGGACGCCCATCCACGTCCCTCACTGCAGACAACGTGAAAAAAGTCGAAGATGTTGTGTTGGCAGATCGAAGAGTGACCATCAGGCATGTAGCTGAGGTCACAGGGATCTCATATGGCAGCATTCAAAAAATCCTTGTGAACGAGTTGCATATGAAAAAGATCTCTGCGCGTTGGGTACCCAGAATGTTAACCGACGAGCAAAAGAAAAATTGAGTTGACATTTCGAGGGTCAATCTCAAAAATCTCGAAAAGTTTTAAGCAGATCAAGAAAATTTTTTGTTCCGTTTTGTGACTATGGACGAGACCTGGATCCACCATTTTGATTCTGAAACGAAACAACAATCGATGACTTGGAAGCGAGCCTCCTCACCGACGCCAAAGAAATTCAAAGTTTCAAGTTCGGCGGGAAAGGTTATGGCATCTGTTTTTTGGGACGCTCAAGGCATAATTATGGTGGAATATTTGGAAAAGGGAGCCACTATTATGGGCCCTTACTACGCAGACCAAATAAGAAGATTACGGGAGGCCATTAAGGAAAAAAGACGCGGCAAACTGCGAGCTGGAGTGCTGTTTCACCAAGACAACGCACCGGCTCACAAAGTCGCAGTTGCGATGGCTGCCATTCAAGAAACGGGATTCGAACTGCTCGAATACCCTCCCTATTCGCCAGATCTAGCTCCTAGTAGGCTTGCCAATCATACTTTATAATAACGTATCCTACTTTATTTTTGGTAATTATACTTTATACTTTTACATACAAATAAAGTATGCAAAATACTTTATTTTCAACCTTTACTGTGATGCGTAAAACATACTCATTAAACATATACAATTTGTTAGCTTAGTTAGTTAACTATGGTTGATGGCGAATTTCAGGAAATCAAACGTCATATTGGTACACGGTGGTTATCACTACTTCCAGACGTTGACACCCTTTTTACTGAATTGGGCACCAATATGTAATTATTTTGTAAGTTAAGGTGATAATTGTGCAATAATTATACAAGAATTATTAAAACTAAGTGATCAACAGGATAGGGAAGTTGTGGAAATTTATCTACACTTTACAAGCCACATGCTTAATATATTTAATAAAACGATAAAACGTCTGGAAGGAAATGATGTAACTATACTAGATGTCTATAATATTATGGATAATTTAAGAAACGAATTAGAACAAAGAAAAACTGATAAGTACTTTGGTTATGAATCAAAAATGAGATTACAAAAAATTCAAAAGTCCACCCGAAACATTCAATACAGTTATCAGTAACTTTTCACTTTTTATTGGCATGAGCTTAAATTATATGAAAAAATGGTTTGATTTTAGCGAAGATAACTGGCTTTCAATACTTTCTAACATGTCTTTGAAAAATGAGGTAAAATTTTGAAATGGTTATTACAAAGGCCAAATTACAAGACAGATTAAATATTAAGTTGGACGATGTGTATTCCGAATCTATAAGACTTAAAAGAAATTCAAAGAAAATTCACTAATGATGATAAAGAATTTTCAGTGAAAAGTACAGTAGAAAAATGGCAATATGTACTTAAAAATGCATCTGATAGCTTACCAAATATAAAAAAAAATATTTCTTGCCTACTCTCCATTCCTGCCACTTCAGCTTTCACTGAAAGAGTTTTTTCTATAATGAATCTAAAGTGGCGAGAAGAGAGAAATAGAGCATCAATAAATTTAATTAAAAACGAATTGTTTATTTATTTAAATTTAAACGTTGATTGTCAAACAAGCTTTGTAACATTTAAAGACAACAAAAAATTGTTAGCATGTACTAAAAGCACACAAAAATACGTGTTTAAAGCAATAAAAACATGAAATTTGAAAAATACTTTTTTTCTTCCTAATACTTTATTTTGTTCCTATCCAAACCACTTTATACGTTTTTTTTTTGTCAAAAAAAGTTGGCAACCCTAGCTCCTAGTGACTTCTACCTCTTTCCTCGGCTCAAAGAACGCCTCCGAGGCAAGAAATTCGAAGACGATAGCGAAGTAATGGCCGCTGTTGAAGCGTTTTGGGAGGGTCAAGACAAAGAATTTTTTTCAAAGGGAATCCTGGGTTTAGAAAAAAGATGGACTAAATGTATTGATTTGTTAGGAGACTATGTAGAAAAATAAATTATTATTTTAACTTTAATTACCGTGTTTTATTTTCATTATCATTACTTTTGGATCACCCCTCGTTTCTCGTTCGCTCGTTTGCAGAAACGACTAGGTACAGCAAAATTTCGGTCAGCCAACCACCCTTCATGTCGGTCATCTTGTAAACCAGATCCAGATATTTTGTTTGCTTATCTGTTTCAGCTTTCACGAGGTTCTCGTCATACGGAATTGTAATGCCGACCAAAAAATATACTTGACTGTGCCCAGTCCATCAACACAATATCAGGCTTATTCGCAAGAAAAGTCTTGTCAATGATGATGGCCCGGATCCAGTAGAGCATGGCACGGTCATTTTCGAAAACCTATTATTATCTATCTCCACTTTGTGGAGAGAAAGGCAATTTGGAGAATTTTATTATTGTCATACACTTCCACCCTTCAAGCTTAGAGCTCTAGTACACTAGCTTTAGTTCTAAGCTCTAGCCTTTACCCTTGTAGACCAACCAAGGTAAACATAAGGTGGGGAATTATAAATTCCCCGGGAGAAGTTGGTTATGGTTACAGGTAGCCACAAGCTAATTATTATTATCACAACCTCGGCCAGGATCCAGTTCTCCTTGTCGAAGACGCGCACGAGCGCGGCGACGGCGTCACTGAGTCGCGCCACGTGGCGGGCGTCGGCCGGCACGGCGCGGCACAGCGGTTATGGTAACAGGTAGTCACAAGCTTATTATTATTAATATCACAACCTCGGCCAGGATCCAGTTCTCCTCCTTGTCGGAGACGCGCACGAGTGCGGCGACGGCGTCACCGGGGCGTGCCACGTGGCCGGCGTCGGCCGGCACGGCGCCGCACAGCGGCGGCGCGCGTTCGCCCGCGCGCCCCACGTGCAGCGGCAGCGTCTGCGCCGCACTCAGCAGCATCTTCATCAGCGCCCCGCAACCGATCGTTTCCTTGTTCCCGGCGTGACGCGCCTCAAAATACACCACATAATTAACACACACAAACAAAATATCGCATTATAGCTATTGTAACGTGCGTGAATTGACACTTGGAAAAAATAATTAAATTCTTTATCGAATGGATTTTTAAATAATAATTTCCTTCAGACCAAATTTCGGTTACGGCGGCCTGCCTCAGCGGAGACTAGCCACCGGCGCAGGACAGGATTATAGTGCCCAAGTGTATTCGCAAGCACAAGTTCAATCTCTATTCCCTCACTCTCATAACGGTAAACGGACACGACCAAAGAGAGATTAGAGAGAGAGACGCAGGACCAACTGTTTTAAGTGCCTTCCAAACATAGAATACTATCAGGGGCGTAGCTACCGCCATATCAGCCGTATCAATGATACGGGGCCCCCGGGCTAATGGGGCCCCTAAGTGTGTAATCAAAAATTTGTAAAATATTATCCACAATGTCACTTAATTTCGTGCTTCCCGGGAAAAAACGTTAAAAAACTGTCATATGTGCCTATAGAGTTTTCACTTCATAAATGACAAAAGTCAAAAAAGCAATCCTTTTTCCCCGTCTAAACGTGCGCCTAAAATTTAGCAACATCCTACATCGGTTTTTTCGGGAATCCCGCAATAACCGATGTACATTGACAAGCCAGGGAGAGCAATATTTTTGCCACTTCTGTTGGTTATTAGGAGATCGTCAAAGCAAATCGTACTCCTCTGCATGGGTTGACGGTGTTTCCGTTAGAAGCAATTTTACGCAATGTACGAGTATATTTGACCATGAAAACTCAAAACAGCTTATTAATGCATCCCCATCTTATAATAATTGCTTACAAGGAAATAACATCAATACTTTACTGCAAAGTGAAATCAATTGTAAAATTACATTCTGGAGAGATTTATTGCATCGTATAATTAATGTTATAATTACTTTAGCATCGTGTAATGTACCTTTAAGAGGCCATGATTCTGATTCTGAAAATTTCATGTCAATTTTACGTTTACTATACAATTATGATCCTATTTTGAAAAAACTTTTTAAAACAGAAAAGCGAAATAAATTATTTAAGCTTTACGATTCAAAATAAAATTATTAATTTGCTTGGTACCGCATTTAGGAATAAATAATAATATTTTAGAAATTATTTTGGATACAAACAAGACTTGTCAAAAATTTACCAACTTTCTGTTTTTTCGATATATCTCGAACTCGATAACAGAAAATGATGATAATGTACCTGAAGAATTAAAAATCTGTGAGTCCTTTTTGGGGTTTATAGCAGTATCCGATTGCAGTGCAGGACTTAAAACTGAAGTTTTAAATACGATTAAAGAATATGGAATTGATTTCCTAAATGTAGAGGACAGAGTTATGTTGGAGCAATTATTATGTCGAGTTTATATGGAGGATTACAAGCCCTTATAAAAGAGCAAGCCTGGAATACCGATTATGTTCATTGTGCTGAACACGTATTGCTGCGAAACATGTTATTGAAGTGTCGACTTTTTTCGATAATTTAAAAAAAATATATACTTTTTTTTAGCAATTATATAAATCGCTGGGCAATGTTGAGTTGCGATTCATCTGAAAAATATAAAATCACCCTTAAAAAGGTATGTGCCACTAGATGGTTTTCAAAGAACCACGTTTTATTAGATTTTATTAATTTATAAAAATTATTTATAAATTATGAAAACTTTGTATCAACTAAATTTAATTTTTACTAAAAAAAGATGAACGTGAAGAATATAAAAATATAGGTAATTAACATTTTAGAGAGTTAAGATTTCTTAGTGCTCGTCACATTTTTCCTTCACTATTTGAAATCATTAATCCTGTTTCGAAAGCTCTACAGCATTAAAATAATGACTTACAGAAAGCTAGTATTTTATTAAGTAATCTTTTGAATAGATTGAGCGAAATAAGAAATCTAAATTCATTCAATGGTTTGCTAAATGAGTCCAGAGATTTAGCAAAAGAGTGGAGGGTAACAACTGTTTTCAAAAATAAAAGGCGAAAGATAACGAAGCGTTTTTTTGATGAGTTATCACAAGATGAGAGAATTTCAGACCCGGACTATGTATTATACTATTGCTGTTTAGATACATTAATTTCTCAGGCTAAACAAAGATTTCAGAGCCTTTGTCACCTGAGTAATATATTCGAAGTATTACAATCGGAGAAACTCATATCTTTTTCAAACAAAGTGATAAAAAACACTTTCGGAAAACTGTCAGCTAAATAGAGTAAAGACATCTCAGTTAATCTTTAGGTACAATTAATTGCTCTGGAAACATGTCTAAAATCTGAAATTAAAAAATTAATTCCATTAAGGAACTCATGAAGTTATTGCTGATAAAATACAATAGCCTTGCATCCAGTTTTCCGGAGCTGATGACAGCATGCTTTTTATTCTTGACGCTTCTAGCTACAACCGCAACAGCTGAAAGTTTTTTAAAATCAAAAGTTATAAAGAATTACCTAAGGAATCGATGGGGCAGGAACGATTATCAAACTTGTCACTATTGTCTATAGAGGCAGAAATTTTAGAAAAACTGAAATCGTCTTCAATTATAGATGATTTAATGTATTTGCCGAAGAAAAGGCAAGAAAAGTGTATATATAATTTGAATTGTTTGGCTAGCTCAATTTTTAGGAGGAAGTGGTAACGTATAATCAATAAATATTTATTTTAATTTAATGCAAGCATTTTAGTTTCATTTGTGAGAAATGTTCTCCCTTCTTTTGGGCCCCCCGACTAATTTTGATATAGGGTCCCTCCAAGGCACGATACACCACTGAATACTATAATAAAACGATGGAGTGGGCGGAGCCCATGTAGCCACTAACATGTCAATTCACACCTATAAATGTCAACATCTGTTTTGATGTGACCAATCGTTTCCAATTTTCGTGTCAAGCGTCACTGCATGTAAAATATTTAAAAAATGGCAAATTGTGTAATAATTACGTGTCGAAAGAACAGCGCGAAATGGAATTTAAATAAAGGTGGCATATCTTACAACCAGTAAGTCGAAACTATTTCTATTTTGTGAATACCTATTAGAGTGCGCAAGATAACTCTGCGCGCGGCCGAAATCAAAACTAATCGTGTGCCGCCATCTTACTGTTTATGGCGAATGTCAAGACAGTTTGTTAGGTGCCATGTTTTTATTTATTTTTGCAGTGTATAATGAAAAAGATGAAAAGTGCTGACAGGGACATTATATTGAAGGTCAAACGTGCTTATGAAGAATAACGAGACAATAACGGGCCTACAGTATCGTTTTCCAAAGTTAGAGCTCACTTTCCATATTTAACTGGTAATTTTTAGTGTTGCCTTAACAATAAAACTCCCTAATTTTCTCGCTTCGTTCGTTTTTAGTTTTCCTCAGTTATTAATATCATGATTGTATTTATAATGCATTATTTTCATTTCGTTTTAAGTGTTTCTGAACGCACCGTCACCCAGATAACTCAAGAGGGTAACGTAGCAGCAGCTTCATCTTCTAAAATTGTGACACCGGGGAAAACTAGGAACCGGAGGAAAAAAATTATGATTTAGACAAATTTGATATGTACGCTATCAAATTCGTCTGAATCATGAAATTTTTTATGATTTAGACGCATTTGATAGCGCACATATCAATATCTATATATAATATGAAGGCATTTAATACAATCGTTTTACGTCGTGAAGAAAGAGATTCCTACTATAAATAAACTTTGGTTGGAATTGAAAGCTATTAATGATTTTAAATATGGCAGAACATCGTTGAGAAGTATTTTAAAGACTACAAATACAAAAAGTGCCAGTCTAAACGTAAAATATTGATAGGACGCAGTGATATTGCAGCCTGGTGAGCAAAATATATACTGCCACTGCGCAAGAATCGTCAGGAAGAAAATCGACCGGTCAATTAAGTTGACGAAACGTACATACGTCATGCTTCATATCACCGAACGAGAAGAACAGCCTGGTATTCTTTTTTTCTGATAGCGTCGGTGCAAGATGGATAATACTCATGGTGGAGGTAAAACTGGGTTTGTTGAAAACGGACTGCTACTGTTCAAGTCTAAATCCAAATCGAGTGACTATCATGACGATATGAATTCCGCTAACTTCATGCAGTGGATGAAAGAAAAAATTGTGCCAAATCTACCAACGAATTGCATTGTAGTGATGGATAATGCGTCATACCACTGCACACAGATAAACAAGGCGCCTACATCTGGCAATGCAAAAGCAGAGATCCAAGAGTGGCTTACGAGAAATGGTATTGAATTTGATGATTATTGGACAAAAGCGCAATCGAATTAATCAAAAAACGCAAAGGGGATCCACCGTTTGAAATAGAACAAATGTTCAATCAACGTGGGCATGAGGTTCTCCGTTTACCGCCTTACCATTGCGATTTAAATCCCATCGAAAAAATTTGGGCAATAGTAAAGCGCATTGCAGAAAAAAATATCACTCAAGCTCCTAGCGAAATAGCTGCAATTACTGAGGCGGCGTTTAGAACAGTAAAGAGTAAAGACAGAAGAATGGCGCAATATATGTCTACATGCAGAATAAATAGAAGATATATGATGGATATGGAAATGTATAAATTTATAATTAATGTTACAGGAGATACATCCGAGTCTTCTGATGAAGACTTCAGCGTCGATTCTGATGAAGATATGCGAATGGAAGGCGTCGACCCACTGCCAGACCATTGTTACACTAAATTTACAAATGCGACTAGGTATTCAATAAAATATTTACAAGGTTTCTGTGGAGTTTTAACTTCGTTCTTTATAATAAATATTATAATGCTATTTCAGTTCTGCAACAAAAAACCTTTTTTGAAAAATTCATTATAGACAAAATATCAATGTTCATTAATCTTAGTAATAATCATTTCTAACATATGTATATATATATATATATATATATATATATATATATATATATATATATATATCATATGTTAGAAATGATTATTACTAAGATATATATATACCGCCACTTTTTGTTTCGCGATAACGAAACTGAACGAAATAAATATTATTGCATATTAGTTGAAAAATTTGTTGGAATCCTAAATTTTTTAAATTTAATAAGGACTAAACTAAAGTAGGCTTTACAGCCTACTTAGCTGTGCTATCACTTTTTTGGCTTAACCAGGCATTAAACTATCTCAATTTTATCAAAATAGATTCAGTGGTTTAACCATAAAAACCTGAGACAGACACTGGCATTCTAATAGTAAAGTATGGATTTCCCATACTCATGATTCCGAACAACTCTATTTATCTATTGAAATAATACTAATTTTTACGGAATTTATCGCGTATATTTAACTTTTTTACCCGACGTTTCGAGAGCTTTACAGCACCCATGGTCACGGGAAGGACTGAGATGTTCAACGTCCAGCTGTCATAGTTAACCGCGGTCTCAGTCCTTCCCGTGACCATGGGTGCTGTAAAGCTCTCGAAACGTCGGGTAAAAAAGTTAAATATACGCGATAAATTCCGTAAAAATTAGTATTATTTCAATGTGTAGTGTTCGCGTAAATATAACAACTCTATTTATCTATCTTTAATACATTTTGGCAGCAAATTACGTTTTTGTCTTAAATTACTTGAAGTCAAATTTTGGATTTTTAATAGAAAAATTAAAAAAAATATCGTGTATCCGGAACATACAAAACATTTTTTTCATGGCACTTTTACAAGGTCTAATAATTCTATGTTTTCTTGCTCTAAAAACTCTTTTGTTCTGTGTGCGGTGTGAGAACTCGCATTGTTGTGATGGAGGATGATGCGGCGGTTGCAGTTCTCTTTACGGAGTTCAGAAACGACCTGTGGCAAACAAATGCTAGCATACCATTCTGCATTAACCGTTCTTTGTCCCTCAAGAGGAATAGTCGTAACATGGCCGGTTTTGGAGACAAACGTGGCCACCATTTTTTTTTGCAACACTCCGTGAACGAACAATTTTTGTTGGCTCTTTACTCATTTTCGAACACCCATACTCGTGACTGGTTTTTTGTTTCGGGTTCGTTTGCGTATATCCAGGATTCGTCACCTGATACGATGTTGTATACAGCATTTGAGGATCCTGTGTGGACTTTTTCGAGAGTTCTGACGCACCAAGTAACGCGAGCCGCTTTTTGCTCTTCACAGAGCGAATGCGGTATCCATCGGGAAAACAACTTTTTTACACCTAATTGTTCATGCAAGATTATTTGTATTTGACTCATGCCAATGTCTAAAGTTGCCTGAATTTCGCGGTATGTCACATGTCGATCTTCCTCAATCAGCTTACGCACAGCATTAATGTTTTCGGGTACTGAGCTTGACACGTCCACATTGAAATTCAGCAAACCAGCGATAAATTGTGGTATTGGATGGGGTTTCATCACCAAATGTATAAATCATCCGGTCAACACACTGTTTTTGTGTTAAATTGATAATAAATCATCGCTCTTGAATTTTCTCGGGTCAATTCCATTTTCTCAACGACTAAACAAGTTTGACAAAACCTTGTGACAAGACCGAGAATCATTTTTTAAATAAATAAATGGTATTTGATTTTTAAAACCAAGGAGTTTTCAATTAAAAAGATTTTAATATGACAGGAACAGTGAAAATATCCATTCCCGATACTTTTAGTGCAGCCCTCGTATATTAGGTTAATATGAAGAGCATGTTATTGAATTAGATTCTTCATCAGCTACATTATTATATAGATCCTTTATTTGCTGAAAATAAGCAAAAACGTTTCAAATAAATTTACTTTTTATGCACCGAATGTCGCACGTTTATTTGGTGCTGAACAAATACGCGTGCAGGGAAAAATAAATGGAATCCTCGCCTTAAGGCTAACCAAACGATGTTGATGTGAGATTTTCAAGCGGAGCCGCTTCTAAACCAAACATAATTTTATTATATTTACATCCAAACCGCACCAAAACCGTGTTGTAGCCGCACTGATACCGAAAAGTTTTGCGCTGAATGGTAAAGGTGGCGATCATAGCTCACTATATCACGGCTTATAATAATTTTTGGAATTTATTTGGTGTTTTTTTTTTGAAGTGAAAACTTCTTTAGCGGCGTTGTACACTTCTTATTAATGGGTAAAAAATGTTAAACTCGTGTCAGGACACGTGACCCTGATCGAAAAATCGTAAGACGGATGGAGAGAGAGACAGCCGGCGCGGCGGCCTGCTGTTTCGTTTAGGCGGCGCAGGGCGCTAGCGCGAATGTACCTAATATAAATTGTCATGTTTGTGTAGTGTAGATAGCACATTAAATAAATATTGTGTTCTACCACATAAATGATACTTTACTTTTATACTGATAATTAAAGCAATTCGTGCAAAATTATACCCTAACCATTCCAAAATATCAAAAAAGCACAACGTTAATATTCAAGTTTTCACTTCTGCCGGCACTCCCGGAGTGCGACCCGTCGTTTTTTTATTTATTAACTGGTCATTTTGAGTCCTATGGTATGGGCCAACACTTCAAAATCGATTAAATATAATCTTAGAAATAAATTATAATATGAATGCTTTGTAAATAACAACGGTTCACAAAAACTAAATGGTTTTAAGTAGAGATGCCGTGAATACTCGCTAATATTTGGTATTCGGCATTACTCGGTTTTTTTTTGTTACTCGTCGAATAGCGAGTTACAGTGTTCATTATTCGATATTCGGCGAATAGTTGTCTAAATAAAATAAACTTATATTAAATGGACAGAAAAACTATAGGTAGACAAAATAATTACTTGTATTTATCTCTTAAACAAAACACACTTAGTATTAATCAATCATGTTGAAGTTAATAAGGGTTTTTAATCAATATTTAAAGTGTAAACGAGGTAGATTTTGGTGCAGAAAAATTATTTTTTCTGCACGACTGATCTGATCGAGTCGGTTGCGCTTTTTTCGTAAACCAAACTTGCCTCAGAAAATAGTCTTTCTTAATAAACAGAGCTTGCTGGCGTGACTTAGTATAGTTTAGCAAACTTACTTAAAATTGAGAATCGATTCTTATTGGTACTCAAAGATCACTATTCATTAGGCTGCTCTGTTCTCGTAGATTTAGATTCTTCGAAATATGTCCATAATAGTTCATAAGTTTCTGAAACGACATCCCCCTTTTCACTGTCTAAGCGAGGTTTTTTGGACATTTCTTTCTCAAAATAAGGTTATTCCCCGTAAAATATGTTACGTACAACAAAGGGGTTGCCATGATAATAGTCATAATCTTAGATTTTTTTAGATTACAGTAACATATAAATGGTAGTAAGTTCAAGAGACTACTACAAGTGTAATAGTAAGTGTAATATTATTTCATTACAAGTAAATAATTTGGAATCGATATCTATGTCCACCATTATAAAATAAAATTACTATATTTTGGCGTGCATCTTTCGCGATTTTTATTCGTATACACTAACTTGCGGTGCGGTTCCGACTACATGTACAGATAACCTAAAGCAGTAAAAGTCAAAAATATATATAACTAAATAAAATAAAAATTAATATGGACTACCTGAATCCTTCTTTCATTTTTAATTGCCCTTATTTCATAAATTCGGGACAGAGCCGACCGAAGCACCTTCTCTTCTTGCTCAGCTGCCGTTAGACCAGCCTTGTATAAGCTTTTTAATTGCATTTGCTGTAAACACATTAAGAAATACATATAAACATATTATTACAAGAAATATAATATATTTTTATGGACGAAAATTTATGAGAATAATATAAAAGATTAACTTTTCAAAAAATGCTAACACTACCTACTTAAAAATTTAAGAATAACTAGTTTTAAAAATCGAACATTATACTGTTTTAAATACTTGCATTTTGAATAAGTATAATTAGTTTCAGCTTATTATGAAGTTTTTTTTTTTATAGACTAAGGGTGTTAAACGAGCACGCAGTCCATCTGATGGTAAGTGGATGCCATAGTCCATAGACATCTATCCTCAATTAAGGGGAAATATAATCTCAAATGGCTTAGCAAGATCCTTCGTTATGCCGAAAATATTGCAGCATTAATTTTGAAATAAATATATGGTAAAGTTGAGGATTAATGTTAAGGATTATGTTAGACGAAAACACGATTTCGCAAAATTTTCTCGATGGAAAAAAATTCCAAAGTTACCTCCAAAATAAACAATAAACCGCTGTTATTCATAAAATACTTTAAATAAGATCAACATTGCATACTAACTGAACTAACTATAAAGCAGTGCTTATGTTATTTACTTAAATTTAAATACCATTATTTTCACTGTAAAAAGAAATTACCTAAACTATCGGCCTTTTGAAGCGTGATTCCTGCCGCACTGTCACTTCGCTTCGGCCTTTGAACGAGGAGGTTGTGTCGCTTATGATCAGAATATAAATTACGCAACAGGACGACGTAAAATTAAAATGGGAAATAACCGTAATAAAAATAAGAAGCGACTGGGTTGGCGTTAAGAAACAGGCATAAATATGATAAACCTAATGAAATAAGTGTCTAACGACCTTTCTACTTACAGTATTAGCGATTACAAACATGTCGGTACATAGCATACGACGCGCGGGCAAGTGAGGACGAAATTAGAATTTGAGCTGACTTACTCTATCCCCTTAAGAATCGTAATCAAGATGCGTTGTCACCCTTGAGGACTAAGATGCAATGCCTTGTTTCCAGTAAAAAGGGCCGATTCTCTAGACTCACCTCACAAAATTCAGCAGCATTAAGCTGCTATTTCACGCTGGTATCCATGCGTGTGGTCCTTCCCCAGTCGATCCGACCCACAATGTAAGAATACCCACAACCCCATATCATCCCGTGGGTGTCGTAAGAGGCGACAGAAGGAAACTGAGACAGAGGATGGGCAGCGTCAGATAGAATCTTTCTGATAACAGTAATAAAAACTGCAGTGGCAACTATGGCAATATACCCCCCATGAGAAACGACACAAAGAAACGGCCCCCAGTCCCCCGCTATTCCTGGCTATGGTGGCGACCATGGTAACGGCGGGGCAGGGGGTGCTAAGAATCTGCGATGGTCGCAGAACACAAAAACTCTCCGATCACACTCTTAATCTCATGGCTGTTAGACGGGAGATGAAGCTGCAGTCGTCGGCAGATTTGACAGCATACAGGCAACTGAACAAACAAATCTTCAAATGCATGCGGCGGGACTTACGCCACTTTAATACAGCTGGTATTGAAGAAGTGATTGAGCGGAACCAGGGCTCCAAAGTCTTTGCCAAAAATCTGTCTGCCAGTAAGAGTCAACTGTCAAAGCTGAAGACCGAATGTGGCAGCATCGTTTCCGGGACACCTGAGATTTTGAGTAAGATTAAGATGTTCCATGGGCAGCTATACATATCATCGTTGGAGTCACATGTGGCATTGTCTGTGGTCTTGTTCTTCAAGAAAGGCGACAAGGTTCTCTTGAAGAACTATAGACCGATTTCCCTTCTGAGCCGCGTCTACGTGGTGTTTTCGAGAGTAATTACGAATCGTCTCCCACGCAGACTCGACGACTTCCAGTCTCCCGAACAAGCCGGTTTCCGAAAAGGCTTTAATACCATAGACAACATACATACCCTTCGGCACATTGTACAGAAGTCCGAAGAGTACAATCTGCCACTTTGTCTAGCGTATGTGGACTATGAGTAAACCTTTGATTCCGTCCAAATTTGGGCGGTGCTGCAGTCCCTTCATCGGTGCCAAGTAGACTGTCGGTATATCGAAGTGCTGAAGTGTTTGTACAGTAGGGCTACAATGGCTATCCGAGTACAGAACAAGAGTACGCAACCTATCCAACTGCAGAGAGGTGTAAAACAGGGTGACGTAATATCCCCGAAACTCTTCACCACTGCATTGAAAGACGTTTACAACCTACTGGACTGGAAAGGGTACGGTATTAACGAGCGATCGAGCGAACGATCAATGGCGAGTACATCACTCACCTTCGATTTTCCGACGATATATATAAGCTCAAAAACTCAAAGACGCTCAGCGAGCTATGGAGACGGCTATGCTCGGAGATTCTCTGCGTGATTTTTTTTATAGGATAGGGTGACAAACTAGCACACAGTCCACCTGATGGTAAGTGGTTGCTGCGGACCATAGACATCTATATCTATCCTCAATTACAAATCAAAATGCAGATGCGTTTTCACCTGTGAGGACTAAGATGGAATGCCTCGTTTCCAGTAAAAATGGTCTCCGGTTCTCTGCACTCACCATACGAAACACAGCACCATTAAGCTACTATTTTACGCTGGTATTTTGTGAGAATGTGGTCCTTCCCGGTCGAGCCGACCCATTCGTGCTACAACTATACTATTAATATAACTACAGCATGGCTCTACCACATATAAAATTAAAAGTGACAATATCCACATTCATGATAAACTTAGAAATGAAAATATCCATGACAGACCCATTGCAATCGACATAGCCCAACGGATTAGTAAACTGAAGTGGCAATTGGCCGGCCCATTTCTTAGCTATATAGCTCAAAGAACCGACAATCGGTAGGGAAGAAATATTCTCGAGTGGCAGCCTCGTACTGGCAGGCGAAGTGTAGGGCGTCCCCCCACTAGATAAAGTGACGACCTGGTAAGACATGAAGTCGATGGATGGATCAGGACCGTGCTTTGTGGCATTCCTTGGAGGAGGCCTATGTTCAGCAGTGGACTTGTGAAGGGCTGCAATGATGATGATTTAAAAAGAAAAGTTACAGCTAGAAATATTTTATAATGAGCAATAGCAAGGCCCATTTTTGGGTAGTCTGGAAGAAAATGTCTAAACACATCAAGTCTGCTCTTTGCTACCCTCTTTACAAAATTATTTAGATTAATTATTTAATTACTTACTTTAAATAATCTTCATAAAGTACACACCTGTTGTGAGGAACTAGAAGAGTCTTCATTTGATGGTGAACACTCTGTAGCCTTTTCAGCTCTCAATATTTGCTCAATACATTGCTCATTTCGCCCTCTCTCTGCTTCTATGTCATATATCAACCTATGGAGAGCTCGTAATCGCTCCTGAAAATATAAAACAAGAAATTATCATCTTTTAATACTATATCTGCATTGTTAAGATAAAAGTACAGTAAACGTGTGATTATAAATAAAGAACCTGACTATAAAGATTCAGTCTGCTACATGCATACAAGTACTATATTACTTTTTCGTGTACCCAATAGATGTTATTACCATGAAATAGATGTATATCACTATGATAATTGAAATGACAAGTCAAATGACTCCCCATATTTCAAATTCCGTCAAGCTATTAAGGTTAGAGGTGACAAGGAACAGACAAACATAGCTTACAACAGGCTGGTTGCCCTCAACACTACGTCTAAAGTGCGTATTTAGCATGTGAACTTCGATCATGTGCTATAGTTAGACTATGTTCAGTTCACTTAGTAGTGACTATGTTCAGGAACAATTGGCAAAATGTCTAGGAGGCAAACAGAAACATCAGTTTTGAAATGAATTTTTCTTACTTGCACTTGTTGGGCAGCCACATCAGCAGTGAGCGGCATCACTTTGTAATTTATAAGACAACTTCCAGCTCAAGTAAACAACGTGGTACCAAGAACAGAATACGAAGACCTAGTGTAGCAAAAATATAAAGTTTTAATTATATATAAAAAGAATGACAAAAGAGCTAACATTTTGCCTTTATTATTTTTAAATGTCCCACTAGGATTCTCTCCTGTATTGTGAAGGCAGTTTACATACATGAATTGCACAAAGAAACATCCAGACCCGGAACAATTACTTGTAGGCCATACAAATACTTGTTCCATGCGGGAAGCCCTCAGGGGGCCCTCAGCGCTATAACTCATTGCTAAGCTACTGCGCCATGGAGCCGTCTAAACCTGATGGTACAGAGTACAGATTAAGAAGAGTACTTGCTAAATGATTACTGCAGTTCACAGACACTTACAACCACCTTGATACAGATTTGATTTCTCATTTGTTATTTTTAACACTCACTGCCAATTTCCAAAAGTAAGACAACAGCAATAACCCACTTGTTGGTCACAGGACAGTGAACATGTTGTACTAGATGTCACCAAAATATATGAGTGCAAATATCAAAAATTCAATAAAAAAATTCGTTTACGCTATCATATTTTAATGTTAACTTTATTGGATTTCTTTTATTATATTGGTGCTTGGCTACTCTCAAACTTATTATTGGAAATTAATTATTATTTAATAGCAACTAATTAATCAAAATCTTGTTAGCTATATAATCTTAAGTGAACTAAGGAATAGCACAATCTTAATGTCTAAAGAGTATCATTAAATAAACCTTAATGTTGTCTAAATAGTTCCACTAAATAAATCTATACATAATTTTATATGTGATAGACCCACACTGCAGCTATATTATGGTTGCAACACTTGACCAGAGAATGCCACACTCTCATAGAATACTCTTACAGTATGGTGAGTGTAGAGATCCAGAGACCATTTTTTTTACTGGAAACGAGGCATTCCCTCTTAGTCCTCAGGGGTGACAACACATCTGCGTTTTGATTTTTAATTGAGTATAAATGTAGATGTTTATGGGCCACAGCATCCAATTACCATAAGGTGGACTGTGGGCTCGTTTGTCACCCTTATTCTATAAAAAAAATCTTAATGTTGTCTAAATAGTATCATTAAATAAATCTAAATATTGTCAAAATTGGAGTAATATCATTGGAAGTATGCATATCGAATGTATGTTTATTAGTATTTACCTACCTATGTTGTGAAATCTACATCAATTTACCTGTTCTTCAGAAATGATCCAATCCACATCATCATCATCATCATCATCATCATTACAGCCCTTCACAAGTCCACTGCTGAACATAGGCCTCCCCCAAGTAACGCCACAAAGCACGGTCCTGAGCCACCTGCATCCATCGACTTCCTGCATGCCCAATCCAATCCACATACAAAATAATAATCCAGAGGCTCTTTTTTTCCAGTTTATTTCTTAATATGAAAGACTTAATAAGTAATCCCAAAATTTTCAAATAAATTTTCTTTAAAATGATATACATAACATAATATAAAGCATTCTTGCCACAAGAAAAATGCTCTTATCTTTCAAATGTAAATAATTTTATGATTTTGTGGGTTAGATAATTTCTGCACAACCTGGTCCAATTGTGAATTGCTTTGGTTCTTTTTCTTATAAATAAGTTATCCTTCAGGAGTGATCCTGTACTAATTTGGAGAAAATTTTACATCCCTAAGGACCTCGATATAACGAAATTGAAGGAAATTAGAAAATATTAGTTATACCAAGTATTTCGCTATAATAAGGTTTGTTATATAGAGGTTAGGACTACAGATTTGTTTTAACAAGGTAAGAGAACTTACATACTAAGAATTTAATGTGTCTCAACCCATCATGATTTACTGTGGTGGGAATAATTAATAAGGTATGTGAGGGTAATATGGTCACCTTAAGCTTTGTTGCCCTATAAAACCAAAACTAGGAAGAGGACAGAGACGAAAACACAAAAATGTATAACTGATATATTAAAGAAAAGGAAAACAAACATTGGTAATCATTAGGAACACTTCGAGAAATCATGTTATAAAAAACTAACTACACTACACAATACTAAAATCAACTAAAATAGTTGCTATAATGACCAATGTCAAAATGGCGTCAATAAAGCAGTGCCCTTTTGACCCTTTACTATTTGATTGATTGATGAAGAGCTATTGTATCACGGAGCCATCTATGCAAAAAAGGCTGTAGTTTTTGAATTACAAGAAAGTGATCATATAACCAGATGACCATGTTACCCTCACGTACTTTAGGATATGTTATGTCAAGGTTCTAGGTTGACAAAATTTGTTAGAGGTAAATAATACCTTCTATAGATATCCTGCAATGATTAAAAATTTGTTATAATAAACGCTAAGAGATTTTTGATTAATGTATACATAACAGAGGTCTATTTTGCATTAGCTCTTACGGGTAGTTCTAGTTGATTACAAAAAATTTGTTAAATCGAGGAATTCCCTTATATTGAGGCTCATTATATCAAGGTTACACTGTACTAGTTTTTAGTGTCTAATTAAAACGGTCAAAAAATTAATATTCTGCGAAAACCATTTCTCTATTGAATACTTAAATAGTCAAACACTTTTGCACAACTGTTTCTCTCCTTACTAATGTGACTTTGGTGACATTGATACTAGAACAAATTATGAGTCAAGCCACTTCCTTTTGTTTTTAGTATTCCATGGTAGAGCCTAAGAATTTTTTTTTAATAATGAATTAATTAACAATAATAAGTCTACAAATTTAGAATACTACTACAGAATAAATAAAAGTTATAGGTAATATTGCAAAGACAACGCTAAAATATAATATTTACTAACAAATAGCACAAATCTATACCAGTAAATTTGTTGTAACATATACATATCTTTTCTGTATATGTATTGTATTCTGTCTATTTATCAAAACAAACACAGAAAACTAGGTACCTACCTACCTATTTTAATGTATGTTCCGAAATACAACCCAGTACACTGTCCAATGCTAATAACGTCATGAATCGACGCTATACTGGTGTTTCGTTCCAAAACATAGGATAGTATAATATCATTATGACGTCATACATTTGCGCCATATTGGAAAAGTGTTGTTATATGGATTTTATCGCGTTTTAATTAATTATACTGTAGTGTATATTAATTACATAGTAGTATATATTAATTACAATATAGTGTCAATTTTTTAGTTTTAGGTTTTTTTCTATATTATAGTTTCTTCTTTTATATTGTATATATAATTAGTTTTAATCGTAAATATTATAATTTTAATTTTTATTTTAGTTAAGTTCTTTATTATAATGTTAAATATTATATTAGTGTCAATTGATGACGTCATTTGCATTTGCCAGTGTACTGGGTTGTATTTCGGAACATAACATTCCTATGACAATATGACAATGACAAATTGATGTTGTTGTTTTTATTATTCGCTCGAGAGAGCAGGCAAAGGAACTAAGTCATACAACCTTGTATTTTTTTATACTATTTTGAAGTGTAAAGGCCGAAACCGAGTCTTATTTTTCTTCTTTCCATCTCTTCTTAATCCATAAAGGCCGATGCCATGTCTTATTTTCTTTAATTCTTCATATTTTCAAAAACCACAAAGGATAAAACCAAATCCTCTCTATATTATTATCTTTATAAGTTTCAATCCATATAGATTTAACAGTCCTGTTTTAAGGTTCCCGCGCTTTTTTTCTGATGTGCTGATGCTGTATAATATGCTGAT
Source organism: Parnassius apollo (assembly GCA_907164705.1). Taxonomy (NCBI): domain Eukaryota; kingdom Metazoa; phylum Arthropoda; class Insecta; order Lepidoptera; family Papilionidae; genus Parnassius; species Parnassius apollo. The sequence continues at coordinate 2,618,271 of CAJQZP010001468.1, read as the reverse complement.
GCGTCACATTGCGAAAACCTTGGGTGATTTTGACGACCCAGCGGACAGTTGATGACGACAGCCACTCAAGTTCATAAGGCGCCTAAGCGATCAAAATAACTTGAGGTTTATATCAACATCAAAGCACTTGTTTCGTCGTTTTCTCTAATAGTTCACACGCGCAAACAATTAATTCACAAAATCACATCACTTTTACGAATTAAAATCCACTTCAAACCATTATTCAAGCGACAAAACAGGAGCCACAATCAGTCTTCAAAGAATCGATTTCTTGTGCCAAAAAGATCAATTTTTTAAATCGATATATAGTACTGAATCGATCCAGTGAATCGGTATTTCACCCTAAAAAATCGAGATCAAATCTTTTTCTGTCTTTATAAGAACCATAAGATATAGAAGTTCCATCAGTCATCAACGTAGAACTGATTTTGAAGTATATGGACCGCTTCGGGATGCTTGTGGCCCTCGTCTGTCGTGAGTTGCTTGAGTGTGCGCATCGCTAGCCACGGAGAGCACTTCATCCCATAGGTATTGCGCATAGTTGGAAGGTTTGTAGTTCCTCAGCTGGAGAGTGGCGCCATATTATTTTTTGTAATTTTTGCTGATCTTCAGTAATCCATATACAGTGGTACATTTTTTCAATGTCCGCAGTGTAGGAATACCGGTAGCATCTCCATTTTAATATGAGAGCCTGTATGTCCTTTTGTAAATTGGGACCCTTTTCTTGCAATTGGTTGAGACTGTAGCCGCTTGTAGTTTTTTGTGAGGCGTTAAAAACAACCCTCAGTTTAATCGTAGTTGAATGTTCTCGCAGTACTCCCTGGTGAGGTAGGTAACATTCTTTTTCAGTGACGATGACGTCAACGACGGTTTCATATGTCCCAGGTCGATGTATTCACGAATGAAATCGGAATACATAGTAGCGAGCTTGTTGTTTCTTTGAAATCGTTTCTCGAGTTGTAGGTACTGAGAGATGGCGATAGGCTAAGTTTTTCCTAATTTTTCTTCGTAGTTAGGTATGTATGGCATCTCAACGATGTATTTTCCGTCTGAAGCGCGTTTCACTGTTTCCTTGTAATGGTTTTCGCAATAGTTGTCGTTGGGCATGTCCTTGTCGTCTTGAATGATATCTTCATGCTCCCAGTATTTAGTCATCTCATTGAGATCGACGGGGGTGACGTGACAGTTGAAAGTTTTCATCTTGTAACAGAGTATTCACCCTAAGTGTGTTTGTTGTGCAATAAGGGATTGTTTTTCTCCTTTCAGGACTCCATGCAGGATGATGTCGGAGTACACGTCGGCCCCAAGCAGCAGGTCCACGGGTCGCGACACGTTGTACTCCGGATCGGCCAGTTTTAAGTTTTCTAAGTGAGGCCAGTTAGCCGCTTCGAATGTTGAGTTGGGTAATTTATTTATAAGTTTTCTCATGACTTGCAGGTAAGTTGCAGGCTTCCTTTACAGTCACCCGATGTAGTTCCAGTCCTAGAAACCATAGCAGTAAGTCGTTTTCTGGGTAGCTTAAGCAGTTGGGCGGTGCTCTCCGTTATCAGGTTCACTTGCGAGCCTTGAACGAGTAGGGCTTGAAGTGTGGGGGGGGTCTGTTCTCAGGGGGCGTGGGTTTTTTTGTGAGGTGTGTTTGTTTTGGTGCTGCCGGCAACAGTGTTTTCGACTGTAGTTGTATGTATTGTGAGCCCTTAGTTTCCTAGAAATGTTTTTAGTGTGAGAGTTCTTGTAGTTACTTGCTTTTGGTTGTCCTTGTTTTTGTACGTTAGGTATTTCTTTCTTCAAATTTTTCATGGTTTCGTACGCCATAAACTTGCTCTCGAGAAAGAAGAGAAAGTCGTTTAAGTTAGGAAGCTCTCTGTGATCTTGTTGTTCTCTCATGTAGTCCGCGTACGTTGAAGTATCCAATTTCTGTGACATTAAATGGACGATGAGTGTGTCCTAAGTGGATGTTTCGATACCAATGTTAGCGAGCCCGTTCAGGCATTCAGTTATGACGTCATGCATCTTTTTTAAGTTGTAGTTGTCAGGCTGTTGTATTACAGGCAAGTTGAGCATGGTGTTGACGAAAGATGTAAACTGAAGACGCCGATTGTCGTAGCCCAGCATGAGTCATAGTGATTAGCGCCGATGCTGAGATGTTGTACTAGGCGCTCAGCTTCTGCTCTCAACTTTGTCTTCAGATGTTGCATCTTTTGTGCCTTTTTGATCGTAGGATTGTTATGAATTGCTTCCAAAAAAGATCTTTGAAAGAAATCCATTGCATGTAGCTGCCCGAGAATTCAGGAACTTCTATTTTCGGCGCAGATTTTTCATAGTGATTATTCGACCAAATTTTTGTGTTAAGCTGACGTCGTAGCTCATCGTATTTCCCCTTCATAGTATTAAACAAGTTATAGTATTGAAGATTGGAGCCTTTGAGTTTTGCTTCTAACTCCCAGTGTTGTTTATCGATAACTTCCCACTTGGACTTCAAAATCGATAGATTGTCTTGTAGTTCCCATCTCTCAGTTATAGATTTAATGTCGATTTTAGACATGACGCGATCTAAAGCTTTAAAGTTGCATTCTTGCTGCTCCAAGAGCGTTTTGATACTTGCGTCCGTGGTGCCGTCCAGCATCCCGGTCAAATCGAAATGCACAGACTTGCTTTTGCGTACTTGTAGCAGTAAGTGTTGCATACTTTGTAAAGTAGTTTCATAAAGCTCTTTAGATTTGGTAAAAACGTTTTCTGTGAAGTAGTCGATGTTTTTATCTTCAATAGTTTCCACAATAATTTTGTGGCGCTGTTCAAAGTCGATCCATTGATCTTCAAGGGATTGGATTCGACTTAGTAAGTACTCCTCAGTTTTTCTACTCGCTCCGTCCTTCTTGTAGTTTGAGCAGAGAGATTTGATGTTATTGAAGCATTGTAGTTGAAGATCCAACATTTTCGTGATGTAGTTTTTCTTGGTACACTAAGTTTATAGTAGAGCTGGTTAAGTAGCTGCCCCGTAGTTTACGGTAACGCTCGGTGACAGTCGTTTCGGGTTTACCCGATCCACAACACCACTTAAATAGTAGTTATGTAGTTGTAATTATCCCGTAGTTCAAGGGGATAAGTAAGTTTAAGTAGATTATTTCTTGGACTGTCCCGCAGTTTACGGCGACAGCTGAGTTAGTTTACTTAGCTCGTAGATTGACTTGTACTTACGTCAGTAGTGGCGAACGCGCTGGTTGGTGCACGACCCGAGGGCAACAAATTTCTTCGCAGCCTCCTTGTTTCCAATTTTCGCAAACCGAAACTTCAGTAAGTAGTACCAGCTTCGAATTTCTCCGTCTTGGAAATGATCGTGGTGAGAGCACGAATGTAATTGCCCCTGAGCGATATATTATGCGCCTTCTCAATTCACCAGTGAGACTCGCTTCTGGGAGGCCAATGAACCGATCGCTATTGCAAAGAGACAAATAACACTAAATACTCTTTTTCTCGAAGGATCTCAAAATGTCTGAATCCGGCTCGAAGTACCATAAATTGTATGGTTTGTAAGGCCACACACTTTTAAGAAGTCGAGTTGTAGTTGTTGATAAGCACGTCAGAAGGAAAAGATCACCAAAGTTAAAAGTTTAATTAAAAGTAAAATAGTTAATAAAGTTAGAGTGGCAAATCTTTCCTTGAGTAGTTGGTGTTTCAAAGGATGGTTATTGACGTACTGCCGATCGTCAGCTTGCAATTAAATAGTTAAATTTAAATACACAAGACGCCCGGCTAAAGTAGGTTGCAACGTTTACTAAATAAAAATGTGTGGTGTAACCATACAACTAATTATTCACACTTAACACTTTAGTTCACTTTATTTCACTCCGAAAGCTTCGCTCGAATCGCTTATTCAATACTGCCCCGATTGCGGCTTTCAACGGCTTTATATAGACTTTTTCCACCGATACATCCAGAATATTCCAGGAAATACCGCCCCCGACCGACCAGGTGCATAAAGTTCTAGTGTGGGACTTTCTAGAAAGCTTAGTTCTTCTATTCGATATGAGATGGCGCTGTTGGGGGAAAGTTCAAGTTTTCTAGAAAGCTGTCCTCGCTCTGTTCCCCGACACTAGATAGCGCTAGTGCTAGGTACCACCAGACATCAACTTAGGCGCGAAACACTGCCCCCTCCTAAGACATACTCGTCCCAAGTATTATCGACCCCATAGTAACGCGCCATTCGATCCTTATGGACGAACTTAGGAGTACCTCTTGCGTCTTTCTGTATCCGGTAGGTTACGTCATTAATCCTGGTCACAATCCGGTACGGGCCATCCCATTTAGCTTGAAGCTTAGGAGATTTCCCTTTGCTGCGGACTGGATTGTGCAACAATACTAGTGAACCTTCGTCGAACCCTTTGTTGTTCATTTTTTGGTCATACCGGGTTTTCATCTTTTCGGACATTTGCTGGCCCGATTGTCTGACATGCTCATAAAAGTCATTCAGTCATCAGATTGCGGGTGATAAGAAGTCGTTCTTGTTTTATGAGTACCAGTAACTCGGCAAGTTTCCTGGAATATTTGAGACTCAAAATTCCTTCCTTGATCGCTGTGAATCTCTAAAGGTACTCCAAAACAACAGAAGACTTCATGAACTAGTTTATCTGCAACTGTTGAAGCTTCTTGATTTGGAGTGGCGAAGACTTCTGGCCACTTAGTAAAGTAATCCATCAGGCATGAAATACTTGTTACCACTATCACTTTCCGGAAACGGCCCCGCCACGTCAATGGCTATTCTCTCCCATTGTGCACCAACATTGTACAACTTCAATGCACCTCTACTACGAGTCTGAGGTCCCTTTACAACCGCACAACTTGTACATTTGCGACACCAGTCCTCGGTATCGTTTCGACAGTGGACCCAGTAAAACCGTTCTAGGATCTTCAGTAGAGTTCGTTTAACTCCCAGAAGGCCTCCTGAACAATCATTATGGTACAGCTGTAGAACATCCGGTACTTTAGCTTTAGGGACAACCATTTGCAAATGACAGCTGTCTCCCCGACCATTTTCCCATTTACGGCACAGAACTCCATCCTGAAGCAGAAGGTGTCCCATTGGGCCCAATAGCTTTTAGTGGTCGAACTCATCGCTGAGACGTCGCTCCACTTAAGCTTGGGAGCACTGGTCTTCATCCATTCCAAAATCGGCTTGATGCTCGGATCTTCCTGCTGTGCATGTTGTAGGCTGTCCTTCCACTCGTTTCTGAGGTGGTCCGTCCTGAGCAACCTCACAGATACCACTTCCTTACCCTCTTGCCTAGTATAATGCTTGCAATCTTCAGGACAAGCTCTTCTTGACAATGCATCTGCGTTGCCATGAGATTTCCCGCTTCGATGCTCGATTACAAAGTCGTATTCCTGCAGTAGTTCAATCCACCTCGCAATTTGTTCTTCAGAATTTTTGAAATGAAACATCCAGAATATTCCAGCAAATACCAGCCCCGACCGACCAGGTGCAGAAAGTTCTAGTGTAGGGCTTTCTATAAAGCTTAGTTCTTCTATTCGATTCTAGATGGTGCTGTTGGTGGAAATTTCATGCATGCCATTTTCTAGAAAGCTCTCCTCGCTCTGTTCCCCGACACTAGATGGCGCTAGTGCCAGGTCCCAGACATCAACTTAGGCGAGTCTACATTATCCTGGGTGATTTCAGTAGTAGGAAGCTGTGCATCTGATTTGTCGCTGTATAAGTCCCGGTAAAAGTTTGTTACAATATTGATTATATCTTTACGTTTGTGTAATGCTCTCCCAAGCTGTTTCAAACCCTCGATCCACGCTCTATTTGTTTGAAGTTATTTAATAGCTTTTTTTCATACCTCCTTCTTATATAAGATGTATTTTCTATAGTATAAGCCTTGTGGTTTTGTAGTCAAATTTCATATATTTGCTCGTTAACTTATATAGAGCGCTAAGCTCGTTTCTTTGGGTACGGGATTTTTTTTTGTTTTTTTTTTGTAGTACCTGTCTTTTCTTTAAAGCGATAGTCTCCTTTTAAATTTTACTAGCTGCTGCCCGAGACTTCGTACGCGGATGATTTGAACAACGTGATGCGTGAGACGATTCGAGACGTTCCAGATCTTTCATTTTTGTAAGTCAACACGAAATGCCTATCAGACTAAACAACTTTTGCTAAGACGTAATTCTTATATATGTTATAATGTCGCTGGGCTTTGGAGTTCTACAACAGGTGTTCCAGATCTTCAAATTTATTCTCACAGCAGAAAAAACTCTTCACGGCACAATTTTTATATCTCTTATACTTTAGCTGGTCTGTTGCGCTTCTGCAACAGGTATTCCATTTGCTGATCCCTCTGTGTAACCGTTTCGGATGCGCGAGACAAAGAATGATGCTCCCGGTCGATAGCTAAACGCATTTTTCGTAGTTCCGCACTTTCCTGAGATCGAGAAGCATAGTGCGGACTTGTTTAAAATCTAGTCGTAATTGGCGCTGCGTGCCAGTTTCTGCGGACAAACTTAGTGCATTACGCTCACGATTAGCACCTAGCCGTTATTCACGCTCTGAGTGGGTTCGTGAGAAACTACTGCTACTACTAACTAACCAGCGCATCTTAGAAACCCTTGAGTTTCGAGACAGATTTCATCTTTTTCTAAAAGGCATAGCTAAAATTCCTTCTTAATCCGATACTAACGATATTCAAAACAATGAAAAGTAATCGAATAAGTACGTAAGAATTGCTCGTAAGTAGAAAAATAATAATTATTCGCAGGAAAATTAAACACATCAACCAACACCGACGACAAAGTTAACCTCCGTTTCTATAGGATGAGAGCGGCCCATCGGCACCTATAACATCACTTTTTGGGAACGAAACCATAGTGCGCCATCCATCCAACCATCTAACTCGACGCCAACGCCATCTAGTTAGTAAACGGAAACTACATATTATTTTCCCAAATGAATTAATTAAATTATGAATTAAAACTAAATTGTCGTTAATTTAGACAAGTACATTATTTTTGCATTAAAAAAATATGGTAACAGCAGCAAGGAACAAAACTAAGAATTACACAATTAAATCAATTACCTGCAACAAATGTGCTTGGTAAGATATAACTTAGAACCAAAAGTTTGACTTGACTTCATGATAGTGTAACTTGTTGTGCCACCAATCAATCTGTTTAGTAATATTGGTGTGATAGGATTAGGATAGATAGGACATGTAGAGTTCTCAGATTTCCTAATGCACATAAAAAGTACAAAAATTAAACAAAAATTACGATTTTTCAAAACAATATTATGGGATTTAAACTCGCACCATTTAATGCGGTAAACGGTCGCCTGACCTTACCGCTAAATTCCCCGTTGACATATTGTTAAACAGCTGTTCCCTAGCAATTTATAACATTACTGCCCCGCTCCTTTATAAAAATAGCGTGATTATTATGTTCCCAGAGTTAAATTTTTATTTTGATTTTAACTAATAACATGTCATTTTGTGCATTCAATTACGAAGAAAAACCTTTTAAAATCAATACTGCTTACCTCTTATAACATACGGCGTGATAATATGTAGCCTAAAGCCTTCCTTGGTTTACAAAGAACATTTTTGCTGAATTTCAATTCAATCTATCCAGTAGTTTTGGCGTGAAGCCGTACCATACACACAGACAAACAGACAAAAATTCTAAAAAGTCACTTTTTGTCATCAGTTAGGTTTTTCTAACAAAAGCCACTTGTTTTTTTTTTTCGAAAATACTCAATGTAGAGTTTTTCTTTCGTTACTGTTTTATTATATGTATAGATAAGATATATACTCTTATCCAATGTACGAGTATTGAAAACAAAATAAAACCAATCATAGAAATAGAAGTTCTTCAAGCAATAAAGAGATTAAAATTGGATAAGAGGCTAGGGCCCGGTGGCGAAGCCTCCATAGAAGCCCAGAAGCCGGGCTTGCTCTATAAAACTTTCTTCACATTATACACTGCATATACATATCACGTACTTTGGAAACAATTTCATATTGTCCTAGCCTCTTATCCTTACTGCATGTACAAGTACATTCAATGCTCATTGTCATATCCTTCCGTATAATTCGTTTATCATTGTGCGGTTCAATTGATTTCAGCCGTCCATATAACCAACTGCAATTATATACGCCTTGCCTATATGTTTCAACACACCCAATTCAATCAAGATGAACAACAAAAACATGAAGAAAATTAAGCTATTCTATCAAAACATGAGAGGAATTCAAACCAAAACCGATGATTTTTTTAAAACGTATTATTGCAGGACTCCGATATAACTATGATAACTGAAACCTGGCTCTGCGATAACATTTTTGATGCTGAGTTGTGTGATGACAGATTTAAAGTCTTTCGTAGAGACAGAGGTTCGTTGGGGGGGGGGGGTGTAATGATTATGTGTGCTTGGAATTTATAGGCACGCGCCAGATCCGAGTGGCATTGTAGTGGTCTGGAGTCTGTGTGGGTAACTATTCCTGCTACAGCTATCAAATCTGGATTTGATGCCTGGGCATGATTTGCATATTGCTACATTGTATATCCCACCCAATGATCAAATTCCATCAAAATTGCAAGTATTTATGTATCAACTCTCTGAAATTAAAAGCCAAAACTGAAATGATCACTTTCAATCACACACTGAATTGCGGGCGACTTTAACCTTCCTATCATTGACTGGCAATATAGGGAACCAATAATTCTAAGAAAGGGCTTTATTGAGCTTCAGAATGCTGCATCGAGTTTTGTCACTCAGTCTTCCTTTCTTGGTTTGTAATAGTTTAACAATTACACTAATAACTGTAATAATACATTGGACCTAATTTACTCTGATTCGTCCGTCACCATAAAGAAATCTGCGATGCCTTTAGTAAAGGAAGATCCTCCGCACCCGAATCTTTCTATTGTAGCTTCTAATATTCTAGTCCCTCCAATTAAACCTGAGTCTCGCAATATATATCAACATAAACGAGCTGAGTTTGATAGTATCAACGAATCGCTTAGAAATCAGGACTGGAGTTTTTTTACTCGAAAATAGTAACAAAGAGCACATATTAACGAAATTTTTACTCGATTTTAAACAATTTAATACAAACCTTCGTACCACAAGTTCGTTGCTCAAGTACCTACATTTACTCAGTTTGGTAATAAAGCGTTAATAAAACTATTTAAAGAAAAAGATAAGACTCATGTGAATTGGAAGCGTCATAGAAACCCGATTGATTATGCACATTTTGGCTATCTCAGACGGAATATTAAGAAACTACAGGCCGAATGCTATCAATCATTCATTGGTTTTTCGCAGCAAAGAATTAAGACTAATCCAAAAACTTTTGGTCTTATATAAAGTCCAAGAGAAAAGTAGGCTCCTCTTATCCCCAACACAAATGACCTTTGATCAGAATGTGTTAAATGCACCATCGGATATCTGTTTGGTATGGTTTTTGAGAGAAACTTCTGTGAACCAGCGAATCAATATCCAGATAACTCAACAAATGAAACTCCCAGATCTGATACTATACATGACATTAATGTTACTGAAGAGTGTATTTATGAACTGCTTAAAAATCTTGACGTCAAAAAGGCAGCTGGTTGCGATGGTATTCCACCGGTATTCTTCATTCAATGTACTAAATCTGTATCGGGTCCTGTGTCATTGGTCTTCAACAGGTGTCTTCAAGATGGATATTTTCCTAATATCTGGAAAAAGGCCCATATAGTGCCAATTCATAAAAAAGGTTTGAGCACTTCAATTGTAAACTACCAACCTATACCTATCCTTAACGTGTTGAGCAAAGTGTTCGAGAGGGTCGTACATAAATTTATCTATCCTGTAATATCTGTCACAATACCAATAGAGCAGCATGGTTTCATGAAGGGTCGGTCCACAGCTACCAATCTGGGAGTATTTATCGATTACGTATTAAGTAACATAGATAGTGAGTCTCAGGTTGATGTGACTTACACGGATTTTGAGAAGGTGTCACGGTCAACGTGTGGATCACATTATTCTTTTATGTAAACTTTATGAACTTGGTATCCGGGGTAGCTTGCTTAGATGGATGGAATCTTACTTATGCAATCGATCTTAAGCTGTCGTCATAGGAGCATTTTGCTCAGATTTTATTGCGATACCTTCCGGTGTCCCACAGGGTTTCATTCTGGGACCACTTCTGTACGCATCATATTTGTATGACGTAGATGCTTTAAACGTGTTCGATTCCTTAACCCTGATGACACTAAAATATTTATGACAATTAAAAACGATATGGATTATACTGGCCTACAAGCTGTTCTTAACCGTCTAGAACAATATTATACTGATAATTGGAATAAATATAAATAAATGTTCTTTTATCTCCTTTAAAAGTACTGTATTACGCTTATGTTAGGAGCATCCTAGAATACTGTAGCATAATTTGGAACCCTCAGTATATCATTTATACCCCAGATTTGGAGAAAATGATAGAAAAATTCATAAAAAACTTAAATTATCAGTCGCATTGCCATTTTAAAAACTATGATGAGTCATGCCATTATCATAATCTCACGACCCTCAAAACTTGTGTACTTGCTGACATGTCGTTTTTACATGGAATGTGCAACGGATATATAGATAGCCCTGAACTATCAACCAAAATACTGAGTTTCTGGGCCCCGAAAGTTAGAACGAGACACACAAAATTATTTGCTTAACACGATCAAAAACAATTTGTCAGCCGTCAGTCATACATTGGTCAGTCGATTGCTTAGAACTTTTAATAACCAATTTAATGTTACTGACAATTTTCATAGCATTAGGAATTGGTTTAAGAGAGAAGAACTTGAAGTAAATGGTTAATATGTATATTGAGCACACGCGCACGCACACGCGCACGCTTAGGCGCACGCACACGCGCACGCACACGTTCACGCACACGCGCACGCGACGCGACGCGCACGCACACGCGCACGCACAAGCGCACGCACACGCGCACGCACAAGCGCACGCACACGCGCACGCACACGCGCACGCACACGCGCACGCGCATGCGCGCGCACACGCACGCACACGCACGCACACGCACGCACACGCACACACGCACACACACGCACACAAACATATACACACACGCGCGCGTACACGGAACTACGGAAATTAGTGCTGTGGATCTTGTAATAAATAAATTTAAAAAATCCCTAGCGCGCGCTCGCAAACTAACAAAATGGCGGCTCATTGTGTTCAGTGTTTCCGATATTAAAAAGTGAACGCATGTTTATAATTTTTTTGAAATTAATTAAATTAATTTCAATAATTAAAATAAATTTATTATAATTTAATAAATTCACATTTGTTGATTCGTCCTATATCTAATATTTTTGCAACTTGGGGTAGCCTTGTAAGGTGGTAGTAAATTATTCGGCTTATACTTTGATGATGAATTAATACTAACCGGTTTAATTTTAAAGCCGAATTTATGTGTTATGCACGTTTTTAAATCGTCTTCATAAATATTGTTCACTTGCCAAAAAGTTTTTATTAGTGATCGATGTAATCAAGCTATATTTAAAGAACTATGAGAGGTGCTCTTTGGTTAAATGAAGCGATTTAACCGTATATTTCTTTTTAGCTATTCTTATGAGTAAAAGGATGAATGGGGATTGAGAATGGCAGCGGAATGAAGCGTTGCGTTTATAAAAGTAACATGATCAGAATTATTGTGCCCGTGGGATTTCATATGGAGATTGCGGGGCCTCTCGAACCTCCCAAGACATGTATGCATTTTTCAGCAGTTGGTGAGGCAACCTTTTTGAATTGTGCCTCTTACTATCTGCGTTCGGCCAGCGCACAGATCACTATATACTAGTCTACGTCTACGGGCCAGCCTTTGGGGCCAGCGGAGCACAGAGATTCGAATCCCGCTACTAAACTTTTAACAATAAAATTATGCTCGTTATAAAATACGTACAATAGGCTAGCTCTAATATAATAGAAAAATAGGCCATGCATGAATAGGCAAAGGGATCGATCCCTTTGCTTGTTCATCTATAACAAAAATAAAGTCATTCTAGGTCATATTTATTTAGTCATTCTCTTTGGACAGTTTGTTCATGTCAGATTGTTTGGTTTTTGAATTTGATTATTTTCCTGAATAACTCATCAAATTCATCGGTTAATATTACGATAATACCAAAAATTTTATTGAATTTTATGTTAATTTGTGAAAATCGTGTAACGCTAGATGTTAGTATCAGAAATATTTTTTAAGTAGGTCAATTGATTGTTAGCGAATTGGTTACCGGTACGTCAGGTAGCTTCTAGCTTCAGATTCAGTGCTTTTTCGTATTCATTGGTAACTTTAACGAATATACAAAAATAGAGGACATCTTGTTAGCATAATTCATTAAAGCAAGTTTTATGTGCAGTGTATATTCCAAAAACGTAAAGAGGTTGATGATTATAAGTGAAAGTGGATATGGCAGAAAATGATGATTATTTAGAGGCCATTGACAACAATCACTTGGACGGAACCAACGGTTCAATAAACATGACCGACAATAGCATCGGCGTAAGTTTTTAATTCATGTTATTTTTTAGTAGGAATTCTATCAACTATTTCATTTTTCATCCATGTCTAATACTTTGTTATTGGTTGTTACTCTAAAAAGCTTTTTGAATATAATCCATAACATATGTAACTTAAAAATTACTTGCAATTAATGTCTGGTAACATAAATCATCAGTTAATATTTATTATATATAATAGTATGGTAACAAAATAATAATACAATATTTAGGAAACATATAAATTGAATTTCTTTTGAATGTCTGGATTTGTTAGCTGAATTTGGATTGTTACTGTTTTTTTTAAATATTAGATTATTATAGTCAGAACTTGCATATTAATAACGACTCAATAAATACTATTTAAAAATTGATATCCTAAAAATAACAATCATTAAGCTGAAGTTGCAATGGGCCGGCCTTATAGCTTGAAAGTTGGATGATTGATGGGGAAAAAAGGTTCTCCAGTGGCAGCTTCTTACCAGTAGGGAAGTGTAGGGTGACCTCCCACTAGATCGAGTGATGACCTGGTAAGAATTGCAGGAAATAGATGGATTTGTAGAGGCTTGTGAGAGGCCTAGGTACTTTTCCATTGACGTCCGTCGGATTTGGGGGGGGGGGGGGGTCGGGGGATGGCGGGGGGGAGGTGTACTACTCCCCCTTAAAAGGAAAAGTTGCGGAGCCCCCCCCCTTTTTTGAGTTTTTTCAATTTTAATTCTGAGGAAATTTTATTTTTTATGGATAAATATTAAGTGTAAAAAAACCATGGGGACCTCTTGGGGGGGAAGGGGGAACCCCCTTCACCAAAAATAAATAGAGGGACTCATTCAGAGGGATTTCTGTATCTATTTTGAGACTGTAACGTCTCCGGCGCTGCGGGAAGAGCAGCCTCTACGCCTTTGTGTAACAAATCGTAGGCACTGGACGAGCCGGAGCGGCTGAGGCTGGTCGCCTTCGGCTCCGGCTCGTCCGGTGCCTACGATTTGTTACAGCAGGCGGAGGCTGCTCTCCCTACGCGCCTCCGGCTCTATAAAAACACTCTAGGGGTAGGACAGACTCGTACCACGTGGAGTCGGGGTCTATTGATTCGGTTCCTTGACATAAGTTGAACCTAACCTATTTTATTTGTTATCTGTCCTAATAGGTGGGTACTGTTTTATACACATGTTTTATACAATTTTATACACATATTGATTTAATTAATTCTTAGAAATCCTCAGTTTTACGTTACATCCCACAAGCCGGCAAAAAACGGTAAACACTAAACATTTTATTTTTAATAGCTCATAATGATAATAATTCTGTAATTTAAATATAAACTGTTAATTACGTAAAATGCTACCGAACGTATGACAACCATATGGAAAACGAATTTTCAATGGCTAGAATTCAATATAATCTGTGGTAAGGATTGACGTAAATATTATAAAAATAATTGATTTTCAATAATTTTTTTCATAAAAAGTACGCGTTTCCGCATGTTGAAATTTTGCGCGTGTGTTTACAATAGTGTAACCTTTCTGTAAAAAAAACTATCATATAATCTGTGATAGGGATTGATAGATACTGCAAAAATAATTGATTTTCAATAATTTTTTTCTCAAAAAGTACGCTTTTTCGCATGTTGAACTTTACGTGTGTGCTTATATTAATGTAAACTTTCTGTAAAAAAAATATTAACGCCCAACTCGACGGACGTCAATGGAAAGCTAAGCCGAGACCTATGTTCAGTAGTGGACTTGTGAATGATGATGATCCTAAAAATTATCACTTTTTACATTAACTGTTTATCCTCCAATGCCTTCCTTTCACATCATAGGATAATTTAAAAAAAAAAAGCTATTAAAATTTCCGCCCTTACAGGATTCCTCTCACTTTTTTTTCGCACCCTGTTTTTCTATCTTCAGGATGTAAGTGTATAGTACAAAAGAATACCAGGATTATTAGTTTAGCCATGAAAATGTAGCAAAATTCGGACATTCATATATTCAGATATATTAAAATTACAGTATATTATGATACCTTCATAGTTAACTGTAACATGTGTTATGTTATATCTTTGTTTAACATCTTGGTTAACCTTTTTGAAAATATGATCTAACTCATAAAACTATGATTAACAAAAAAAATTCAGTTTTTCAATTCAAAAGAAATTAAATTTACAGATGTGTTTACATCTGTTACATACTATACGAAAGAAAGCTATAAACAATATTATTAAAATATTAAAATGATTAAGTAAAGAATATCAAATTTGTTTTCTATTACATAAAAATAACTGCTTATTTTAGGTTGGTGATGAAGCTTCTGGTACTGAGGTACCTGATTTAGCCGCTATAAAAGCAAGAGTTCGAGAAATGGAAGAAGAGGCAGAAAAGTTAAAACAGATGCAAACGGAAGTAGACAAACAAATGAGCATGGGCAGCCCACCAGGACTTAGTAAGGGCTATATTGTATTGTTTTGGAAATCAACTAGAATACCTACTACTAATATCATAAATTATTCAGTGCTTGAAAGAAATTGAGGCTTGGATATATAACAAATTTAAAAGGATCAAAAATACATAGTTGAGGTTGAACTTTGGACGTGTGAACAACAGTATAGGAAATACAAGTTTAACTTAGCTACTGATGTACTAGTCTTAAGAATTGTGGTTTATAGGTTACAATTTAAAGCTAAAGCTATTAATTGAGTAGTGATAAAAGATTTTTAGATCTAGACCCTGGTAATTGCCCTCTATCTCTGAAATCTACTCTTAATGTCTAATTAATTTAAACGGAAATAGCAATATTATTGACTTGTCAATCTTTGTGCCATATAATTAATCTATCTGCATGTAAAAGTAAAAAAGTAAAGTTATAACCTATATATTTCACACTGCTGGGCACAGGTCTGCAGCGCTGCTATCTATGTACATGTCCAAATAGTTTTATCCCATTTAAGAATTAAAATGTCTTTGCAGATAAAGACAGAATGCTTTGTTCCCAATTAAAGGGTTTCTTTCAAGCTTCTGCCATGGAGGTTGAAAAATGGCTCATGCAGTGCCTTGTCAGTTGTAAATGTACATGTAAAACAATATCAATAGGTATACCATTTGGAGGGAACTAAATTATGTTGCTAAATAGTAGATCTTATATGCCTCTCAAACACTATTCTGTATAACCTATTTGAACTCTAATACAAAATTCTCTTCTTTGGTCACTAACTTTTTTATGCTCTTCTAAGAAATAACAAAAATAAGGTCAACACAATAGATAAGGAATTTCAGTTTTATGAGCTTCGATCGATGCATTTATGTTGCGTCCTTGATGCAACTGAAATGAGGGGCTACCATGATAAAAACTCTATGCTCCAGAAGCAATCGGTTTGAAAACAGAATTTCAAAATATTTTATGAATCAGATTTTCAGATTCAATTTAGCAGATATGGTTTCTTTTGTACTCTTTTCGTTTTACCCTTATTGAATATAAAATATATTAGATACCAATATTCAAAATTAAAGTTATTCTAAGTTTTTTAGACAAAAATAAAACAGAAATACAAATAAAACCGTCAAAAAACGAAACGTATAGATATAAACTAGATGCGTGGCGCCAAAATCCTGCCACATGGGAAAAAAGAAACATGAAACGTCAAATGTGATATAATTTTTTAAAAATAGTATAATTTTATTTTTCATGTACAATATTTTTGAGTATCTGAATCCAACCCTGGCCTAATATTGGTAACATAAATAAACTAACTGTAAAATAAAACTTTAAAAACACGTTCATAATATAATAATTTAATTGAAACAAAATTAATACAGGGTTATTAACCAATGATACAATATCCCATGTTCCTTTTTAATCTTCGTATCGTAATTTTTGCATCCTTTTACCACGCAGCTTGACATATTTATGACAGACAAATCTGTCCTGCACGCGCACTACTGTCGATCAATTCGCGTTGGCCCTAAACTATAATTTTAGGGCCAGCGCACTGGTCCGTTTTAGTTGTTCAGTTGACCCGGTCCTTACGCTAGTAATATATGTCAATGGTGCAGAGTGGTTCGAATCATCGGCGACTGAGGTCTTTCTGATTAACTTGACTCGCTGATAATGTGAAGAGATGTTGCATCTCTGCATATTTTATCACTACCATGGGGAGTGCTCTGAGGAATTGTTCAGACTTATTCCAGCTGCTCAATTCTAGCGGTCCGCCACTGTGCAATTTACAAGAAGTTTTCTTCCTCGCACAACTTTCTTGTGGCATTGACTACCACTAGCAATTTCCGAGACTGATATGACTTAGGGGCCTTCAAGAAAAGAGCTTACTTATTTTGAATAGGCCAGCAATGCACCGTCGATTCTCCCAGTGTTGTAATTGTTCATGGGTGGCGGTCAACATTTACCATCAGGTGAGCCGCATGTTCGTTTGCCCTCTCTTCTATAAAAAAAAAGATTCTTGATTTAGTAATTATGATAGGATTAAGGATCTCAACACTGGCTCAATGACCTTAAATGCTATATAATAAGGCCTGTAAACCATAATCATGCACCCATAATTCTCACTTTTGAGTTTTTTGCCTGACGAGCAATCACAATGCCTTGATGGCAAACGCGCGTTGCTCACTCGGCCACTGTGGCGTCGTGACAGAGAAATCCGCACGATCTGTGATTCTAATGTCGCCACCCTCCCCTGCATCGTTTATTACATTTTGAAATAATTGTATTTAAAAAAATAAATCTTCTACCTGACAACCTGTATATACTGGATTATTAAATAACTACTACTTTTTAGTGTAAAAACATTTGTCTTAAAATA
The DNA here is from genome assembly GCA_907164705.1 of Parnassius apollo. NCBI lineage: Eukaryota > Metazoa > Arthropoda > Insecta > Lepidoptera > Papilionidae > Parnassius > Parnassius apollo. The sequence continues at coordinate 2,600,914 of CAJQZP010001468.1, read as the reverse complement.
TCAGTTTAAACAAATTTTTTTTAAACTGCCAAACAAACTTACAGTCCACCTGATGGTAAGTGGCTACTGCAGTCCATGGACACCAGCGGTTGACTTCCAACATAAAGGCTACAGATGTGTTGTCACCTCTATCCAAGGATTAAGATAGAATGCCTCATAGCCTGTATTTATTCTGGCTCTCTATATCCTGCAGACCGAAAGAAATCAGTTCTGGCATTGCTATTTGGTGCCAGAAATAGGTAAGAGGGTGGTAGCCATCCTGATGGTCACCTACGTAGAAAAGCAGTTAGTTAGTTACCTAGTATATTTCAGTACAGTATAATCTCACTAATCGGGCACTATTAAAAACCAGAAGGTGCCGGATTATAGGAATGTTCGAATTACTGGACTATAGAGAAAAAAATTATAATGAATAAAATGAAGTATTTCATAGAGAGAGTACATAATGTAATTACATAGTTTTAAAATAATCCTTAATTGAGTTCTGCTTTTGTGCAACTTGTAGTCCTTGCTTAAAAACCTTTTCTCACATGTTTTGAAGAATCATAATATATTTGGTAGATATGCCCTTTTCTTCTGTCCATGTTATGCAGGAATTGAAATAATTAAATGATTTATCTGGTTTAACTCTTACAGTTGTAGTAGTTGATGGTTCCAATATTTCTACAAAGCTTTCTTCTTCTTGTACTGAGTGGGCAGAGGGTGCCGGATTATTGGATGTGTCGGTCTATTGAAGTGCCAGATTAGTGAGATTATACTGTATATACTAATTTATGAAAATGTTGCAGCAAGCCCACTGAATATGTCAATAGAAGAAAAAATTGAGGCTGACAACAGATCAGTTTATGTTGGCAATGTGGACTATGGTGCTACAGCTGAAGAGCTGGAGCAACATTTTCATGGTTGTGGCTCTATTAATAGGTAATATAAATGTAATAATTTTGCTTAATAAATATTACTATTTTTTTATCTTTATTTAACACATGTTATGTATATTTATATTATATAAAGGTTATATTGTATCATGCCAAAAAAATGTTGGTGAACAACTAATCACTACTTTAGAAACTAAAAATCTAGAAATTATAAGCAATATGACCCGTTTCGCCGGAAAACAAGGCAATTCTTTGTTTGTACTTAATATGTAATTCGTCTGTTTTTCCGAAAATAGTAACCACATTTGGAGACTATCCTCACTTCTCTTCATATTTTAAACTTTCTTGCCCAACCGTGTTTGAATACAGCAAACCAATTGTAAGTATATTGCTCGCCGGCTGGATATTACTGTAAAAATTTTACTACTCAGCCTTTATATGTTGATGTATCACTTGTTAGTGTCAAACAAATGAGTAATGTCTCAATTTTTTTGGCATGCACTTTGTATATAGGAAAAATATATTCTATTGTTTACTATATGACACCATATCATTTTATTCACAAAAATATTAATGAAATATAATTAGTAAAAGTGTGTTAATAAACTTGCAGGGTGACAATATTATGTAATAAGTTTGATGGCCACCCCAAAGGCTTTGCCTATATAGAGTTTGGAGATAAAGATAGTGTACAAACAGCTATGGCAATGGATGAGTCTTTATTCAGAGGTCGCCAAATAAAGGTAAATAACAATCTTTAATAACATTTTTTTGTTATATCTTGGTTATGGATTTCGAATTCTATTAATTATGGTCTGATAAATATGTAGCAAAAGCAACTAAGTAATAAAAAATATCAAACATAACTCTGTTCTCTAAACCTTTCACAGCTAGCTAATTTTGTTTATCATTGCTTACTTATTAAAAAATTATAATGTTACAATTAAAACAATATTTTCAAGGCAGCCATTATTTGGTTTCCCTGTTTAATATTTACATTTTTTGATTTACACAGTAACTGCCTATATGACCTCCGATAAACATTGTTTGCCTAGCCATGTTGTACATGCCGCACTGAAAATGTTCAGTTGCCACATAAATAGAAAAATGTTACACATGTCATTTGTAATGATTAGGAGGCATCAAAGTAAATACATACTTCATTATCACCATCATCATTACAGCCCTTCACAAGTTCACTGCTGAATATAGGCCTCCCCCAAGTAATGCCACAAAGCACGGTCCTGAGCCACCTGCATCCATCGACTTCCTGCATATCTTACCAGGTCGTCACTCCATCTAGTGGGGGGTCGCCCTACACTACGCCTACCGGTACGAGGCTGCCACTCGAGAACCTTTCTTCCCCATCGGTTATCGGTTCTTCGAGCTATATGGCCGGCCCATTGCCACTTCTTACTAATCCATTGGGCTATGTCGATCACTCTGGTTTTACTGCGGATATCCACATTTCTGAGTCTATCACGCAGAGAAACTCCCAGCATAGCCCTCTCCATAGCTCGCTGAGCGACCTTGAGCGTCCTCATACGGCCAGCAGTGAAGGACCACCTCTCAGATCCGTAAGTCATCACTAAGTATGTATTCATCACCAGTGATGAATACATACTTAGCTACATAGTTTTCGTACTACTGTAATTTTTATTTTCTTTATGTTGTATTTTGTCCTATGAATAGGTATTATCTGATGATTGAAAAATCTGCCCTAAACTAGCTTATTATAACATTATATTTATTGAAAGAAGTAATAATAATGCAACTCAAAAAAAAGTCACTCATCGGATTTTTAAGTTGCTAAACTTGAGTAACCCTGTTAATAAAATGTATGCCATTTCATTAATGTATCGGACACGCCACTAGTCATGAAACTACACAAGAGATAAACAGGTGTCATTATGGTGTGGTATGAGGTATGGGGAAGCGAAACCATATCAACGGGCGACGCGCTACCCCCGCGTCATAGAGTAGAGTAATATATACAGAAATAGAGAGCCATCTCCTAGGATTTTTTGTCACCCGATATGAATAGTGTCGCCGTCTGGTATCATATCCGTTGAACTAATCTCAATATTTTGACTATAGATACCTGTATGTAGTTATGTATATACAGCTATCTATACTATAGGCAGATAAATTTATATTTTAAGGGATTAGGGTTCAATTAAAGACATATTATAGATTTCAGTAATATAAACATTTATTTTTGTTATATGTGTTTCACAAACACGATGTAAAAGCGTCTATTCCGCAAAATACAACACCAAACCAAATTAAATATGTGCACCGGATAACCGGAATAATAAATGAAAGAGCGTCTATTTCGCACAACACTACACAAACATACAATGTGGTTCCAGCATGAAAATCTAAACAGAACAAGGAACAGAGGGCTAATCCCAACTCAACCAAATTTATTGTAGCAACAACCGAAAATTACATAAATGGCAAAAGTGTTCGTGAAAACAACAACTTGCTCACACGCCGGTAGCCATTGTTTCATATAAAGTTGCTACTTGCCAGTTTGAGAATAACCAGAATTGGTGTAGTCGCCATCTAGCGCACCTTTTAGAATTTAATGTTTGAAAGTTTATGCGGATATCGTATAAGATGGCACTAGTGTCTTTGCAAATTATTGGACCTCAACCTAAAGTATGGAAGTGTACCTCCCCTGCTCTGCCCCGCGCCCGCGTAGTGTCTCCCTGCGTTCCGTCGCCCGCGCACGTTCTCGTGTCGTCTTGCGTACTATCGATATCGAAAGTGTTAGCGACTACCTGTTATAAAAATTTTAAATTTATGCGATTATTTTTGGACTTTTAAAAATATTGTTAAGTAATATTTGCAAATAGTGTTTAAATATTTATTGTTTTGTAAATTATGTTTGGAGTATTTGAAATAGCGTAGTTCGTAGTATATTGTATAAAGTTGTAAATATTTTGTTATTTCTACAAGAATGGCCCCTATGAAAAGTACACTGCGAAGGCACGCATGGAAAATGGTTTTTGACGTGTATTGCTTTATGAAGGACGAAAATAGTGGACTGAAAAAATTAGAATTAATAAAACGGGTAGCCAGAGCTACCAAAACTTCTGTGTCTACTGTTTAGAGAATCGTAAAGGAAGCAAGGTCTGATTTGTTAACCATGCTTAGAACGCCTGGGAAAAAAGAAGCCGTACTTTTCACGTAACAGGTATATATGATTTTGACCACGGCGTAATTAAAAGAACAGTTTATAATTTTCATATCACCAATAAAGAAATTCCTACTGTCAAAAAGCTTCTAGAGAAATTGAAAACTAATTTAAACTTCAGCAGTTCTGAGAGAGTCTCCGACGCATAATGAAGAATTTAGGTTTTAAATGGAGAACAACAGAAAACAACCGAAAAATATTTATTGAAAAATCTACAATAAGATTATTGTGAATGAATTACTTGCCGAAAATAAAAAGTACAGGGAAGAAAATAGACCTATAGTTTATATGGATGAATCGTACGTCTGTTCCTCGCATGGTACTACGTGTTTTACAAAATTATGGTCTGATGGATCAATCGCAGGTTTAAAAAAGCCAATGTGTAGTGATTGTGCATGCTGAATCTGAGTCTGGATTTATACCAAACACATTGTTATTGTTTAAGTCAGGTGCGAAGAGTGGAGACTATGAATTACGTAAATTATGAAAAATGGTTAAAAACTCTATTGACACCAAATCTTCCACCAAGATCAGTCGTGATAGTCGACAATGCGTGATATTACAATAAAGAATATGACTGTCTCTAACTTGAACTTACTTAACTGAATGCCGAAAAAGCAGAAATACATGCTTGGCTGAGAGATAACAGGATAACATTTAGTCCTGAAGTCTACAAACCTCAATTATACAAATTATACAAATTAATGAAACAGAATAACTTTTCAACTGCGTACCTCTAAACACTTGGACACGAAAATATCTCCGTTTTCTGCAGGTGTCCAAGTGTTGACATTTTTTACCCGCTTTTTTAATAAAGAAACAAAATATTATTCACTATGTCTAACTCATTCTACCATATTATATCGATGTGTACTGGATAAAAAAGGATAGCATAAAAACCCCATAGCTTACACACTTTAGTAGGATTTTTTATTTATATCATCTGTTGATTTCGTCTGTCCCTTGAGTCAGCCATCAGAGTGATTGACGCACGCCAACATCGCAGTTCTTTGCAATTATTTCTTACAAATTTTGATTGATTGTGTGGTGAATTGTGTTAAAACAATGCCTGGGTAAATAACCTTCCTATTTGTAACCTCATTTTGTGTTGTATATCAAGCTGCTATCTTAGTACTAACATGTAAGTTGCGGAAAGTTGACTTGAAATGTATATAAAATATTAGTGTTTACTGTCAGTTTTGTGTTAAAATATGTGTAATTTTACATCATTTACAGTTTTGATACATCAAAATGAGAATAAAGTGTAATATTTACAATATTGCATCAAAATGAGAATAAAGTGTAATATTTTCAATATTGCAATGTAAATACATACGCAATAAGTGCAATGGTGTCCATTTCTGAGACGCCCGCAATAGTGAATTCTATTTCTCTGGTTTGCCCTGATGGCGAAAAGAGGAACTAAAGTTTGCCATTCTGTATAAAGTTCAAATTCGGTTGAATTGTTAGATTTGTAAAGAAACTAGCGCCCTCAAGCAGACAAACAGCTATGTTTGTCTCTACGATCATTCGATGTTTTAGAAAAACTAGATGTGCCATGTTTTAACACAAGACCTCGGAATTTTTTTAAACAATTTATTAAAAAAGAGAAATAGAAAGTATTCACACATTATTCTATTTATTTATTTATTTTTTATTTTAATGTTAACAGTTTGTGGTAATTCCCTTTTGGTTTTTTAATGTACCTACATTTTATTTTACATGCTTTGCAAAATACGTAAATCAAAAAGACTTAAAGAAAAATTTGGCTAACTCAAGCTTGGTCACTAAAAAGTAAATTTCATTTCAATTTTTTTTTGTTTATTTATTAATTTATATATTATGTCATTTAAAAAAGATACATGAATGTTTTATTGACTAATGCATTAATGCCGCATCCAGTCCGAACTACACTCTACATTCATGTAAGTTGATTGTTGGGTACTTGTAAGCTTATTTTTAATGCGTTTTGTACTAAAAAATTGTAGCCTATGATTTTGCACATAAAATATTGTAAATAGTAGATTTATGGTTAAAATAAAACATAACTGAACTATTCAAATACTTTGTTTCATTGAGAAATATGACAATTTTGACTTTACTCAACATTTACTTACACTAATTACTTTGAGACTTTATTAAATTTATGTACCCATTTATAGGAAATTTCATAGAGAATTCTAAAATGTATACATATTAATATTTTGATATACCAGAATCAAGAAATTTGCGTTAAGACGGACTGCGCTCAATCAGCCGTCCATTTTATTAAACAGCTCCGCAGCAACGGAGTAGGGTCGTTTTGTCTCCGCATAAATATAAAGAAAGATTTAGAAAATTCAGTATAGATAAAATATTAGGAGAACATGGTGACGATTTCCTCTGTTTGCCACCATATCACCCCGACCTGAATGCCATAGAAATGGCGTTGGCTGCAATAAAAGGCTATGTTAGTAGCAAGAACGTTGATTGGAACATTAAAAGTGTCATAGCACGTGTAAAAGAAAAAGATGGGTGTGAACGAGTGGCAAAATATCTGCGGCAAATTTAAACAAATAGAAGACGATTATCGAAAAAGTGATCATATAGTAGACCGAATAACAAAAGAATTATTTATTCGAGTTGGGCAAGATTCGGACAGTGATTCGAGTGATTCCAGTGACACTGAGCAGGATGATAAGTCAATCCCAGGACCAAGTTATGAAGAGCCGATCCTGGGATCATCTGATCCGGCCGATCCTGGGGTATTGTCATTCAACATATCTGGAATAATGCCTTTAAGTGACAGCGATTAAATATAGTAATTGTCATAACCAAAATAAAACTTTTAATTTATATTATTTTTTTGCAAAGTATTGCATGTAAAATATTCCTATATTATATAAATAAGCATATCAGCATATTCCTCAGGTGTGTAGGACGTCATCTTTAACACTTCCGTATCACAGGTACAAATCAGAGTCCGGTTAACAAGCACAGTAGTCACAAATCAGAAGAAATAGTCTAGAATCGCAGCCAAGTCGAGAAAAAGAGCAAAACGATATCGCATCTACTATGTACGAAGCACAAAAGCAGACTGACAACCAACCAATACCCCCTGTTGTATTCCCAGCCCTAACCGGTCTCTACACATTTTTTCTTTCCTTCGCACCTACATAAATCGTCACTTGTCTCGCCCGCTTGGTGCGTCTTAACTTGAAGGACAATAGGCGCGGGACCGTTATAAAAAAAAAACTGCTACCTGGTGCGTCCCAACTACTTTTTTTCCACGAAATGTAATACAAACCCTAGATTGTTATACCTCATTAGATAGCTGATGAAACGTAGGTATTTAAAGAAACATCTGCCGAACAATTGCCATAATATTATTTTTAGATATCCCTTAGAGAAAAATAAAGTTTCTAATAATTTTTTTATTTCTTTACTTTCACTTGTCTACTATGGTCTATTCAATTAACTTATGCACTATTTTAATGATTGACGTCCTAAAGCATCTTATTAAAATGTAAAAATGCAATAATAATTATATTAAGATACAAAAAATAAACAAAAATAAATGTAGTAGCCTAAAAATCGGCAATTTTCAAAAAAAAAAAAAAAAAAATTAAAAGTCGAATATCTCGAAAAGGGTTAAGTTTAGGGTAGGGTGTTTCATAGTAAAATAAGTCAGAAATGATGGGTACTCCACGCCCTTAACGGATCTAGCACGATTTTTTCTTGTAACCCTGTATAATATTATTACTGCCTCGTTGGTCTAGTGGTTGTAGTAGTGCGACTGCTGATCATGAGGTCCTGGGTTTGAATCCCGGGTCGGGCCAAAAAATTAATTATTTAGTTTTTCCGTCAAGAAATTCTCGGTAGTTGCCCTGAGTCAGGAAGTTGGCGGTGTCTCACCCCCATGCCTCGGAATGCACGTAAAACCGTTGGTCCTGCGCCTGATCTCTCTCCGGTCGTGTCGGTTTACCGTCCCATCGTATTATGAGAGTGAGGGAATAGAGAGTACACCTGTGCTTGCGCATACACTTGGGCACTATAATCCTGTCCTGCGCCGATGGCTAGCCTCCGTTGAGGCAGGCCGCCGTGGCCAAAATTCGGTCTGGAGGACATTATTATATGATACTGTGATGAATGTATTAATATTTGTTTTTAAATTTTGCAGGTTATGCCCAAGCGCACGAACAAACCAGGGTTGTCAACGACCAACCGGCCGCCGCGGACGATGCGTGGCCGCGGTCGCGGTCGCGGGGGCTACTCGCCGTACAACTCGGTCTACCGGCCCGTCCGTCGCGGCAGGTACCAACCCTATTAAAAATAAATGTATTGCGTCCTTAATCTTGTGACACAATATTATATACATGTTATATAGATGTATCTCCTATACATTGTGGCCTTCTTTTCCAAATACTTATTTCGCATACATCCTGTAATTTTTATTTTTGTTTATATAGGCATGTACCTACATGTAAAGAAATACACAAATATTGCAAAAAAAGGTCAAATGCAACAAACAAGGAGCTATAATGTTATTGTTATTAGTCTATCTGCTTCATTCTGCTTTTATGATAGGAATTGAAAGTACAAACTTTCATGGATAAGGCTGACTATAGTCTTGAACTGCATTTGTCAATAAAAATATTTATACAAAGTTTTACAGTTAATAAATAAAGGTTGTTATAACGACATATGTATTTTTAATTTATTTTATATATCCTACCTTCCCCTTTACAACCAGGGGCCGCATCATGTACGTAGTAAAGGGTTTTAAGTTTATATTTGACTGGTCAACATGAAAAAGAGAAACGTCTCCCCATGTGCATGTTCATTTTGCAGTTTAGTTTTTGTAATACCCAAGACTCCCTAGCTACGGACATGGTTTGCATGCTACTAGTGTCATGTGTAGTGCAGCCTGTATAGCGCCATCTATAACCGCGCCCGTTGTTCGCAGAGGGTACAGGCGCGGAGGGTATTACTCTCCGTACTGAGTGCGGTAGAAGGGGGACTTCGCCCCCGGCCGCGTCACGCGATACCCTCGTGCGAGTGTGTGCGGTGTAGCTAAGTTATAGTGTTACGACTTGTGTCTCACTTCAGTGTCGCCCGTCATCTGGATCGTCTATGGATTATTGCTCCCACCTCTGGGTTATAAACATGTTTGTTTGGGTAAGAGGTCTCATTTTGCTCTCGGACTCTGAGAGTAACCTAAAATAAATCAGTAATTTTAAGGTATAATGTATAATTTTATGAAGTCGCGATTTGATCAGTATAAGTCGTACTGTTTTGTTTTATTATTAATTGATGGCAAGGAAGTATAAGCTATGTCTCGATTTTAGTATTAAGTATTGATTTTTTATTCAACACCGTATTTGTATTTCTTGTTTTAATTTTTAACTTCGAGATAGCCCCTATAACATGATTATTCCAAGCTTAATGTGTGAATGACATAATTTTATTCGTAATAAAGTTCAAATCTTAAAGACTATGCAAGATAGATGGTATTAGAAAAAATTGTGTATAGTTTTTTATAGTATTGAATGTTTAGAGCTGCTAGCTATAATAAATACACTTATACCGGAATACTTAATGTGGTAATAATGTCTTAAATGGAATGTACATTTGCCTAAAATGCCTATTTATTTTTTATATCTGTTGCACTAACCTATCAAATTAAAACCTGTTTACCTTTCAATTATGAATATACAAGTATGCAATATTGATGCATTCCGACACGCTCAAAATATATCGAATGGATAAATTTGAAATAATTACCAAGATAAGTAATAGGTGATACATGTAAATGTTGTCTAAAGTGAATAAGCAATGTTACCAATTGTAATTGTTTAACTTAACCGAACTGATACGAAAAGTAAAAAAGATATTAAAAGTAATTGTAATGAGTCATTATATAAAGAACATATAGTTTACAGCATGTTTACTATGAAATCTGCAATAAAAAAGCAGCTAAACTATTTATAAATTGTTGCTGATTGGGATTTAAAAAAACTACAAATTCAGAAATAAAATTATTAGTAGGCAACACTGGGAATGAGTTATATTTTAATTCAAATTCTTATGTCAATAAAAATTAACGATGTTAATATTAGTTTGAAAAATTAATGATTAACTTCGCAATCCGTTCTTTTGTCATATAATAAATCTAAATTAATTTCATAGAAAGAAAATATAGTTGCTACCCGCGTAAATAAAGAATGAGGTTATAAAATTGCGTCGCTTTTATTCACTTCGCCTGCACAATATCACTGTCATTACTCACATCCGCCGATAACGATTTCAAAAATCATATTTTGCGATAATAGTTTTTTTGTGCCTCGTAACTTCAAGCCTAGTAACAGAACGTAATTTTACATAATTATTGTGTTTTTATTTTAGTCTGAAATTAAATTGTTTCGTTTTGTAGTCTAAATTATTAAATATCTAAAAATAAATACATATGTTAATTACGTAATTTACTTTATTATTAATTATAATAATCAGGTTTATAACTAAATTACCTAATTCAATTGCTCTTAATATATGTACTAATTAATATTTTCCTAATAATTAAAATGGTTCAAAAAACTAAAACATTTTAAGTAATATAATATTACTAATTGTATTATAATCATAGCATATAAGCTCGAATTACGCTTTACCGCGTAATCCGAGCTTATATGCCATAATCCCATTCAGTATTGGCACGGGTAGTAACTATTTATTACGATGTTGGGTAAATAGGTTTGTATAAGAGAAAATAATGTAGAGGTCTTATGTTAAATGGTAATAAAACTCTTTTGAATTGGTGTAATGATAATCAGCCCTATATTATAATTTTCCTAGGGCCACCGCCTATGGAACTAAAGCAAGCTTTGTATTGGTGTCAAACATTTTTTATATTCAGATCAAAATAATAAAACAGGCGGAGCTTAAAGAATTAATAAGTGAAGCTAGAAAAGTGCAAAATTCAGTACTCATGATCGCGGCTCTAGAGCACTAGGCGCTTAATTGTGTTATTTTGTTGTTTGGTATTTATTTTTCTGGCTTCAGTAATTAATTCTACGGAGTTTCAGGTTTTTTATACAGGTTGTTAGTGTAAACACCGTTATTCTTGAAACCAGTAGTTTGGTTTCACTTATAGAAACGTAAATTCAATGAAAAATAACAACATTTTTTTTAGTAAAATCTGAATTTTTTCCTGTCCTAAGCCAGAATGAAAGTATGAAGGAAAAGTTACATCACAGGTTATGTGCACCTATTGTTTTTATTGGAATGTTGTGTAGGTAGCTAGCGCGGGCGGTGATCTTTACAGTGATTACGTCACTCGGGCGCATAGGGTATCCATGAATTTACGGACGGTGTCGGACAAACTTTTTAAATTATACGTTTTATTTTAATTCATTGAATTTACGTTCTGAAAGTGAAACCAAACCACTGGTTTCAAGGATAACGGTGTTTACACTAACAACCTGTATAACCCATTTCGTAATTTTAATAAATGGCAGCCCTAAATATTTATTTATCTCAGCAAATAATAAAACAATATGAATATTTTGTAAAAAGTTGCAATAAGTTTGCATTTGCATTGTAATTCTAATCTTTGCATTGAAAAAAAACTGTTTAAATTTGCATTGAAAAAAAAATATGACAGAATGCACTATCAAAACAAGATGACATAACAAGGTTATAAAAGTGTGCTGAATAAGAAATAATTTTTAAGATCATTTTGTGTTTTATTTAGTACTAAATGCCCTCTAAAAGTATCTTTTATATCCTCAAACCAAAAAGCAAAATAATATATTTAGGCCGTGGCCCGAAACCTGCATGTCACGACCTGATCCTCCCTCCCGACCACCTACAGAGGTCATAAATATCGTCCAGTGTCCAAGAGATGTTTAACAAAATGGAATTTGAATACAACTATTTATACCGGTTTTATCACGTTTAATTAACTTATTTTAATTCTCGATAGATTGTGAATGGTCTCTCTTACATCGGACAAACAAAAAGATCTATAAAAACCCGCATGAAAGAACATATAGCTGACTTGAAGCACCGACGCTCCGGGAAGCCTGTAGTCTGAATATGTTCAAGATCGCCCAACTATTACATCAGATTTAATAGACAACAAATCCTTGCAACATCGATTCCTACCAGAGATGATACGCAAGGCTGTTGAAATTTAAAAAAATACATCTTAATTTTAATAGAGATGTATAAGTGCTGCCATTTGCTTAGAATCCTATAATTAACAAAAATAAATCCAAGCATACCACTGCAAGACTTCAAGATACTCTAAGCTCGTTCTGCGTAGATCAGACTATAAATAACCTAGTTCAATCACCTTTTCACTGTATATACAGTTATAGTAAAATAATCTATTTAGCACCTACTTCAAAACTTTTTAAGGAATTATTTCTAATATTTCCTGCTTTGCGCGGTATTTTTTTTTACGGAATTATTAATATGTAAGTACTACAAAACATAAAATGCTAATACTATATTGCGGTCACATTAACTTGACGCATCGCTGGAATGCGAGGCCCCGCCCGCTAGCCCTGGCACTCCATTAGCTCGCCCGGCAATCGTCAGTATGGTTAGCATCTCTGTTACATTGTTGTAAATGACGTCATCAAAGCCATGCGTCAAGATAATGTGACCGCGTTGTACATTTATTACCTTCGTTTGTAGGTAAAAACTAATTATAAAAAAGCAAGGTGTGGACCGCGAACTAAAAAGGCCGTGGGTTCGAATCCCCCAACTACTATCGTGAACTATTCCTAACAAGCATTTTTAGCGTACTAGGAGTGGTTGAAGGGAATATAAGTAATGTTAATAGTAGCATTGCTAGTATTCGAAGAGTAGGTAAATTTTCATCTCTTAGTTAAATTGTCAATGATATTTTTTTTTAAACCATTACAAACCGCAATTTAATAAATTAAATTCTTTTAAATAATTTTTCTTATTTAGTGGCACAATAAACAAATTATTAATATAACAATAAAAAGTGGGCTAACTGATGACACGATGGCGCGGCGCGGTTATGATTGTGGTGTGTATGTATGAATTGGCTTTCGATAATAATAACATAGGAGCCGTGGTAGCTCAGATGGTTAGCGCTCGCTGAGAATTTCACAGTGCGCGAGCAAACCGGGTTCGATCCCCGTCGGCACCAATGAAATTGTAATTGAAATTTTAAGTGCTGATTTACCACGTGCTCAACGGTGAAGGAAAATATCGTGAGGAAACCTGCATGTCTGAGAAATAAGAAAAAAAAATATTTCGAAGACATGTGAAGTTCGCCAACACGCAATGGGGTAGCGCGGTGGACAATTCCTTGCCCTAAAAGCCTCTCAGAAATGAGCGGAGGCCTGTGCCCAGGAGAGGGACGTATATAGGCTGTAACTTTATAGTCTAAGATATTTTGGTTCTGGTGCATGATGTATGAGACAATTTTTCTTAGTACTCCCTGTGGAAAATGCAATGGGATGCAACATCACTTCGCAGCGCCAGCGAGCCAATCAGAAAGAATTCAGTCGTCGATAATTCGAGATAGTCTTCGTTTGATGCGGTCAAGTGGAACGAGCTAGCCCAGAGATGAGAACAGTACTCCATGTGAAGGCGAACTTGCGCCTTACAGAGTTGCAAATGGTGTGCCCCACAGATTACCATCTGTGGGTGTGCCCGCATAAAATACCATCCCTCTCTGCTGAGAACGCCAAGCTTTTTAGAGGCTAATTTAGCTTCCCATTCCAAGCGACTACGAAACTGTACATCATTCAATGTGTCGACGCCGAGGATTCCAATACTGGCTAAGGCAACAAGAAGTGTGCCCTGAAATTGAGGAGATACGACACAAGGGTTCTTTTTATTGTATCTTTTGAAGTTTAAACCGGACTAGAACCGTCTCCATTCCGAGACATCAACTGAAACCCAGCAGTTAGGATGGCAGCCCATGCAACATAGACCCATGAGCAGGCGCATTATCATGATGTAAAAGCACTCTAGCACGCAATTTTCCTCAACGTTTACTTTTTAGTTCTTTGCGTAGTTTTTTGATTAACCTTTTGAGCGCCACGCCAAAAATGAATTACCGTGTCCTGTACGCCAAAGCGAAAAGTAAACAAAAATACCTACGAAAAAAATAGTGTTGCCAAGAGTAGATATATCGATAACACAAAATATCTTGATTTTGTTGGTTTTTTATGCAATAAATGACTATAATCTGGAGTTTTATTTATTCTTGTGCTGTCGTCCACTCTTTTTATATATGTGCTTTGTACATGAATAAAAACAAACAATAACATTAAAGTAGTAGTAAACCACAACACTACTCTTCATCGTGATGACGTCACTGTCACGACTGGACGGCAACGGCGTACCTGACCTTGCTTTTTGAAACTTTCTTAGAGATGTAGCCGTGTCGCACGTTGTGTATTGATTTCGAAATCGATCTAACCAAAATATACAGAGATCGACTCAAAATATTTTATGTGTTGGGGTAGGCGTACGAGGGCGGTACTGAAAATTTCGGGAATCAAGTAAGTGACTCAACATTATTATTTAAAAATGTGTTTATTATTACTTTTCGAAGTATTCTCCGCAAAATTTGACACATTTGTCCATACGATGGAACCAATCATTGAAGCAACCATTCCATTCGGAAGTTGGGGTCTCCAAAATGGCCGTTTTGTAGGCGTCCACAGCTTCTTCAGGTGATGAAAATCTTTGTCCACGCAAGTTATTCTTTATTTTAGGGAAAGTATAGAAATCATTAGGGCTTAGGTCGGGGCTGTACGGCGGATGGTCTAATAATTCTATGTTTTCTTGCTCTAAAAACTCTTTTGTTCTGTGTGCGGTGTGAGAACTCGCATTGTCGTGATGGAGGATGATACGGCGGTTGCAGTTCTCTTTACGGAGGTCAGAAACGACCTGTGGCAAACAAATGCTAGCATACCATTCTGCATTAACCGTTCTTTGTCCCTCAAGAGGAATAGTCGTAACATGGCCGGTTTTGGAGACAAACGTGGCCACCATTTTTTTTGCAACATTCCGTGAACGAACAATTTTTGTTGGCTTCAACTCATTTGCGAACACCCAAACTCGTGACTGGTTTTTTGTTTCGGGTTCGTACGCGTATATCCAGGATTCGTCACCTGATACGATGTTGTATACAACATTTGAGGATCCTGCGTGGAATTTTTCGAGAGTTCTGACGCACCAAGTAACGCGAGCCGCTTTTTGCTCTTCACAGAGCGAATGCGGTATCCATCGGGAAAACAACTTTTTTACACCTAATCGTTCATGCAAGATTATTTGTATTTGACTCATGCCAATTTCTAAAGTTGCCTGAATTTCGCGGTATGTCACATGTCGATCTTCCTCAATCAGCTTGCGCACAGCATCAACGTTTTCTTGGTTGACTGCAGTTTTTGGACGACCTTGACGGGGATCATCACTGAGCTTGAGACGTCCACGTTGAAATTCAGCAAACCAGCGATAAATTGTGGTTTTAGATGGGGCTCCATCACCAAATGCAGAAATCTCCGGTCAACACACTGTTTTTGTGTTAAACCACTTCGAAAGTCATAATAAATCATTTCTCTTGAATTTTCTCGAGTCAATTCCATTTTCTCAACGACTAAACAAGTTTGACAAAGCCTTGTGACAAGACCGAGAATCTTTTTTTAAATACATAAATGGTATTCGATTTTTAAACCAAGGAGTTTTCAATTAAAAAGATTTTAATATGACAGGAACAGTGGAAATATTCCATTCCCGATACTTTTAGTGCAGCATAGGTAGACCAAGTAAAGCACAGAAGAAAAGTCTTACGTGATGCTGATGCTACCAGATGATTTTGAGATAATCATAATCATAATCTTTATTGCAATCAAATGGTAACAATAAATGTGATGTTTTAAAAAAATAGTCCGCATTTGAACCCAGTTTGGGCGTAGCAATTATAAAAATATTAAATATTATTTTTAAACTACAATATTAGATTTCATTAATAAATTACATTATTAGATTATATTATTTTAAAATTCTGTAAATTTAATTAAATTAATAATTACAATGTCAAGTAAAAAATAATTATTATTATAAATAAAAATAAAATTAAGTAAAAAATAATAATTGCATAAAAAAATTAAATTAAATTAGATAGGCACAGGCCGAAGTTGTCCACACAAATTAAATAATATTTGTATCAAAATATTCTTTTAAATTATAGAAATATTTTTCAATTAAATATAACTTTAATTTGGATAAAAATAAAATAGTACTCGTTAAATTTTTTATGTCATTAGGAAGGTTATTAACCTTTTGAGCGCCAAAGTCGTCTATACGTGACCAGCACCCGCGGGCCCTGAGCGCCAACGACGTCTATAGTTGACAAAAAACCCGGCCCACAAAAATATGAAATATAGACATTGGAAAATTATTACTGGTATTTTAATTCTACACCCCTCAAAAAAGAATAACCCAGCAACATGTGAGTATAAAAAACAAGTCTCCGAGAGCCACAAGTACTAAGAAACATTGAACTAAAAAAATGGATTTTTATCTAAGCAAATACATGTCCAGCACGCCAAAGTCGTCTATGTTTGACCGCTAGTGTTGTAATGCGTTAGGCATAAATTTATTGAAAACTATTCAAAATTAAGCGCAAACATGTTTTTTTTTCTATTATTATTGATATTTAAATAAAACAAAAGGTTAGAAATATAAAACTATATTTAGCTACATGAATAAAAAAAATTATCAAATTATCTTAGCACAATAAATCTAATATCTCAACTCTGGCGCATCCTTAAGCGGGCTACATACGACACGATATCGGTGGCGATCTAGGGTGGAAAGAAATCGGGGCTTTTATCGGGGTAGACCTTACACACGGGCCTGCCTAGCAGTACGCGTTCGGACTTGGAGCGGAATGCATATGCGGTAGAGTTCTTCAAAATACCTCCGACTCTCTTAAAACACCACCGTGTTGGTTTGGCATTAGCCATCTCGGTTAATTTATTCGAAATTAGAAAAAGAGAAGTTGCTGGGTGAAAAAATGGCTCCAAAAGAGATAAAAATTAAGCCACATAAACGTACTAAATGGCCTGTAATCCAAGGACGTGATTAATTTTCTCCGGATGGATGAAGACAGTTTTTATAACCTTCTAGAAATGATTTCGCCACTTATATAAAAACGTCAATTTCTCCTACCTATGCTATTTAGTTATTTCTTCTCTTTGTTCATTTCTGCTTTGGTCAAAATCTGGTTATGTATTACATACAAAAAACAAGGAAATAAAATACTTTTGTATAATAATATGTATACTTTTTTTTAATGTAATCTTTATTTATGGAGTAAAACTATCAGAAAATAAAATAGCTTATATCTTTTTTTAAACATAAAGAAACCTTTAATTTCGGACATACTCCCTTTTATATAACTTGTTTGTTGATATGGAGATGGTGAAGGAGTAGAAGTTAGTTGTTGATAAGAGGATGAAGGCACGTAAGAGATCGAAGTGTGGTCTTGTGGAGTTGTAAGAGATATGAGTGCGGTCTTGTGTTGATAGCGTTGGAATAGGAGTTAGTTGTTGAGGAGAGGCTTTATCTTCTCCTTACTTACATCATATACTCTACTTTACGAACGGCAATAAAAAAATTAGTTTAGTGACCATGTCACTTCGCAGGGTCACAGGCTAGGGTGGATATGATTTGAATTTCGATAAAATTTCAATTAATTTATTTATTTTATTCACTTTTTTTTTTGGTTTTTTTGTAAAATATCAGTGCCATAGGCTTCTACTCCGTTTATATGATTAAAATGTAAAAATTTTGTTATATAAAAAAGGTCATTCAGTATCACTGTTTTGTTAACTTCCTTCCGCGAGGGTTGCCGGCAGCGACTGCCAAAAGAAATCGGGCCGATGCGCCTACACACACGCAGTAAGGAGGGGGCGGTGCCCCGATCTAGGAAGCATCGGCTGATCTAGGAAGCATTTTTGCTCCTGCCAGCCGATTAAGGAGGCGATATCGGCCACGACTTAGGATGGCCCTACATACGACACGATTTAGAGGCAATCTAGGAGGCATCCCCACTACTCCACCCTAGATCGCCACCGATATCGTGTCGTATGTAGCCCGCATTAGCGCGACATCGAAAATCAGTTCACTGGCCGCCATGGTCAAGTATAGACGACACGCTGATGACGTCATAAGCGATTAGCGGAAAAATTAGTGCAGTGCAACATAAACGATTCCTCAGAACTCATTCGGATTTTGGAAAGCGTCGACGATGATGAATTTTCGGAATCTGAATCATTACCTGAAGATTTAAGTGAGGTAAGTGTCTTAAGTTCCTAATAAATTAAACTTATTTTACTAACATGCATATTGCCTATTTTATGTATCTATTATTTTATAATATTTTGTTTAATTTTATATATAATAAGTTCGATACAAAATGAAACTTTCCCGGGCGACTCTTGTGAGCACATTTTTTATGTTTTTGTTTTCGAGTTTAGAATAACTCATCATGTTCGTTTACTTTTATACTGCAACTAGTAGATATTTTTTCTGTCAAAAAGCGAATGGTAATATTGTTTAGCGAAATAAATATCTTAAACCATATTTCACCATAATCCTTCCGAAAAGTAGGTACTGTGAGTAGACCATAAATCATAAATCAACCTAATGAAAAAGCATTAAGGTCCAAAATAGTATGTCGACCTTCTACCTTTCGGCATTACAATCATTTCGAATAGTATTGTGAGTAGACTAAAAATCAATGTAATGGTAAAACATTAAGATCTAAAATAGCGTGTCGACTTAGTACTAAATTGCTCTATTGTTCTCGGCGGCGACGTTCTTTTTTTGTTACTAACACTTTCGCGTCTTACAGTAATCAAAGGCTTTCTCACACATACAATCTACCATTGATTTATATGTTACACTAGATAAGTAATTTCCGCGCCAAAGCGTTGTCACTTCACATAAGGCCACAGCCTTATACTCAGCGAACGTCGGTTCAGTGTTCAAGGTGACGCCGTCCGAGTTAAGCCGAACGATTCACAACAAAAAATGGGTAAATGCGTAGTGAAAGAATGCGTTTCAAGGTCACAAAAACATAATAAATCAAGCGGAATCACTTTCCATACGTAAGTTTTAATTTATATATTCATATTAACGTTTAAAACACTAAAAAATAAAATAAAATATCGAATATTGCAATTTAGGTTCAATGTTGCCACTTTTCCGCCTTTGTGATTTTTCCACATTAATGGGAGACTGTATAATTTATGGAATAAGTTAATTTTGTTTTAAAATAAACAAGTAAAATTGATTGCTTAAAAATAAAAACTATGTTTCAACCTTTATACAAAATAATTATTCTTATTTTAGTTTATTCATGAATGGTCTATTAATTATATTTTATTATTTTATATTATATTAATAAATTTGCAGTGTACCTAAAGATGCAGCACGCAATGCAATACAAGTTGATCATTCCCTTTTATTGATTAATGCCATTATTTATAAGTACTTAAAAATAAGATTGTACCACGAAAGTAAATTATACACTCAAACACACAAAAAAGAATCCAAAAGGCAATTATATAACAAACTGATGCTTCATAGCGGAGTTTGAGAGCATGGACTATTATGAATATTTAAGCGGATTAGTATTACAGATTAAAACCATTTATATTATCTTACAAATAGACTTCCGCAGAGTCACGCCTGAATCCATTAACTATCCTCAGTATTGTTGCAAAAAAAATATAAAAACTTTTTAAAGTTGTTAAGTAGTTTAGAAATTCTATAAACAAGAAAATCAACGAAATTTATTGATAACCAAAGTTTTTGTAGCTAATGTCATGAGACTAAATTTAAGAGACAAAAACTTGGTGATGATTTCACAACTTATGCATATTCAACACAGATCTCGCTTAAGAAACCTAAAATTGTTTTTTTATTTGCTTTATTTTTTGTTTGATTTATTAGTACAATAAAAATAATATATAAAAACATATTTTATTTCATTACTTATGCTTACTTCTGTTCATCTAATAAGAAAATATACAAATTTAATTTAAATAATTACTGCAACTTTAAAAAAAATCCTTTATATTGCTCATTTTGGGTAAAATTTCATAAAGTATGCAACACCAACCCGCCACTGCATGTTTGTGTGTCTATCTTTATCTAATCTTAGGGACGATATTGTTTTCCGCGACTTGTGTAAGTGAGACAGATATATGTTTACTTAAAAATTTTAATGATTTCAAAGCTACGTCGTCGCATTTGGATAGTGGTTACACTTTGTTCGACGCGCGGCAATGTGGTTTGCTCCTCTAGTCTTGTATAACTCAATGCAATCTACAATGATAATAATTACATACATTTTTCTTCATGACAAGTTTTCTCGTGAATTGTATTTTTTTTTAATCAAAATATTGTATTTTTACAGAGACATGTATTATGACTGGGGTCTTCATCAATTGGACACTTTAGTTGAGAGAGTTGAGTACGATGATAACCATTTTAAATCACTTACACGGTTTGGATATCATGCACTTCATCATTATTTTCCAACGTTGGATCATGCAGAACTGAAATATCTTTATCCTACCTTTCTTGAGCACAGCGAGAAATTTGGAGTTGAATTTCGAACATTTACATATTATAAATCATTTATCAGTCATAGTAAGCAATTATTAAGAAAACGCCTCAACAATTTTAAAGAAAGAAAAACTTTGTACGTTAAATAGAAACGCTATAACTTAACGTACAGACAACACTTCTGAGCATACTCTAATAAATGACTTTGGATGTTATTTTTCGATGACTAGTTAATTAGGATTTTGAACTATATACTTCTTATAAGGAAATAATATTATTTTTAAAATATTTTTACTATACGTATTTATAAAGTAAAATATGTATAATGATTTCTTATATTTACGCGAACACTATACATGATTAAAACTACTTTTACGGATTTTATCGCGTTTATTTTTACTTTTTATTTACTTTTATTTTTAATTCCCGACGTTTCGGGCGCTTTCCAGCACCCATGGTCACGGGGGACCCCCGTGACCATGGGTGGAATAAACGCGATAAAATCCGTAAAAGTAGTTTTAATCATAAAATATGTATGTTTAAAAAAAATTTAAAATTATTCATTAATGGTATTAAGTTTTGACTAGTAGGTCTATTGGTAGCGTTTAATTTTGTGAATTAAGAATATAAATTACTATCCTCGATTACGAATTAAAATGCAGATGCGCTCTCACCCGTGAGGATTTAGATGGAATGCCTCGTTTCCAGTAAAGAGGGTCTCCGGTTCTCTACACTTACCATACGAAACACAGCAGCATTAAGCTACTATTTGACGCCGGTATTCCGTGTGAGCGTGGTTCTTCCCCGGTTGAGCCGACCCATTCGTGCTACAACTACTCTCCCGTAATATAGCTACAGCATGGCTCTACCACGTTAAAAAATTTGCTTTGGCCAGCTAAACATTTATGTTTTATTATTCCATAAGATTTTTATTATTTTAAGACTAATATTACCTATATTTTATTAATTATTTTTAATTTTTGTTTTCTATATTAAGTACTGATTGAGTTAAAGACCAAGATTTTAATATTTTAAGACTAGACCTAGTGCAAATAATTATATACAATTGTTGATTAGTGAATAATTATGTACCATTTGTTGATTTCTGTAATAAGTCAGTAAGACCAAGATTTTAATGTTATAAGACTGATTTTTCTAGTGGGAATAATTATATACAATTGTTGATTGGTGGATAATTATGTACCATTTGTTGATTTTTATAATAATTACCGATTTTTTATTCCATGACCAAGATTTTAATATTATAAGACTGATTTTTCTAGTGCGAATAATTATATACAATTGTTGATTGGTGGATAATTATGTACCATTTGTTGATTTTTATAATAATTACTGATTTTTTATTCCATGACCAAGATTTTAATATTATAAGACTGATTTTTCTAGTGCGAATAATTATATACAATTGTTGATTGGTGGATAATTATGTACCATTTGTTGATTTTTATAATAATTACTGATTTTTTATTCCATGACCAAGATTTTAATATTATAAGACTGATTTTCCTAGTGCGAATAATTATATAAAATTGTTAATTGGTGGATAATTATGTACCATTTGTTGATTTTTATAATAATTACTGATTTTTTATTCCATGACCTAGATTTTAATATTATAAGACTGATTTTCCTAGTGCGAATAATTACCTATATACAATTGTTGATTAGTGAATAACTAGGTATGTACCTTTTTATTTTAATAATATAAAATTACAAATAATAAATGTGTTTTTTTACTTAAGGTATGAAGAGATCTTTTCATTTTGTGTTGTGCGATTTTCTTTCTCAATCTCAAAATCATTTAGCAACATCAGCATCATATGAAACCCCCATTGTCATAAGAGCGTGACTTTTCTTCTGTGATTCACTTGGCCTACGCCTCGCCATAAAATATTTTGAACCGATGTCTGTATATTTTGGTTAGATCGATTTTGAAATCGATACACAACGTGCGACACGGCCAGTCCAGTCGTGACAGTGACGTCATCACGATGGAGAGTAGTGTTGTGGTTTACTACTATTTTATTGTTATTGTTTGTTTTTTATTTATGTACAAAGTACATATATAAAAAGAGTGGAAGACAGCACAAGATTAAATAAAATATCCCATTTATTGTATAAAAACCAACAAAAACCAGTTATTTTGGGTTATCGATATATCAACTCTTGGTAGCACTGTTTTTTTTCGTAGGTATTTTTGTTTACTTTTCGCTTTGGCGTACAGGACACGGTAGTGAGTTTTTGGTGTGGCGCTCAAAAGGTTAAAAAAATTTACTGCCATACAGTAGGGACTAGAGCTATGCAAAGCAAGAGTAGATTTCGGCAATAGTAGCCTATTTTTATTTGGTCTAATTGAGTATTTGTAATTTGTTTCACCTAATTTGATAAATAGTTGCGTAGTTGCGTAATAATCTCCGGTTATTGTCCCTCTTTTACTTAAATAGTCGATCGCCCGGGGAAGGCGGTCCTTTCCACACTGCTTTGGTTTTTCGCCCCCGGGAAAAAATGTACACACGTTTTACCCACGGTTACGAAAGGAGCGCAAAAAAAAAACTGGATCTTCTTCAATTATTGCTAAATTTAGCTTTGAAATGTCAACTCTTGCTTTCTTTTGGGCGTCTGTTAACATTCGAGGAACCCAGCGCGTGGCCACCTTTTTGAATTTTAAAGTATGAGTTAAAATAAATTGATCTGTCTCGAACGAAAGCTAGAAATCTAGAATTGAATCGAAATCGAAAGCTAGAATCTCAGGTCAGCTAAATAAGGGATGACCACACGTCAATCTACTTTAATAATTTCTTCGATTTTTTTAACATTGTCCTGTGTTGCGGCCCTGAATAGCCGTCCGGAGGGGGTGTCTTCACAGGTCGTTCTGCCACGTTTAAATTCAGCGCACTAGTACTTATGCCTCTCTAGAATAAGACGGAGCATTGTCTGCCTAAGTTGACTGCAGTTCTTCAAAAACAGTTTTTGTAGGAAAATTTACACCAGATTAGAGTTTCTCCATTTTGCATACGAATCAAATTCCCGCCAAATGTAATGTTTGAAAATAAAATTGGTTGACCCTGCAGGCCATCCCTGGAACTTCCCGCTAATTTCAATATCAAAGCGCTCCAAATTCCACTTATTATGGCGTATAATTTTGAATCACTTTTTTTTCTATTATACAGGATGTTTGGTGGTCGGGTAACTCAGATGGTTAACGTTCGCTGTAAATATAACAGAACGCGAGTAACCCGGGTTCGATCCCCGCCGGCACCAATGAAATTGTTAATTGCAATTTTAAGTGCTGATTTACCACGTGCTCGGTGGTGAAGGAAAACATCGTGAGGAAACCTGCATGTCTGAGGAATAAGAAAAAAATTATTTCGAAGACATGTGAAGTTCGCCAACATGCGTTAGGGCAGCGCGGCGGACACTTCCTTGCCCTAAAACCCTCTCAGAAATGAGGGGAGACCTGTGTCCAGCAGTGGGACTTATATAGGCTGTAACTTTACTTTACTTTACTTTTGGTGGTCGGGTGCACAAATTTGAAGGGGTGATACACTAGACCATTTAGAACATATTCATCCAAAATAAATTTCTATTGCGATTTCGATTTTTAAGGGGACTTTTACGATTTTAGCACGAAAAACCCAAAATTGGTCAATTAAATGCTAATAACTTCTAACCTATATAGAAATGTCCGTTTTTTTATTATTCTAGTAGTCCAATGTGTCCCCGATCGTACCAAAATACGTAGTTTTAAGCTCCACTGTGTCCAAAAAAATTATGTACAAAGCATTTAAACTTTACAAAAAAAGAAGGAAAATAAAAAATGTGAATTTTGATGTCATTTAAAAAAATACCCGCAGGTGTTAAGACAACTTTAAAAACATGCTTGGTTATTGCTCTTTAATTTGAGGTATCATTTACGTAGCTGAGTCTTAAACTTTTTTAATTAGGGCGTCTGGATCAATTAAGGGTCATGAATATGGATTTTTTAGGGAATAAAAAAACTGTTTTGTTTCTTCTGCATATCTATGATATGTTGCAAACCGATAACATTCATTGCTATGCAGATGACAGCACTGGTAATGCTCTGTACACCGGCCGGATGTACCGGTATGCCAATATTTCTCGGAAAAACCTCCGAGTACCGGGTTAAACTTGTGTCTGAAGTCGAGTCTTTGCTGAACAAAGTCTCGGATTGTGGGCGACTAAATCTAGTCCACAAGGAAAGATTGGAAGACACAAGTTTGCGCGTTAACCGCTAAAAAGAACTCCTTTGTCGTATCTCCCCAGTTTCAAGGCACTCCCCTTGTTGCCTCAGCCAGTATCGGTATCCTCGGCGTCGACATATCGAGTGATGTGCAGTTTCGTGGTCACCTGGAAGAGAAGGCCAAATTCATTTCATACCGGCACACCGCCTGTAACTTTACAAGGCGCAGGGTCGGCCGCACATGGAATACTGTTCCCATCTCTGGGCTGGGGATCTTCAGTGCCAGCTTCTTCCACTCGACCGCATCCAGTGCAGAGCGGCTCGAAACGTCGACGACTAAGTGCTTTCCGATCGGCTCAATTCACTGGCGCTGCGAGGAGATGTTGCATTTCTTTGCATTTTCTTTCATATATATATATACCACGGGGAGTGCTCTGAGGAATTGTTCGGATTAATTCCAGCCGCCAAATTTCATGAATGCACTACGCGGCAAATCTCCCGATACCATCCACACCATCTGGATGCTTGGCGGTCCACCACTGTACGTTCACTAGGAGTTTTCTTCCGCGTACGACCGCTCTGTGGAATATCTTACCACCGGCGATTTTCCGGACCGATACGACCTAGGAACCTTCAAGAAAAGAGCTTACTCCTTTCTAAAGGGCCGGCAACCCACCTGCAATTCTACTGGTGTTACGGTTGTTCACGGTCGGCGGTAGTCACTTATCAGGCGAATCGTATGCTCGTTTGCGCCCTCTTCTATAAAAAAAATTAAGTTCGTACTGTAAAGCACCTGAAACGTCAGGAATCAAAAGTCAAAATTGTAATGGGATCCGTAAAATTTATTTAATTTAATGTGAATCGCATAAATATAACAAGTTGTAATTGTAAACTTGTCGAAATTCTAAAATATTTTCAAGAAGAATAATATTGGTGTCTAGGGTAATAATAAAACTATTTAATCTATTGATATAATTACAGCTAGACATTACCTTCCACAAATTCAAGGTTGGTAAATTCAACAGCAGTATGGGCTAACCTCCTTTTATCTATAACTTGGGGTATGAAATATGATTTATCGTTCTGAGCAAATGGTGTTAGTCCGTTTAGGTATCCAAGATTCATAATTTCTCCAAGCTGCAATTCAAGTCTGCCGCTTAAGAAGTATCTCTCGGAAATGTGTAAAATCAATGTTTGTGCACAGGCTTGAGGATATAGGTATAAGGGGTACTCACTTAGATTTATTTAAAGACTATCTTAAGGATCGCAAGTAGAAAGAAAAGATAGGTGAATACTTAGGCGATGAATCGTATATAACATTCGGAGTTCCACAGGGCAGTGTCCTGGGTCCTACTTTGTTTTAAATCTACTCTTAAGTTATATTAGTTCACCTTTTTGAAACTTGATGGCGCTGTACAAAAATTATATCGCGATGTCGACGTGCAATGCAACTAGACTATAAGGCCACAAGAATATCGTTTATTTTTGTATAAAACTTCATGTTAATATACCATTGTACATACGTTGTGGAGTGTTTTATTAAATCATCCCATCGTAAGCCATTTTGGCAAGTAGTACAGTGCTAGTAGGCGAATTGTTACTGAAAGGGGGACAACACAGTTCGACGTTAAGCAGCAGTGCCACCACCACGCAGTGGCGAAACGAGGACAACTTAGAGGTTGGCGTTAATCAGCAGCGCCACACACCACGTGGTGGCGAGAAGAGGACAACCAAGCAGTTCCTGTGAATGACTTGATGTCATTCAGTACAGTGCGACAATAGTTACGGTAATGTTGAGTGGATGAAGAACAAACTGTGAGTACTTCTCAAGTGTATATTTAATGCAAGCAAATTTGAACTTTATTTCTATTAATTGTTAAACTTTGAAACCATTATTAAAAAATTTCTTTTACTTTAAATATAAAATATTTGTAAAAATTTGTGTGTAGATTTAAGGACTTAGAATAATTGTGTAAAAAACGAGGGAACGGGGAACCTATGCCCAATTTTCACCAAAGTTTAAAGTGCAAAAGACAGAATAATTTTGTAATTTTATTAACTTGGTTTATTTTGGTTGTGTTATTTGTATTCATAGTAAAATGATTTAATATGGAGAACCCTATTGCATTACAAGATGAATTATACAGCCGAATGAATAAGTCTCAAATAAATTTTAGAAAATGTTCAGAACAGAAAAGCTAGTACATATGTTAAAAATAGAATAGAAAATTTGGATAAAATATGGTTTGAATTTGTCTAAATCCATAAACAATTGTTCAAAACGATAGATAGTGCAAAGTTAAAGGAAACTGCATATATTAAACGAGACTTGTACGACATTGTAGAAGATTTAGAATTTTATTGCAATTTTAAAGCAGAGTTGAGTACATTCTTAAATGATAGTGATACCTATAATAATGTCAATCGGAATTCGAATAATTTCGTTAAGGAGTTTCAAGTTAAATTACCTAAAATTTCTATTACCACGTTTTCTGGGAAGTATTCAGAGTGGACAACATTTAGAGACTTGTTTATGTCGCTAGTTCACTAAAACGGTTCGTTAGATAATGTACAAAAGATGCACAATTTAAAAGGACATCTCACGGGCGAAGCCGAGCAACTTGTCCGGCAAGTACCAGTGTCAGATATGAACTATAATCAGTGTTGGGAACAGTTAGAACGTAGGTACAACAATAAAAAGTATCTTGCAAATTGTATTCTTATTTCTTAAACGCCTTTTCGCTCAAAAACGTCTGAACGTAGAATTTTCTACCGGTTTGAAAGATTTGTGGATACGACTAATGATTGTCTTCATGCTTTAAAAAATTTAGATATTAATGTTAGTACTTGGGATTTAATTATTATTGAAAAGGAACCAGACAAACGTTAACCAAGAAACAGAAGGGGGGAATCGAGGCCTCTCTCGATCCGGCCTCCTATAACGCCTACGTTGGGTTCGGGAACAACGTATGTGATCTCCGCAACGGAGTAACACACAAGGGCGATAACCTCTTCCTTTTCAGAAAATAGGTTCAGGCGGGGATTACGGGTCTTCCGAAGTCGTCCCGGTCCCAACGCCTTAATTCTTCGATATGGACTGTATCACTTTAAGGGGAGAATTCCTTGGGAATAAAACAGCAATTATCTTCAAACCGTTCCGTGAGAGAGTAATTACTTTTCCCTATCACTTCCCTATACTTTTTCTTTCTTCTTCTTATTGACTGCTGGTCTTGCACTTTTCCCGAACGATTTGCAAGAAAAATCAATTTACTGAACTACCTCGAAGCTAAACGCGAAAGTGAGCCGCGCCATTTGTGCGCTTGCGCAACTCAATTACATCAATTTGTACTATCACTCTCTCACGGTTTGCTCAATAACTTTATTTGTATAAGACATACATTTATACAATTTACTTATAAAGATAGCACAAAAAAATATCTATACTACGATATACATTACATTTTCATATCACAAAAAACCCTATATTTATTTAACAAAATATGCTTATTTTACTCACATGTTCAAAGTTGGAATTTCTTAAATATTTAACATAGAAAGTTAAAACAATGTTTTCCACTTGAAATTATACATATCTTAACTAATACAATAGTTTAATTTACATTTTCTCTATACATTTCACTATTAAAACACTTTTAAATTTCTTATACAAAACTATCATTATTTCACTTATTCACAGGAATTTTCACATAAAATAACACAGAATTCACCTCTTTTACATGTACAATCAATCTGAAATGTTTTACAAGTCATTTTACATAAATTGCTGAAATTTGCAAATATTTAAATTTCTACATATTTGGCCTCCTAAGTACGTGGCTAGCGTGCGTCTATGAACTCACACTATTTGAACAACTAACTTTTGCACGGCTATCGACTATCAGTAAAAATGGAAAGTTTAGTATACACTAATATCAAAAATACTAGGTGAATAAATGATTCTACACAATTCTCAAACGCCGAAAACTATTTCTAATCAGATTCTTATCAGTTATCATGTTTCTTATCAAACAATATAAGTGAATGTTTTCATAAATCAATCATAGAAAATAGGCATTTGTTTTCATACAAAACATATCAAACTCATATAAGACAATACTTATGCAATTAATTTCCATTAATTCTACTTATGCACAGCGATCCTCTCGACCGGGGAACAAATCCGGTAACATAATTTATATCTTAAAAATTCCCTATATGAATTTATTAAGAGATATTACTAAGAAAACGATAAACTATTCCGGCTTGGGAGTCGAACCCAAGACCTTCATATCATTAATTCGATATTTCTTTAAGATTCAACTAAGCATTTTCTTATCGGAATATTGTTGCTTGATAATTTGCTTTTTAGATACTATTCGTAATCGGTTAACTAATAAATTGAAATATTCTTATAGGCGCGTCGCCAAAAATCTCCCCCCCCCGTGCATCAGCACCATCATTTGGGAGGCGTCGCGGGTACCAGGACTATTATTCTGGATGTAGGTCTCAAGATACCTGTGCTAGTAATGACGTCAACCACTCTAGTGTGACCGTCTGGTCCCGGTAGCGTCCTACTAATCTTGCCTTTCGGCCACGTATTTCGTGGCAATGAATGATCTATTATCAAGACAATATCACCTTCTTTAGGCTCCATAAACTTTCCATTATTACCTGTTCGAGGTATTAAAGGAGAAATGTATTCTTTTAGCCATCTTGTCCAAAAATGGTCGGCTAACCTCTGTGCAGATTTCCAATTGAGTTGACCCGACAGATGTTGCTCTAAAAATAATCCAGGTGGTCGCTCACCACATGAGCGTCCCAGAAGAAAATGATTGGGTGTCAAACCCTCTTCAGGACTATCCATACTGAATGTTACCAGAGGTCTGGAATTTACAGTATGCTGTGCTTCCAAAAGCAACGTATACAGAACCTCCTCTCGCGGGCTCCTTTCTTTGAGCGTAGCGGTCAACGCAATTTTAATTGATCTTACTAACCTCTCCCAGGCGCCACCCATGTGCGGTGCTCCCGGAGGTATAAATTTCCATTTAATATATTTTTTAAATGACTCATTTTTCATGCCCTCATAGCATTCTTCGCATGCTTTCAATAATTCTTTATTCGCAGCTTTGAAATTCGTCCCGTTATCGCTGTATATAACGGCTGGTTTTCCTCTTCTGGCGATAAATCGCCTCAATGCCATTATCATTGACGCTGGTGTCAATGAGGCTGCTAATTCTAGGTGTACTGCTCTGATGGTCAGACACGTAAATAAAACACCCCAACGTTTTTCGTGTCGCCTTCCTATAGTCACACTCATAGGTCCGAAATAATCTACGGCTGAACATATAAAAGGTGGTTCATTGTGAGCTAATCTCTCCAGAGGAATATTTCCTTGTGGCACGTTCTGCGGTTTTGACCTGTATGTCCTGCACCACTGACAATGATGTGACACACTTCGTTCTACATTACGCAGGTTCAAGACATAAAATTTTTGGTTCACCTCATTCATCACCGTCTGGTGATTGGCATGTCCAAAATGATGATGAACTTCTCTAATCATCATTTTAACGATTTCGTGTTTACCGTCTAATACGACAGGTTTTCTACTTTCCTCGGTCAAATTAGACTTAAAAGGTAAACGCCCATTTATACGGAGTAAGTTATCTTCTCCCTTAGAGCATACATTACATGGAGGGAGCACTGTGTGAGCAGAAAGCGTGATCGGCGTAGAGAGAGAGAGACTGAGTTTAAGTAGTCTGTCTCTCTCGCACAGTCACTGTCATTGGCTGTTTCATTGGGCATGCGCTCGCGCGACGCAACGGTGGAAAACACGCCAGCCAATCAGAAGCATGTGCGAGAGAGACAGACTCTACCTAAACCTTAGAGCACCGATCACGCTTTCTGCTCACACAGTGCTCCCTCCATGTAATGTATGCTCTAAGTCTTCTCCTATTTCCATAGATAATTTACTTAAGCGTGAACTTATTTCAATGCTTTTGCCTGCTTTCAAGCATTTTATTTCCGAATGGAAACACTCGTCTTGAACGAACTTCCAAATTAATAATTCAGCTTTTTTCAAGAGCGCTATGTTCAACGCGCTATCGGGTCCTTTAACCGACTTTGCTAAAACTTCGTTGGAACACATAACCGACTTTTCGGCTGCATTGTCGGGTCCTTTAACCGACTTTCTTAAACTCTTGAATTTTTCTACCGCTTGTAAGGTGCGTGTAGTTGCCCCAAGGAATTTCTTAAAGCTGCTAAATCGTCCGTAGTCGGGTAGACTTAACGGTTCTTGCTTTCTCAGCGCATTTACGCCTTTTGGCGATTTTTCTTCACCTGTTTCTAAGCTATTTATGGTGTCCACTTGTTTGGGCCATAAATCAGGACTTTTCCTGAGGAATTCAGGTCCTTGAAACCAGCGATGACTTACATCGAAGATGGAAGGAAAATTTCTAGTGGCGTCGTCTGCCACGTTTTGTGACGTTGAAACCCATCGCCATTCACATGGTTTACTGTGATCTTCGATCTCAGCCAATCGATGAGCAACGAATGGTTTAAAAGCGCGAGGATCTGACTTAATCCACGCTAACACTGTACGTGAGTCCGTCCAAAATACTCTCTCGGATATCTCGTACTTGCTCTCTTCAATAACTGATGCAGCTAATCTGCTGCCCATAAGAGCTGCTTGCAATTCAAGCCTTGGAATAGAAATTGGTTTCAGCGGCGCTACTCTTGCCTTTGTGGCGATCAGCGTAATCCGCCTTTCTCCTAGCTCTATCGTGGTGACGTAATATACCGCGGCAACGTATGCTTTTTCACTAGCATCCGTGAAGGTGTGTAATTCTCCCTTGCCGACGCCTTCAGCAACGGGTCTAGGTACTTCTAAATGACCTACTTTTTTTCAATTCCGATATCCATTTATAAAATAACACGTGTAATTCGTGTGTAACTTCTTCATCCCAAGAGATGCCTGTCCTCCATACATGCTGGATCAGCAACTTCCCTTGAATCGTTATGGGTGATGCGAGTCCCAAAGGATCGAAGACCGACATCACAGCACTAGTTATCTCCCTCTTCGTAGGCGGTCATAAACCTTCCATCACCTCTTCCGGTGTGTTACGAAGACTTATGGAGAAACCTATTATATCCCGTTTGATATTCCAGATCAAACCTAAAGTGCGTTCTGTGTGCTTCTTATCTCCCTGTGAAGCACTGTCGCTCTTATATTTATTTTCCATTTTACATAAA
This sequence comes from Parnassius apollo, assembly GCA_907164705.1. Classification (NCBI taxonomy): domain Eukaryota; kingdom Metazoa; phylum Arthropoda; class Insecta; order Lepidoptera; family Papilionidae; genus Parnassius; species Parnassius apollo. The sequence goes on along the minus strand of CAJQZP010001468.1, from coordinate 2,568,753 downwards.
ACTTCGGGTCGGTTGCTAGCCCATCCCCTCAGTTGGAAAGAAGCACGTTTATGTAATTCATACATATCGTTTACTATCCTTGCGGCCGTCTTCACGTCGGGAAATGCCTGTAGATAGTCATCCATATAAAAATTGCTTTCCGTAGCGGAAGCTGCTTCTGGATAGATATGCGCGTTATCCTGCGCGTTCCTATTCTTCACATACATAGCGATGCATGGTGATGATGCCGCTCCAAATATGAGAAACGTCATTCTATATTCTTCCGATGGCGCGTCACGCTTATGCCGCCATAAGAATCGAAGGCTATCCCTGTCTTCTTCCCGGATTTTAAGACAACGTCCGCCCGTCCTAGCGGCGGCGTCGAAAACTATTCTTATTTTCCTTTTTTGTGGATGAGTCACTGCGAAGTGAGGGAAGATACCACGTGCGTGGGGAAATGGAAATATGGTTCGCTTTCTCTGCGTAACCGTTAACGATGAGATTTTCAATTTGCTTCTCATATTCTTTTTTTAACTCGCTATTTTTGTCGAGCTTCTTTTCGATATTAAACAGGCGACTTTCAACCTGCGCTCTATTCGACGGCATGCACTCATTATCTGTGCGCCATAACAAAGCAGTCTCGTACCTATTATTAGGTATACGACGTACCGTTTTGCTCAAAATATTTAAAGCTCGTTCTTCTGGGTCGTTCATGGGCTTTCGCGTAGATACTCCCAGAGATTCCAAACTAAAATAATCTTTGATCAACTTATCCATGTCTTCCTCCTTCTTCGTGGAAATATGGTTAACAATCTTGACTGGTTTAATGCCACCCGATATGTGACCATGTAAAACCCATCCAAGTTTAGTGAGCGATGCTACAGGTAGGTTCTTACCTCCTGAAATTAATTCACGAGTAACTATGAGATGCTAATTGTCCTGGCCAATTAATATGGTAGGTCTGGACCTCTCACAAATCAACTCGTCCTTAATCGGGGTCAAATGAGAACACCGTTGCAATAATTCTCGACTCACTGACTGTGGAGAAAGGTTAAGTGACTTAATTGTTTGTACACTTATCTCTTCTAAGTCGTTCGAGTAAATGCCTTTTATCTTAACGTTTAAGCGATACGAACTGTCGTCGTTAATGCGCTTACCTCCCACGGATTCAATACGTAATTCTTCTTTACGTCCGCGAGGCGCTAACTTCTGAGCCATCCACTCCTCTATGAGTGTCATGGTTGATCCTTCATCAGAAGAGCTGTGGTCTTGACCTTTTCTTTAGGTCCATACAACTCGACCGGTATAATCTTTAAGTATGCACATGCCAGTGCATTCACTGTACTAACAGTTGAAATTTGAGCCTCTTTACCCCCCCCTCGTCCCCTTACGGCGAGGTATTTTCATTGGGTTATTGGTGTAGCATTCGATGATGTGACATTCTACATCCCTTTACACCACATTTTTTTCCTTTGCACTCTAACCTCATATGGTTAGGTGACAAAACATTGAAAACATACTTTCGCTTTTTTTAACCGCTTCCCATTTCTCGCGATTATTCATGTCCTTAAACTTGTAACAACTCACTAGAGTGCTCCTTGTTACATATAACACACTTATGTGTTACCCGACTTACAGGCTTATCCTGGGTTATCATAACCACTTGTCGGTTGTGCCCTTTATTATTTCGGCGTTCTAGACGCTCGCTCGTATTACTTCGGCACTCATAGCGCTCGCTCTTGAAACGGTTGCGTACAGACCCCTTTGCGGTGTGTACAGTTTGCTTCCTGAATTCAGGACGCTTCCGTTTTTCAGGCACATTTTCATTGCTTAAGGATGTTCCAAATTGTTCACTCAATAAATTTAAAAACTTGGCCATCTTCTGTAACTCTGGCTCCAAAGGATGCTGAGCTCGATATTCGAACCATTTAAATTTAATCATAGTTCCAAGTTTCTCCACTATACGGTTTACTAATTCCGGTGAGTATAAATACTGTGGTTGATTCAATGCTTGTATTGTGGCAACCACGTTCGTAATACGACTTGCAAAAGAACCTATATTTCGGCAATCTTCCACCAATCTTGGCATACGCTTTACATTCTCGATTTCGGCTAGAATGAGCATCTCAACCCTACCGAATCTTCTTTCGAGGGCGTTCATTATTTCTTCAGGTTCACACAAAATAAACAACAACGACTTAACCGCTTCCTTAGCGGTGCCCTTTAATGCCCTTCTAAGGCGTGCGACATTCTGCACCCCTGAAAATTGGCTTCTCGTGTCTTCAAACACCGTTTTGAAAACTATCCATTCACCCGGGTCTCCATCGAACACCGGTAATTCCTGGAGGAAATGAAGCTGGGAAGACTTATCTTTACCCGCTATCTTTATTGCACTCACAATCGCTTCGGTCAATTCTGACACCTCACTGGCGTGTGTTTTCTGTGCATTTCCTTGGTTGAGCTCGATCTCCGCCCCTTTGCTGCGTGATCCTTTACACGCTTCCTTATCAGTAATATCGGGTTGCGTTACACTAACCGGCGCGCTCATTATGGTCTGTTGAACCCAACTCCTTACGAAAGGTTCCACCTGAGTATTCCGCTCTTCATCATCCTCACTCGAGTCGATCTCCTCTTTTCGGTTGAGACGTGCCAACTCCAATTGAGACTTGGCTAAGGCAGCAGCTGCCTGTGCTCGTTCGAGCTCTGAGCGTTCGAATTTAATCCGCGCCTCTAATTCGGCTTTCAGCCTCGCCGATCGCGATGACCTACTACCTCTCTGTGACCCTTTGTCACTAGTGTGCCCGATTACTATCCTTGACGATGCCGCTTCTTCGGTCCTTTGACCTACTTTTTCGACTACCGTTTCACTCCTGGATATAACGGATTGTTGTGCGGTGCTGGCCTGCGTACCACTGGTGTCCGTCCTGTTGCTTGTCGTTGCCACGGACGCCCCTGAGTCCCACGTGCATGTGGACGTATCGGTGGTGGCTCCACTTGAAGGAGTTGCCCCACTCGAAGCAGTAGCTGTGGTTGCTCCAGATGATTCCACCTCTTTAGCCTTTCTTGAGAGCCCTGTCCTTGTCTTGGTTCCTTCGCTTCTCCCTGTCTGGTCTTGTGCCTTCTTCATCTTGCAGGAAGGTGATTGTTGGCCTACGGTCCCTAACTGTCCCTACGGTCCCTACAACCCCTTCTACACCCCAACCTAACCCCACTACCCCTCCCCCCCTTTATCTCCCAACCCTACAACCTTACTACCACCCTAACAGCCCTATCAGCCCTATCAATCCTGAACGGGGCCTACCGAGGTGAGCCGTCCAGGGATGGAGTCGTGCAGGAATGGAAGGGGAAAGGTTTAGGAACTGTCCCGCCAAGGAATATGACGAAACAGTCGAGCGGTAGTGCAAGCGCAGTCTCGCTCGAGAGAACTGCTCCACCCGAAGGTGTTGTGCCAGAGCCCGACCGTTTGGCACCGTTAGGTGGTCGGGATGTATGCTGCGCTTCGTCGCCCAGTCGCCGGTGACGCCTCGTCCAGGCGCCCTCTCCCGGCCGCGATGCAGTCAGGTGCCCACGAGCACCCTCGCCTGGCAGCAGCAGCGGTGGATGCTTCTTCTTCTTGCACCCTCTGATGACCCGACAGGAAATGCCGGACACGGTCGTCCGACAGGAAATGCCGGACACGATCGTCCGACAGGAAAATGCCGAGCACGCTTGCCCGACAGGAAAAATGCCAAGCCTTGCTTGGCCACGATGAGCGCCTTCACAAGGCACCTGCGCCTGGCTGCGATACGTGCCCCATGCGAGCACACGAACCAAGCCGCAATCCCGATTTTCTTTCTTCTGGCAGTTCCAGGTCCGGTCCTACTGCGCTGACCTGGTGTTCTGGCCTTTGGTCCTGTTGATTCAGCTCAAACCTCCGGCTTCCTTCGGTTGCTGATCTTCACTCGGCTCCGAAGGTCTTTTTTTCCATAACCAGCAGTCCACAGCTGGGTTCCTTGATCCGGCTCGAAGGACCACTTGAAAAGGAACCAGACAAACGTTAACCAAGAAACAGAAGGGAGGAATCGAGGCCTCTCTCGATATGGCCTCCTATAACGCCTACGTTGGGTTCGGGAACAACGTATGTGATCTCCGCAACGGAGTAACACACAAGGGCGGTAACCTCTTCCTTTTCAGAAAATAGGTTCAGGCGGGGATTACGGGTCTTCCGAAGTCGTCCCGGTCCCAACGCCTTAATTCTTCGATATGGACTGTATCATTTTAAGGGGAGAATTCCTTGGGAATAAAACAGCAATTATCTTCAAACCGTTCCGTGAGAGAGTAATTACTTTTCCCTATCACTTCCCTATACTTTTTCTTTCTTCTTCTTATTGACTGCTGGTCTTGCACTTTTCCCGAACGATTTGCAAGAAAAATCAATTTACTGAACTACCTCGAAGCTAAACGCGAAAGTGAGCCGCGCCATTTGTGCGCTTGCGCAACTCAATTACATCAATTTGTACTATCACTCTCTCACGGTTTGCTCAATAACTTTATTTGTATAAGACATACATTTATACAATTTACTTATAAAGATAGCACAAAAAATATCTATACTACGATATACATTACATTTTCATATCACAAAAAACCCTTTATTTATTTAACAAAATATGCTTATTTTACTCACATGTTCAAAGTTGGAATTTCTTAAATATTTAACATAGAAAGTTAAAACAATGTTTTCGACTTGAAATTATAAATATCTTAACTAATACAATAGTTTATTTACATTTTCTCTATACATTTCACTATTAAAACACTTTTAAATTTCTTATACAAAACTATCATTATTTCACTTATTCACAGGAATTTTCATATAAAATAACACAGAATTCACCTCTTTTACATGTACAATCAATCTGATATGTTTTACAAGTCATTTTACATAAATTGCTGAAATTTGCAAATATTTAAATTTCTACATATTTGGCCTCCTAAGTACGTGGCTAGCGTGCGTCTATGAACTCACACTATTTGAACAACTAACTTTTGCACGGCTATCGACTATCAGTAAAAATGGAAAGTTTAGTATACACTAATATCAAAAATACTAGGTGAATAAATGATTCTACACAATTCTCAAACGCCGAAAACTATTTCTAATCAGATTCTTATCAGTTATCATGTTTCTTATCAAACAATATAAGTGAATGTTTTCATAAATCAATCATAGAAAATAGGCATTTGTTTTCATACAAAACATATCAAACTCATATAAGACAATACTTATGCAATTAATTTCCATTAATTCTACTTATGCACAGCGATCCTCTCGACCGGGGAACAAATCCGGTAACATAATTTATATCTTAAAAATTCCCTATATGAATTTATTAAGAGATATTACTAAGAAAACGATAAACTATTCCGGCTTGGGAGTCGAACCCAAGACCTTCATATCATTAATTCGATATTTCTTTAAGATTCAACTAAGCATTTTCTTATCAGAATATTGTTGCTTGATAATTTGCTTTTTAGATGCTATTCGTAATCGGTTAACTAATAAATTGAAATATTCTTATAGGCGCGTCGCCAAAAATTATGCATGTTATGACGTCTAAATTAGACCCAGAAATACGTAAATTACGTGGGAATTACAAACCAGTAGTGATAGTCTAAACGATTTGCCCACATTTGAGCAATTTAAAACTTTTCTGTAAAGTCGATTTAGAGCATTAGAATGTATAGAGCCTAAAAAGTACATCCGTTGAAAGTTCGGATGTCGATTGTGATAAAAACCCCATAGTTAGCTGTCTTTCGTCTGGAAACGGCATGGAGTCCAGACAAGTTTTATTATTCACTGCGCTAATAAGAGCCAAGTCCATCTCAGGAAACTATCAAGTGGTGCGGGCCTTGATTGTTCAAGGTTCCCAAGCTTCATTTATAACCGAAGCTACATTTCAGTACTTACGATTAAAACGTACCCCAGTAAAAAGCACGGTAACCGGATTAGGTGCCGACAGAGACATAGTCTTAAAGTACATAGTAACACTCAATCTGAAATCGTGTGTAGGTCCTAACCTCAAACTACAGGTTACAGTTTATATTATAAAGACTATAACGTCTTATTTTCCAGAAACCAAGATAGAGTTATCTATTTGGTTGGATTTGAAAGGCTTAAAACTGGCTGATCCAGACTTTAGCACTCCCAAAAAAATTCACTTATTATTAGGAGCTGATGTCTATGGTCAAATATTAAAGAGCGATGTAAAAAAGGATCCAACGGGATATCTTATCGCACAGTGCACAACTCTTGGTTGGATTCTTTCTGGTATTGTAGATAGAGCAAGATTAAATAATAGTCGACAAAAAATATCAGTAATGCACACACAGGTAAATCTGAACGATATACTCAAGACATTTTAGGAGTTAGAAGAACAATTTCCACCAAGTAAGAAAATATTTTCAGACGAAGAACAAGAATGCGAAAATCTTTTCGCAGCCACAACCACTCGAACATCTGACGGAAGATATGTGGTTAAACTGCCATTCAAAGATAAAAAGCCGGCATGTAAAGGTGGCAACTCGCGTAATATCGCCGTAAAATGATTAAAGATTATGGAAAGAAAATTAGAGAAGGAATAGTTATATCTAAATCATATGAGACCGGTAAGCGAAGAGCAAAGGAAAGAAAATGAAACTGTGTATTTACCCCATCACGCTGTAGTAAGAGAGGACAAACTCACAACCAAAGTTCGGACAGTGTTCGATGCGTCCTGCAAAAACGAGAACGGTGTTTCTTTGAACGATACGTTTATGGTAAGTCAGATTGTACCACCTTTACAATCTGACTTGCGCCATATTATACTACGTTGGAGAGTATATCGTAGCTGACATTATAAAAATGTATCGTCAGGTAAGGGTGACCGAAAATGATGCAAAGTTCCAAAGGATAGTCTGGAGAGAGGGCTCGGACAAGCTGATACAGGATTATGAATTAACCATCGTTACGTTCGGGACTGCATCAGCACCCTACTTGGCTGTAAAGACGCTGAATCAAGTCGCTATCGATGAAGCAGAAACTTATCCCCTAGCAGCGAATAGAGTTCGGGAATCTTTCTATATGAATGACCTAATGATTAGGTGCTCTACAGCCGAAGAAGGTAAAGAATTATACAGACAGATGAAGAATCTATTAAAGAAGGGAGGGTTTGAACTACAGAAATGGAATAGTAATACTCAAGAATACTAAGAGCAATAAATAAGCAGGAAGTGGAACAAACTAAGAGCGAAAGAGGAAGGAATAAGAACGTACCTGAAAAGTTTGTAGAAAACAGTCTGGAAAATAAAATCTAGGAAGAAAGGAATATTAAACTAGATATAACTAAAATTCTAGGACTTGGAACCGTAGTGATGACGTCTTTAAATATTCAGTACAGCTCGCTCTAACACCTGGACCTGAGACTAAACGAAACATAATATCAGAAATTGCTCGCCTATTTGACCCTCTAGGTTGGCTAGCACCTACCGTTATACTAGCAAAAGTATTTATACAAAAGCTATGGCTTTCAGGTGTAGGATGGGATGAAACTGAAGATTTAGTAAATGAATGGAGGACTTACCGTAGTGAGTTGTCCAAACTTACCGAAGTACTTATTCCAAGATGGCTTCAAATCAAGCAAACTGATCGAAGTGTTGAACTTCATGGATTCAGTGATGCTTCAGCAACCGCATACTCAGCTGTTGTGTATACAAGATCCGTCGATGCAAAAGGCGATATTCACGTTGCTCTTTTGATGGTGAAGACCAAATTAGCTCCAATGAAACAGGTAAGCATTCCTAGGTTAGAGTTATGTGGAGCTATGTTGTTGACTCGTTTGTTGGCAGAAGTAGCAGAACCCATGCACATTTCCAGAAAGAACATTAGAGCGTGGATAGATTCAACCGTAGTGCTTGCTTGGTTAAACAGTCACCCAAGTAGGTGGAAACTTTTGTGGGCAATGGAGTGTCTGAAATTCTTAGTACTCTGGATGCATCACAATGGGCTCACGTTTCAACTAAACAAAATCCAGCTGATTGTGCATCGAGAGGTATTAGGCCAAGTGCGCTGGCTGAAAGCCAATTATGGTTTTCAGGACCAAGTTTTCTTATGGATCAGCAAATTAGATATCACAGACCAAGGGACATGGACACTAATATAGAAAAGCGCATAAAGGTACATATTAGTGCTGTGCCACAAGAATTTCCGTGGCAGAAATTTTCTTCGTTGAAAAAATTGTTAAGAATTATTGCATATTGCCGAAGATTTTTATTCATAAAGGAAAAGAAGCAAAAATATTTAGAAAAGAAAGAATTAGATTAAGCATTAATATGTTGCATAAAGCATTTTCAACTGGATGACTTTTCAGAAGATTATTTACAGTTGACAGGAAAGGGTTGCATAAAGAGAAAAAGTAGTAAAATTAGAAAACTATGTCCGTATATAGATAATATGGGTATAATAAGAGCAGGTGGCAGATTGAACGAATCGTCACTAACGGAACAAATCAAACATCCTATACTGTTGTCTCAGTCTTGTTGCCTAAGTTAATTACTTGTTTCTAATGCTCATGAAATAACCTTGCATGGCGGCCCACAGTTAATGATAAATTACCTAAGATCAAACTATTGGATTATAGGCGTTAAAAACCTAGCTAAGCAACATGTGCGAAAATGCGTGATATGCGTCAAACATGCTGCCAAAGTAAGACACCAATTCATGGGATCTCTTTCAGCTGTCAGATGTACTCCTGCACGGCCTTTTTTACACAGCTGCGTGGATTATGCTGGTCCAATAAATATAAGAACATCGAAGGGTCGTGGTTACCACGCTTATAAAGGTTACATTTGTGTATTTGTCTGTATGGTGACGCGCGCTATACGTTTAGAAGCTGTCAGCGATTTGAGTACACAAGGCTTTTTAGCAGCTTTCAGACGATTTCGAGACGTGGCCATTGTTCTCAAATTTGGAGCAACAATGGCACCAATTTTGTAGGAGCTGCTCGGGAGTTGAATATACTTAAGTCAATTCAGCAATGGGTTGCTAAACAGGTTGAAACTGAGGGTACCCAATGGCACTTTATACCACCGCATGCACCACATTTCGGAGGTTTGTGGGAAGCTGCGGTGAAATCTACTAAGCATCACTTGAAAAGGGTGATTGGGGATTCAACCTTAACCTTTGAGGAGCTTAGCACGCTGCTCTATCAGATAGAGGCTTGTCTAAACTCTAGACCAATGACTGTGATCAATGATAATGATTTATCCGATTCTATGCCTCTAACAGCTGGTCGTTTCTTAATAGGCGAACCACTAATAAGTATTCCAGACAATAATTACGAACATACAAAGATAAGTTCACTAACTCGGTGGCAACTTGTACAAAAAAATGACTCAGAATTTCTGGCGTCGGTGGTCACAAGAATATTTGTCAAACTTGTTGCATAGATATAAATGGACTTACCAAGTATCAGAACCTAATATCGGGGATGTAGTGTTAGTTAAGGAAAACGATTTACCACCATGTCATTGATTACTTGGTCGAATTATCGAAAAACATCCTGGTTCTGATCAAATAACCTGAGTAGTTACGTTACGAACCAAATCATCAATAGTTAAAAGACCTACCTCTAAGATTTGTATATTACCTGTTAGTACTTAGTGTAAGTTAAGCCAAATTGTTATTGTTTAATTTTATTTTATATTTATTATATATGTATTCCTAAGATTTAATTGTTGCATTTATTATTTCAGTACAAAATTGTAAATAACACTCATTAAGGACAATAAAGAAACGAGTTCACGGTGGGCGGTTTCTCATAATTACGGACAATTATATATTCAATATTGTCCTTGGTGGGCGGAATGTTAAGGTATAGTAGTTCACCTTTTTGATACTTGATGGCGCTGTACAAAAATTATATCGCGATGTCGACGTGCAATGCAACTAGACCATAAGGCCACAAGAATATCATTTATTTTTGTATAAAACTTCATGTTAATATACCATAGTACATACGTTGTGGAGTGTTTTATTAAATCATTCCATACAGTGCTAGTCCAAACATCTACATAAATAATCTAACCAACATGGACATCAACGAGGGCAACATAATCCCCTATGTAGATGATACTGTAGTAATATTTACTGGTGACTCCTGGGACTCTGTTCGTAGATCTGCTGAAGAAAGGTACTACTAAGGCTACTTAAAATACTTTGAAAACTAGTTATATAAGTATGTTTTTCAAATTATATTCGAACTCAGCCTAATATTAATTGTAAAATTAAACTTCACACATGATATTATGATCCCTTAAGTACTAGTTGCGACTGCTCATTAGTTAGTTAGGTCTCTGAGACCAAGTATTTTGGAGTCATAGTTGACCAATATTTGTCTTGGCATAGACACATTGAATTAATCACGAATAGACTTAGGAAACCTACATGGACATTTAAAACACTAAGACGAAATATTTACTTTACCAAATATATATTGCTTTGGCTCAATCTATCTTAGTATATTGTATTCCTGTATTGAGTGGAACTACAAATTAAAGGGCACACACATACTAAAATTATGCAATTTAAACCAAAAAGTTTCCCTACGGAAGATCTTTACGCCATAAGTAATGTACTGTTGGGAAATTGTACATATTATATTCAGTACTGAGACTGCATAAAGGTATAAAGTTTAACCGTTGTATTGTAGCCAAAAGAAGGAAAAACGTAGTGGCTACTACAGCTGCCGCTGTCAAAACTGTTTTAGCTAGGATGCAATATGTTAAACAGTCAACGACTCCATACAACTCCATTAATAAAGCCATAAAAATTGATCACCTTAACTATCATAATTGCAAATATGTTCGAACCAAATGGCATTTCATAAGAGAAATGTGGTAATTTATTTATAACACATAAACACTCATACGCGCGCGTATTTATACCTTTGGTGTAAATATTATTATATTATTTTTTATTTTAATTTTATAGGAAATTATTATGTTAAGATCATGCAAATAATGTAAGTGTTATGGAAGAGTGAAGTCTCTTAAAACAAGTTTTTATACTTTAAAGGAGACCCCATTCCCGGACTTAGACTTGACTTAGAGTCAGCCGCCGTAGAGTCAACATCACCTGATGATGCCTGTTGTAGAGGCGAAACACGTGTCGTATTATCGTCGATGGTGTTGGGAGTAGTGCACGCAATTGAGGGAGGGCGGGAGGTGCTCTTCAAACTAGGGAGGACACATCATTTTATTTAATTAAGCGGATGGTTGCAAAATAAATATCTTTATTTTAAAATTATACATTAAAAATTAATGATTCGATTTTTTGAATATTTTTACCGATTATTTGAATACTTTTGCCGATTATTCGCATAACAATGAATTGAAAATAATCAACCAGACACTACGGTAATGTAAATAGCGACATTGAAACGACGTCAAGTAAAAAAGTTGATACTGGATTTTTTAATATTTTGCTTTGTTTGAAAGATTTAAATTGAAATTAGTGATAAAAAACTATACATGTTATAATGAAATATATATAACTTCATAATTATTTGGATTTACGTAAATGGTTATTTTAAATCGTGTGAGTACGCTTGTGCAAAGTTATCACTGAATGATTAATGTGAAACGTCAAAAGGTCACTCTAGGATTCATTTAAAACCGTAGACAGAGAATCCAATTAGGATTCTCTGTCTGCGTTTAAAACAATTTTTGAAAATGCGTGTAATACCCTACTAGCATTTTCGAAAGCTTATGTCACTTTCATACACTTCGGAGTTATCTAATTTCACTATCGTTATTGAAAATGCGACTTCGTCTAGAGTCTCTTTAAAGATGGATTTATGCATTTTATTGATTAATCTAATATTTCAAGAGTTATTGGCCGCGACAGAAAAACCATTCATGGTTCATTAAATGGGCCATAAATCGTAAACGATAAGTTTTACAAAAAGTTTACTGGTAACAAAGGATGCGAAATTTTATTCTCTACGATAATGGTTTACAACTTTTGCCTTAAAGTGCATAGTTTCCGAGATATTGGACATTTTTTCAAGATGGCACTTGAAGCGCCACCTAGATCTGTCAGCATTTTGTGATTTTATGCTCAGTAAGTTTTTTTTCATTTATTTATCATATGAACAAGCATTACACATATTTGTAGTGATAGCATTTAAAAAAAACCACTAAGGTTTATACTTAAGCTATCGAGAGATTACAATTTTATAAAATAATATAGCGTTATGTTGTATTGCAGATACTATAAAAAGGAAAAACAAACAAAAAACATGAAATAAATATGCAAACAATAAAAAAAAATTACAAAATACGTTATAATAATTTAAGAAAGTGACCCTTTAGTTTACATCTAATGTTATATTTAGTGATATTGTCCACTAATTCTGATGGTAAGTTATTGATAAGCCGAGGTATTAAGAAGCTACATGTTCTCTTATCGTATGCATTGCTAGCACGCGGCTCGTTGAAACGGTTTTTAGAAATTGCTCGAGTGTTTACAGAATGCTCAATCGGGATTTTTAGCGATTCATTAAAAAATTGTTCTTTTAATAAAATATTTTGTACTTGTATATGTATTGGTAAAATTTTACAATGTTTAAAGAGACCATTAACGTCATTCCTGAATTTATTTTTTATTTTATTTGGAACTATAGTATTGACTATTCTTACTTGTAAACTATGGATCTGGTCAAGATATGTTTTGTAAGTTCGGCCGTAGCTACTTAGCCCGTATTGAATGTGCGACTCCGCAAGTGCATTATATAACATTAACTTTATTTTAAATGAAATGCGATTATTGAGAATAGTGATATTTGCTAAAAACTGTCTTAGTTTACTACATACACGGTCAATATGCTGGCTCCAATTTAATTTACTGTCAATAACTAGTCCGAGATACGTTTGTGTGTCAACTAACTCAATTGCTGGGCAGCAGCATTCAGCAGCGCGGTTATTATGTAGGCAGATGTGGTTGTGTGCAACTATTTTTTTTATTGAAGCGGGTTTTAGGTATGGAGATTTAATTACTAACAACTTAGTTTTACTATCATTAAGGACAAGCCCAGCATCATGGCACCACCTTGATAGGATATCTAGGTCAGACTGCAAAAGGTCACATGCCTTTTGTGGATTTTTATCACCGATTACAAGACAAGTGTCATCTGCAGCATCTGGTGCATGTGCAGCAATTGACGATGTAGTTGGCCATGTCATTGACGTAGGACAAAAAGTGCAAGGGTCCTAGTACCGAATCTTGTGCTGTTCCCTCTGTTATTAACATCGGCTCGCTGTAGTTATTTTCAATTTTCACAAACGATTTTCGGTTCTTCAAGAAATTATGGCACCAATTAAGTAAGGGGCCACGTATACCACATTTGTCTAATCTGTCCACTAGCTGTTCATGTAACAAAGTGTCAAAAGCACGTGAGAAGTCGATAAATAGGGCAAGCACCTGTCTTTTTTCATTTAGATGACTATTCACTTCATCAGTAAATTTTGATAAGAGTGCTGTTGTACTTTTTCCTGATTGAAAACCAAACTGATACGGGCTTATTACAGTGTTATTCCTATAAAATTTTTGTATTTGATCGGTTACGAATTTTTCAACAATTTTATCGATTGATGAAAGTAATGTAATTGGGCGATAGTTCGAGTAGTCATCACGTTTTCCTTTCTTATGTACGGGTCTGACACAGCCTTCTTTCAATTTATCAGGATACAAACCACTTTTAATGCTACTGTTAATTAGGTCAGAGATAGTTGGGGAAATATGTTCGCCTATCATTTTAATGTCAGCAATCGCAATATTGTCAGCACCTGGTGCCTTTCTTGAGTTAAGATTTTTAATAATTTTATGAATACTACAGGGGGTCGCTTTCCGAAAAAATATACTGGAGTCTAAGATTTTATATGTATTGTTTTGGTTTATTAATTTTATTTTACAATTAGGAACTATACTTTTTACCGCCATGTCAAAGCTATTTGCGAAATTATCTGCAATAGTTTTGGAGGTAAGTCCCTGTGCATCGAACGCTTTTAGTATAGCCGCATCAATAGACAAGTTCATTCTCCCTAACATTTGGTTAACAATATTATAAATTTTTTTTAATATTGTTAAAATTACTATTTATTTGCCTAGTATAATATATGTTCTTTTTTGGCTTCGAGAACTTTATGGACTTTATTGCGTATTTTATTATATTCTAGTCTAAGCTTAGAGTTATCTGGATTATTTTTCCAATTACGGTATAATTTGTCCCTTTTATTACAAAGACGAGTAATATTGTCGTCAATCCAGGGTAATTTAAACCGCTTGGGGATCTTTTTAAGTAATTTATAGGTTTTAATATTACTTGCGGAATTTTTTGCCGTTTGAAAAGAGCTATATATAAAATTTAGAATCTCGTCTGGGGAATTCATATCCTTAGATTTTGACCAATCCACATTTTTAAGTTCCTTATAAAAAATTTCGTAATCAATTAGTTGTTTTGTTACAGTCTGTGAACGCTCGAGCAATATAGGTGCGTCTTCTACGCACGCAAAAATAATACCTCGATAATCGGCCAGTACAACATCGAGCACCGCCGAGAATTGATGTAGGGTGGGAAATCGGGCAAAGATGTGGTCTAAGCAAGATTTAATAATTATATTTTGTTTTGTTTCAATTCTTGTGTATTCTGATATTCCACACATCAATCCGTGCTCGCTGAGTGCTCCTACATATGCATTCTTGTATGAGGTTGAAGTTTGTGTGATCCTAAACCTTATGAAAAAAGAATTGGATCGAAATCTATCTATTCTATCTCTATTTTACTGGCCTATTAGAAAGAAGGAGAACGATCGCTGTTGAAAATAGTGTCCCAGAAATATGGACAAAATAAGTGAGGCGCTGCTTTTCTCTTTGAAAACGTTGTCTCAATGAAAACAAAACATTCCGTCACTTTTGGTGCGGGGGAGGAAACACTGTATAGACGGTACTGCACACCTACTCAATAAAATTTTGTGTTATTATGGCACGCATAAATTTAAATCTCCAACATTATAACATATAGAAAAAGTTATGAGTTAAAGAGATCAAACACTAACCCTACAGTTGTCGCGTGGATTACAATAGTAAACCACTGTAAAGTAATCTCAAGGATATTTCTGGAACGAAATGATTAGAAAAAAATATGTCAACTGATTTGTGATCCAACTTTGAAAATAATGTGATATTTTTATATATTAATATTGTTGCGCGCCTAAGTTGACGTCATGTAACCGGCACTAGCGCCATCTAGTGTCAGGGACGAGAGCGAGGGAAGCTTTCCAGAAAATGACATCACTGATCTTTCAACCGACAGCGCCATCTAGTATCGAAACGAAGAACTAAGCTTTTACAAGCCGACACTCGAACTTTCGGCGCCTTGTCGATAGGTGCGCGTATGTACTTGAATATTCTGAATGTTTTGGTGCTAATGTGTATTTATAGGCACTGCAAGATGCGATCGGGGAAGTATTGAATTTGGCGAGACAAGCGAAGTTTCGGAGCGAAATAAAGTGAATCAGTGTGATTAATTATTAGTGTTTTAAATTTTAATTAGTGTAAAGTGAATTAAAGTGTTAATTTTGGTAATTCAGTTTTTATTGTCACGAACCTCAAGCTCGTAACAATTGGTGTCAGAAGTGGGATTAAATCATGCCGATTTTATCTAAGGAGGAAACGGAGGGTGTCCGTACCCGAACTCAACGCCAGCAGGAGACGGACCAAAAAAGATTTGGTGGTGCAACGCCGCAGACGTCGGAGGACCAGCCGCCGGCTGCAGGCCCGTCAGTAACTCCTACATCTTCAGCACCTGACTTAGGTGCTCTGATGGTGATGCTGCAGGAGCAGGCTCGCCGACAGGAGAAACAGGTCCGTCGATTGGAAGAGCACCTGCGGGGCGGACAGGATGAACAGGCCCGCCGACAGGAGGAACAGGCCTGTCGGTTGGAAGAGCAGATGCTCCTCGTGAAGGATATTCACGCTACCTTCGGGAAAGAGATAAGGGAGGTGAAGGATAATGTTGCTCAACATGACAACCGCCTGTCGGAAGCTGAAACCCGAATCGACCAAGTAAACAACGTTGACAACGTAATGGCTGACATGAAGAAATCACTGGACGAACTCAAACTTGGAGATGGAACTACAGCTCCCGTAGTAGCTACAACACCTTCGCTACGTGGGTTCAAGTGCCACCGTTTGACGGGACTTCTTCCTGGTCAGCCTAAAAAATCCAGTTCGAGGCTGTTATGAAGCGACTGGCTGGAATAAAAGTCAGACCATGACTGCTCTCAAACTAGGCCTGCGCGACCAGGCCTTAACAGTTCTGGAAGCTCTCGGTGAGGAAGTAATTTATGAGCAACTCCTTGAGGCATTGGAGGCGAGATATGGCGACGCTCACCTGGAACACGTCTTTCGTGCGCAGCTAAAAGATCGAGTGCAGCGCATCAACGAAAACCTGCAGCGCTCATTGAAGGGAACCTGGTGCAGACATTCATCGACGGCATCCGCGAACTGGAAGTCAGAGCTGCTGTGAGGCTCGGGCACCACGAGACGTTTAAGGACGCCTTGGCCCATGCACTGGAGGTGGAAGCCGTGCGGCAGGATCATCGTTCCCATCGCGTCAGGTAGGTTGCAGCAGCTACAGTTCGCGACCGCAACAAAGGATACAGCCCTAGGTGCTGTGGCTGTGGGGAAAGGGGACATCGTCGATCTAGCTGCCCTAAGCGAACTGTAGAAAGGGAAGTTGATCGATCTCGAGATAGTAGTGCAGCTAACGGCACCGCCTGGCGATGGCAGGATTGTCGTTCCCCTCACGCTAGGGAGGTTGCAGCAGTTACGGTTCGCGACCACAATAAAGGATACAGCCCTAGGTGCTATGGCTGTGGGGAAAGGGGCCATCTTCGATCCAGCTGCCCTAAGCGAACCCTAGAAAGGGAAGGTGAACGATCTCAGAAGGGAAGTGCGGCTAACATCACAGCCCAGCAGCAGCCGGATACGACTTTACTATCAGACATCGCAGCGGGAAATCTCATGGCAACGCAGATGCATTGTTAAGAAGACCTTGTCCTGAAGATTGAAAACATTGTACTAGGCAAGAGAGTAAGGAAGTGGTATCCGTGAGGATGCTCAGGACAGACCACCTCAGCAACGAGTGGAAGGACAGCTTACAACGTACACAGCAGGAAGATCCGGACATCGAGCCGATTCTGGAATGGATGAAGGCCAGTGCTCCTAAGCCCAAGCGGAGCGACGTCTCAGCGATGAGTTCGACCACTAAAAGCTATTGGACCCAGTGGGACAGCTTGCTGCTTCAGGATGGAGTTCTGTGCCGTAAATGGGAAAATGTTCTGGGAGACAGCTGTCATTTGCAAATGGTTGTCCCTAAGCTAAAGTATCGGATGTTCTACAGCTGTACCATAATGATTGTGCAGGAGGCCATCTGGGAGTTAAACGAACTCTTCTGAAGATCCGAGAACGGTTTTACTGGGTCCAATGTCGAAACGACGTCGAGGACTGGTGTCGCAAATGTACAAGTTGTGCGGCTATAAAGGGACCTCAGACTCGTAGTAGAGGTGCGTTGAAGTTGTACAATGTTGGTGCACCATGGGAGAGAATAGCCAGTGACGTGGCGGGGCCGTTTCCGGAGAGTGAAAGCGGTAACAAGTATTTCATGGTTGTGATGGATTACTTCACTAAGTGGCCAGATGTCTTTGCCATTCCAAATCAAGAAGCTTCAACAGTTGCAGATAAACTAGTTCATAAAGTCTTCTGTCGTTTTGGAGTACCTTTAGAGATTCACAACGACCAAGGAAAGAATTTTGAGTCTCAAATATTCCAGGAAACTTGCTGAGTTATCGGTACTCATAAAACAAGAACTACTTCTTATCACCCGCAATCGATGGAATGGTAGAACGATTTAATCAGACATTGGAGAGGTACCTAGTAAAAGTTGTAGACCATCGGCAACGAGATTGGGACAAGCACATACAACCGTTTTTGTTGTCATTTCGAAGCGCTGTTCACGAAAGTGCAGCAGTGACACCAGCTTTCGCAAACTTTGGAAGAGAATTACGGCTGCCTGCAGACCTGATCACCGGAATACCACCTGATGCCCCACGCAGTATAACCGCTTATGCAAATGACTTGCGGAATAAAATGAATGACATTTATGAGCACGTCAGACAATCGGGCCAGCAAATGTCTGAGAAGATGAAAACCCGGTATGACCGCAAAATGAACAATAAAGGGTTCGACGAAGGTTAACTAGTGTGGTTACACAATCCAGTCCTCAGCAAAGGGAAATTTCCTAAGCTTCAAGCTAAATGGGACAGCCCGAACCGGATTGTATCCAGGAGCAACGATGTAACCTACCGGATACACAAAGGCGCAAGAGGGACTCCTAAGATTGTCCATGTGGATCGCTTGGCGCGTTATTATGGGGCCGATAATGCTCGGGACGAGCATGTCTTAGGAGGGGTCAGTGTTGCGCGCCTAAGTTGACGTCATGTACCCGGCACTAGCGCCATCTAGTGTCAGGGACGAGAGCGAGGGGAGCTTTCCAGAAAATGACATCACTAATCTTTCAACCGACAGCGCCATCTATTATCGAAATGAAGAACTAAGCTTTTAGAAGCCAACTGTGTATTTTTTTATAGAACAGTCGAACTTTCAGCGCCTTGTAGATTGGTTCGCGTATTTACTTGAATATTCTGGATGTTTCGGTGCTAATATGTATTTATAGGCGCTGCATGATGCGATCGGGGAAGTATTGAAATTGGCGAGACAAGCGAAGCTTCGGAGCGAAATAAGGTGAATCAGTGTGATTAATTATTAGTGTTTTAAATTTTAATTAGTGTAAAGTGAATTAAAGTGTTAATTTTGGTAATTCAATCGGCAGTTTTTATTGTCACGAACCTCAAGCTCGTAACAATATGTAAAAGATTTATTAAATATTATAATTTAAATAATAAAGGACGTGTAAATGGTTTTTGTTTATTAAATATGATTAACCGTTTGCTAAATGTTACCCTGTATTTTTAAGCTTTGACTTATTTTAAATTGGACTACATACGTAATCCACGCGACCATTTACGTATTTTATAAGGCGCGACGTTTGCAGGGTTAAGTAGTCTCGTTACACGTTTATTGTTTATATGTTGCTTATATAAACTAGTCGCGTTAGGAGAGCCGTTTAGCATGCGCGTTCATATTTAAATCTATAATTAATCTCGTAGGGTTATTTTAAGTGTGCGTGTCACATTTCGATTATCACTACGGTGTTTATGAAATATTATGTACTCGGTTATCTTATCGGTAAAGTTCTCGATTATTATGTATGATATTATTTTAAAAGATTATAATAGAAATAAATCATATACTCAGAAGGGCTAGAACCCAGAGCCGTAAAGCCAGTTAATATAAAAAAACACATGTTGATATCGATAGCTTAACATCGATATTCGATGTTTATCCTACTCAAAACATAGATGTTGGCCATAATCGATGTTTTTTTGCACATGTACCTATTTAATAGAATTACATTAGATGATAAAAAAAATGTTGTTTATGCTTTATTATTAATGAAATAAAAGAAATTAATAAATTTTTTAGTGTCAAAAAATAATAAAAAATGGGAAGAATTTAACAAATATCTAGTTCATTTGTTATATTTTTTGCCGATGATGATGAATGTTATTATATTGATCTTTAAATGTTTCTATATACTCATAAATCTGGGATAAAAAATTTACTATAGGACCTAATTTACGATTTAGACGTAGGTTTTATATCAACTACTCCTATCGCGAAATAAAAATATGATTCATCATCATCATCATTACAGCCCTCCACAAGTCCACTGCTGAACATAGGCCTCCCCCAAGGTATGCCACAAAGCACGGTCCTAAGCCACCTGCATTCATCGACTTCCTGCATGTCTTACCAGGTCGTCACTCCATCTAGTGGGGGGTCGCCCTACACTTCCCCTACCGGTACGAGGCTGCCACTCGAGAACCTTTTTTCCCCAACGGTTGTCGGTTCTTTGAGCTATACGGCCGGCCCATTGCCACTTCCACTTCAAAAATATGATTATAGAGTAAAAATTAACAAACTACAAAAACAAAATTTACCGTCACCTTTTTTCACAATTTCTAATCAGGCAGCCCAAGCAGGAAGTATCCACAGCCGTTTCTGAAATGAACAGTCAAATTCACTATGCAGTGAAATTATCTATGCTCGCGATCGCTCAGTGATTTAGTTTTATAAACTTCAAGCAAATAATAAATTTGAAAGGAAAAGGGGAGATCTCCCGTCAGACAAAGTGTTCTGCCTCGGGAGCGGCCAACGTTCCGAGTAATCCTTTGTAGCTTTTTAATACAACATGTAACACAATTAACGCACTTTGAGAAAGTAGTTTGTTCAGAATCGTTTACTGAATCGATTTCTATCATTTTTAATATAAACTCTGATTTTTCATTCCGTAGAATTCTGACATTTCGTAAGTGTTGCTACTAAAAAAGTTCTCCACCGAAAAAGAGACAAATTTGAACCATTTGAGGGCAATAAATAATAAAATGCTACGTATTTTTTATGTTTCACCTACAAAAAGGTAAATCTAAATATTTACTTATACAAGTCACCTAATACAAAAATAACAAATATTTCAATATCACGAACAATATATCTAATTAACTTTAATTACTTAATATTTTATTCTTTAGCTGGCATCACTGTCTACTAATTCCAGGTTTAAAAAACCTTTTAAAAAAATGTTAGCTGTCACGTCGCGTCTGTCACATTGATTGATTTTCATTCGACTTCTTTGAATGCTCGAATGCGCATGTGTTCTCGGTGTTTGCTGCTATTTGTTGTTATTATCTTGTTATATTTGTTAAGTTTCTGTTATTCTGTTAAGTTTTTTCTTGTTGACCTTTCGTTTTGTGATCGTTTGTTGATTTTTATAAACGTTATGGAGCCACAACCTGGCCCTTCCCGGGAAGCAGCCCCATCTGACAGAGCACAAGGCTTAGACTTTCTTTCTCCCAGAAAGAAGCGTCCTCGTGGTGCTTTTACGCCCAACGAAAAGACCATAATTCTAAATATTTACAAATATAATATAGAAAATTGGCCGCAAACAACTGATTGGAGTGCAACGGAATGTGCTAAAAAGACTTCTGAGATGACTGGCGTGGGTCTGTCAAGTGTCTATAAAATTACCAAAGAATATAAAGACACAAAAGAATTTCAAAAGCCGAAAAAGAGTGGACCTCAACTATCTTTCATACAAAAATTTGACGAATTCACTTTCGCCGCAACTCGACGAAAGGTTCACGCGTTTTTCTACAGGAACGAGATTCCGACTATTGAAAAGGTAAAGTTATTGCTAATTCTTTAACACCTCGTTGCTGACATCCCCCATTGTTTTAAAACTATACTTTAACCTGTGTTGCCTGTCTACATTTTAACTGTAATGTAAATGCTTATTTCAGATTCACCAAGAGATAACTGGTGATCCAGACATGCCTGTTATGTCGAAATCAACATTAAGAAAAGTATTGAAGCATTTAAATTTTAAATACACAAGTCGCAAACGTCGAAGTGCGCTAACAGATCGCAAGGAGATAGTACTATGGCGTCAAAAATACTTGCACCAAATTAAACAATATAGAAGAGAAGGCAGGCTTATATATTACCAGGATGAAACGTGGGTAAACGAAGGCAAGTATTGAATTATGTGGTAATTAACTTTTTATAACCTATCTTTTCTTCAAAGTATTAGTCGGAAATCGAATTCTGTACTTATGTAATACTTAAATTAACTTTGTTAATAAATTTTTGTTACCAAAATGAATAAATAAATAAAGAAATCCATGTTTACAGGTAATATTTTTCAATTTATATGCATATATAACTGTCCTCATGTATAAGTGAAATATTAAATATATTTTTATTTTCAGGACATACCGTCAATAAAGTGTGGTGTGATACCAACATTCAATCTTCACGACAAGCTTTCCTCGATGGCTTGACAACAGGGCTTAAGGCACCAACAGGCAAAGGGGGGGCGACTTATAGTTAGCCATATAGGGAGCGAAGAAGGATTTTTGGAAGATGGTTTATTAGTTTTTGAGGCAAAAAAAGGCTTGGCAGATTACCACAAGGAGATGACTGGGGAAGTATTTGAGGAGTGGTTCACAAAAATACTTCCAAAATTAAAACCAAACTCGGTAGTAGTGTTGGATAATGCTCCCTATCATTCGAGGAAGGTCGAAAAAGTACCAACGAGTGCATGGAGAAAAGGCGATATCCAAGCGTGGTTGACTTCAAAAAATTTAAATTTTGAAGAAAAAATGCTAAAAGTTAATTTATTGGAAATTGTGGGTCAGGAGAAATACAAATATCAACAGTGTATTGTAGACGAGATGGCCACAGCACAAGGCATTACTGTGCTTAGACTGCCCCCATATCATTGTGAGCTCAACCCTATTGAATTGGTGTGGGCTCAAGTGAAGGGGCATGTCGCAAGACACAACAGAAGTTTTAAAATGGCGGAAGTTAAAAAACTATTACTGGAAAGTATAAGTAGTATTACTCCTGATAAATGGCAAGAATGTATCAGCCATACAATCAAAGAAGAAGATAAGATGTGCACTCTCGACGATTTCATTGACACAGTCGCAGACTCTTTAATAATTCATGTCAGCGATGATGACGATGATGAAGATAGTGATATAAGTATTAATGATGACTAAAGATTTTAATAAAAATATGTTATTTTTACTTGTGCATTTTTTACTGTTTGTAATGAAAAGGGACGTAATTATCACTCGCCGTAAAACCATGTAGAGTACCGCACTTAATAAAATGGATACATTTACTAACAAATAAAATGTATGTATAGACTCAGATGTTCAGACACGTATTGAAATTGAAAAATGTGCCCGGCCAAAAAGGTTTGTAATCTCTGACATGTCAAAAAATGATAGCTGTCAGAATTCTACGGAATGAAAAATCAGAGTTTAGGTAATTTTTTATCCCAAAAATAATTAAAACTACGTAAATTACAGTCACACTATATCTGTAGAGTCAAAACAAACTGAAATGGCCCGTAACTTAAGGCAATAAGACTTTTAAGAGTGCAGTTTTATTTGTATTATTACCAATTCTGTCATTCAATAAAAATAAAGAAAAATGAACTTTATTTCAAGCACGTTAAAGTCTTTGCGTTCGTGGATTTGTACTGTGACCACAACATTCTTCCGGAATTAGTATAACTAATTACATAAATAATTAGTGCATAAAAATGTTCAAGTAAACTAAAAACTCAGTGTATGTATTATTATTATAACATTATATACTAATTGGGGTGTCTGAGAGTGTGCGTTAATTACGTTACATATTGTATATACTGTTTTACTTCGGGACTTTGATAGCGCGATTTATGATTCGATCTGTTTTGCTTGTGGCGCGACGACAAAGCCGTCACAAACTCGTTAGCTCGACAAGCTCAAAAAACAACAGCTAAATATAATGTAATTGCCTGAATACTTACATATTGCTTCATAATTATTTGGGTATTACAACAAGGGAAAAAACAATTATTTTGGTTATCAATTTACGTAGATTAGTTATCAGGTGACAACTGGCAACGACACCACAGAATAACAAAGCGAAAGCAGTGACAACTGTGACATTTTCGTTCACACTTGACAGTTAAGTTTGACACACCATAATGATTTAATTTGAATGAATTTTTGCGGATTTTATCGCTTATATTAACTTTTTTATATTTTTTATATACCCAACGTTTCGAGAATTTTGCAATACCCATGGTCACGGGTTATGACTAACGGGGTTAATATACGCGACAAAATTCGTAATAATTAGTATTATTTAAACGTGTAGTGTTCGCGTAAATATGAGATTTCATTACACCATAATGATATGTTTTCAATATTTTAAACCTTTAAAAGGAGATGCAAGATTTAGTTGATATTGATTTCGTGGGTTCGCATTGTTCACAGGTTCTCATTAATCGATTATTGGTTCATTGACATCGATGTTTGAGATGTTGCAGCATCGATGTTAAAACATCGATGTTAATTTTTAACATCGATGATCATCGAACATCTTTAGTAAGTGGTTAATTCTCTGTCTATAATCATCGTAGACAGAGAAACCTATAGACAAATTGACGCCTTCTTTTGCATTCGCACACGAAAAAGATAGATTTATGCATACGTCTTGCATAGAAATGAGATATAGCGGTGTGATTGTTTGTCCCTTTCTCCGTGCCGGTTTTTTTTGTTTAGCAAACTCTACAGTTTGTTAAACAACTTTGATAGCGTAGCGATTTAAGGAGTTTACAAGTTGGTTTAAGTGAGAAAAAAGTGTTTTGTGAGCCTAAGATTGGTGAATCTTGTTCAGTTCAGTTCTTAGAACAATTAAATTTTTTATCTAAATATGTTTAAAAGTCATAAAGATTATTTTATAACCTAAAAATTCGTTATCGTCCTTTCTTACTCGAGGCCACGCCGATCATTAGTCTATAGGTTTCTCTGTCTACGATAATCATCATAGTGGGTATCACAGACTAATATGATACTTACGTATGTGGGTATGTTCCGAAATACAACGCAGTGTACTGTCCAATGCAAATGACGTCATGAATCGGCGCTGTACTGGTGATTCGTTCCAAAACATTGGACAGTATATGACGTCATACTTTTGCGCCATTTGGAAAAGTTTTGGCGATTATTTTGTCATTTTGTGCTCCAAAATTCATTATATCCTCCTAATAGATATACCATCAATTATTCTATAATTTTTTGTATTCGAATAAATAGAAACAAATTCTGGCATGCTTCATTCGGCAAACACACAATTAAAAATTGTTTTATTATGGCCGGATATCCGACACAATATTGCGGTGGCACGCTAGTACAATAAAGTGTCAAATGATACGTCATTTGCATTGGACAGTACACTGCGTTGTATTTCGGAACATACCCAGTACAGTTATCTGTGTATATATTTGACATTTCTATTATGTGCCTGTATATAGTGCTTGTATATCTGTGATTATGTGTTGATAAGTTGATATGTTTGTTATGGTTGTGTTTGTTCCATAGTGCTCCATAGCTGTGTTTTTTGAGGAAAATTTATCTTCAGAGAGTTTTTCATGTTTCTAGATTTATTATATACTGACGTTTAAGTATATACCACAGACAGTACTTAGTACTTAAAGTACATTTTTAGAAACCGAAATTATACTACTTGGAAAATACACTTGTATAATTTGAAGCTAATAATTTATATTTATTTATTTAGATTATTACTTAAGTTAGGATGTCGCTATTAGAACCTGAGTTTTTTAATTTCCTAAAAAAGTTGGAAGAAAATGGTGATAAGCTGACAGCTGGTACTCCTTTAGAAGAACCCCTTGAGTTTGAATACAATGTAAGGCTGTACATAAATTGTTTTAAAATTTACAAATGGCTGTAAATTACATTCCTTCATTTTGTTTCAGAATACAAGTTGCTATGTGTGTAATGGTTATTATGGACCAAGCTTTGGAGAACCTGTTTGTGTCACTTGTCATGCTTTTCTTTTCCCGGACTTTCCATCATATTTGCCAAGTTCCTACTTCTGCAGTGAAAAGACAGATGATGGCGACTCTGGAAATGATGAACCATCTGATTTAAATTATAGCTCTGAGCGCAGATTGAATAAAGTGTGCGCACTCCCTGCGTGGTGTTACAGAGTAAGTTGTCATTTCATATTCATTGTATCATCAATACTTTAGCAGTAAATTTCATTCTTAAAGGACAGTATTATAATGATAATTTTATCCTTCAAAAGGATTAATAAGACATATCATTTACTTACTTACTTACTACTTATCTTCACGCACAATCCCTAACGGGGAGCCAGAGAGAACAGATCGCCAAGTGTCACGATCCTTACATACCTCTTTCGCTTCTTTCAGGTTCATTAACTTCTTCATACATGCACATCTAGGTATCCGAGTACTCTTGACCCTCCCCTCTTCGAGCAATTTGCTAACATGGTCTTCGAAAGTTAGTCTCGGTCTACCTCGACACCTTTTAATATTTACTTTCGCTCTATATATTTTCTTCACCATTCGGTCTTCACTCATTCGTTCAACGTGCCCAAACCATTGGAGTACGCCCCTATCAATTTTTGTGATAAGGTCATCTTTCAATCCATATCATTTAGATTTGTTTAATATTCTTTGATTATGGTACAATATGTTGTGTGTTTTATTATCTTGTCCCGTACCCATACAATATATTGTGTGTTTTACCCTACCCCTGTCGAAAGATAGCGGAGGTTCAGCCCCCAGTGATTATAGACCCGTGGTGGTAGTATGCTCGCCAGCTAAAGTTTTTGAGTTGACCATTCATAGTAGTTAGTAGTTTATATGTGGGTATATAAGTGCTCTGTTGTTCGATGCACAGCATGGCTTCCAGCATGGCTTCCGAGGGGGGGACAACGGGGAACTTGTTGGAGCTTATGACACACATAGTACCAACGGTGGATGCTGGTCAACTAGTAGATGTTGCCTGTTTTGATTTTAAAAATGCCTTTGACTCAGTAGACTATGACATCCTTCTTGCGAAGGTGGCTAGCGTAGGCTGCACACTGCATACATTATCATTTTTCGCCTGTTGTTTACAAGACCAATGTCAGTATGTTGACTGTAGCGAATGGCTTTCTGAACCTTACATTACAAGATCAGGTGTCAATCAGGGCAGTCATTTAGGGCCTCTTCTCTTCATTTTGACAATCAACGATTTGCCTGAAGTAGTCAATAAGTCTACACCCTTGTTATTTGCTGATCCTGAAATTAGTTTTTAAAATAAAGCATTGGACAGATCGTGACATACTACATAACACACAGGATATAACTAAAGTTGTAGAGTGGAGTTTGGAAAATAAATTATATTTAAATGTGGCGAAATGTTCTATTCTATCATTCAGCCATAGACATAACCTGAGTCATCATCAATATTACATGGATGGAACCCCTCTGCAACATGTTATTGAGGTTAATGATTTAGGCATGCGATTCACTACTAATATATAATTTCGAAAACACATTACTAATGTTTGTAAAAAAGCATACCGCAACTTAGGGATGGTCTTACGGCTAGCAAACAGATTCACAAACATCTGTGCTCTGAGAGCGTTACACGCGGCACTTGTAAAAGTCATTTAGAATGCAATGCTGTCGTTTTGGTCACCACATGAAGCCAAATATAAATTAATGCTAGAACATATTCAGAACAAATTTGTGAGATTTATGTATTTAAAACAATATGGTGTGTATTTGGGTTATCCACTGTTGTACCCTACTTTATTTATACTAGACATGATAGGTTATTATAAACTAGAAATAAGAAAGGAAGTATTTCCCTTCTTATTTCTAGTTTACTTATAAATAAAGTTCTAGTTTACTTATAATAATACTTTAGTATTAATAAGTAAAGAAATGAAAATGTGAAAAAGACAATTTTGTGTTGAAAAAATTGTTGTTGAAAAAGAGAAGGTGCAATTAAAATTTTTGTACAATCGACTTTAATATAAATAAAATGAGAACATCATCAAAGTAGTGGAAGTCAATTAAATACGCATTATTAAGGTTAACTCCAAAATTAGTGGTCAGATCGTGATCAAAATATCAGACATAAGAAGCGTTGAAATTCTTAATAACGACGGCAAAATTTGTGGTGTTCTCGGCTTCTTTCCAAATCATCATCCACTATATTCTCCAGAACTTGCCCCAACAGACTCCTACTTTTTTCGTAGTTAAGATAATTTTTGATAGGCGAAAATTAAAATTTCCAAAAAGTTCAACGTTTTCCGTGCGGCAAATTTCTATAGTAAGGATATCAACAAACTTCCCATAAAATAGCAAAAATGTATTAATTATAAAAAAGTAAATAAAATAAAATAACATTTTAAAAAAATATAAAGAAATAAAGGACAATATTTTGATTGATTAAAGGATTTTGTGTGAAATTTTTATTTTTATTTTTTCATACAAAAAAAGATAAATTAAGAAATTGCTGTAATTTCTACTATTTGCAATAGAATTCATTGGATAGTGAGACAAGCCCAGAAGATGAAACAAGCTGCACGAGCACATCAGGACCTGGGGTAAGCGGGAGTATCAGTGGTGGATCGGGACCTTCCATAGCTCCTCGTGATGCAGTTGAAGATTTAGCAGGACAGGGACCACCTCCACAACCGCCTAGCTTAGCTCGCAGCTTGCAAGCCTTGTCAACTCCAAGACCACCAGATAATTTAGCTCCAGGATTAGTGGAACATTTACCATCAGAAGGTAATTTAATACAATTCTTGATATGAGTACCCAAACATTTGCTTTATGAAGGACAGGTTATACCGGGTGTTTGTGAAACGCGCCCGAAAACGAAGACTTTATAGATAATACTAATGATACCTGTGATGATGGGTCAGAAAAAGAAATCGATCCCGATGAAAAAAAAATCATATTTTCACAACATTTTATTAGCTTTATTCATTCTCCATCATATTAGTACAGCTAAATGAAACGATAATTATAAAAAAAATCACGAGGATACATAAACATAAAACCGACAGTGGACTTAAAACCAGCTGACAATAGGGTTAATATTCGTGCGGACGCCGAACTCTTTTATCTAGCTCGGTACGAATTAATGCATTAAGTATTACTGTACTATACTTCGCTATTCGCATTTTCTCTCACGGCTTACTCTATCCTTCCCTTTCAAACACGCGTTGCCACCGCCCGACTCGTATCGCCTCCCGCTGTGCAATATACGCATGTTCGGTGTTGCCAACAGGTAGAGAATTTCCCGAATTGCGGGGATTTTAAAGTTGGTTGGGGCTTTTTTTGGGATTGGTATTATGCGGAAAAAATGCGGGGATTTTGAAAATCGATACCCTGGGCCAAGTCAGATCCATTTAATTTTCGGATTTATTTCGGCATCTTTAGTGTATCATTTAACGCTTTTCATGTGTCTATTTTTTTATTTTAAACTTTCGGTAAAGAAAAAGGTTAGTTAAAAAATTAAATTTATAAACTTAGTTGAAAACTGTTTTATTTCTTAAAATAAAATTGAGGGTAATTTGTGGGGAATCTATTCATGTATTGTCCCTAAATTGGGGAATTTGACATGGATTTTCGGAGAATTTGACAAATTGGTGTTGGCAACGCTGCACATATTGCACCGAAACTTACCTACTAAGATTTGCAGGCGACATAAGAATTAGAGGCGGCAATCACAATAAAATTTGCATGTCATTTTTAATAGTTTTGACGTACCTCTTTTTAAATACAAAGTATTGAACGGATTAAAAACGAAAAGTCAATTAAAATAAAGTAAAAGAATTATTTTTTAGATTAATAGATAGATTAATTAACTGTCAATAATAATTGCAATTGATTTTAACTATTAAATTATTGAGTAAAAGTTGGGAATGTCATAACCGTTTAACGATCTTTGGAAATGATAAAAGTGCTTACCGCAAGGACGCACACACTTAGCGGTAGGCATTTGTTTTGGCAGGATTGATTATTAATTTTATTTTTTGGGATAGTTCCGTGTTGATTATCACGTGCGCGTGAGCAACAATTTAATCGTTTTGTTTACTAAATTCTTGTTATTATTATTCTTGTTGTAAAATTTTGTGTTTCTTGTTTTGTTTTAATAATGCCTAACGCGTACGTTTATAGTGCCTTGGAGAAGTTCGCGGGAATGATTTGCGTGCATTACGATTTTGCCGAGGGTAAAAACCCAACCGCTCGACACCCAGCTGACGCTCGTCTGATAACAGTAGCATTTCAGTGAGTGAGTGTTTAAAATCGGCCCATAGCACCGGTACCGGCAGGAGGTGGAAGTCAAGTGGCTGCTCACACTGAGGAACGCAATATAAACGTTCGCCGGAATTCGAACCTAGCTACACAAAGTATCGCTAAATTGTTAAGGCGTCGGGATGGCACAAGTGTGTCATACTGGACAGTGCACAAGGTGTTAAAGCGATCGTGGATGTTTTCGACAAACTACGTGCGGACTGTGTCGAAGACTTCGCGACGATGCCTCGCCTGCATAAGGAGACGCAACGCCGAGCCCAAATCTGCCTCGAAATGAATAGGGCACAATTTGAGCCGCATCTCACTCATAATGCCACGATAGATCGATAAGCTGTTTTATTCCTATTTTTTAAATAACTTAGTACTGAACTGATCTGAATACACCAAAATAATAAACATACCTACACGATGAATAAAAAAGCATGACTAATCTTGTTAAAATTTCATTTAAGTAAATTTTTCATTAGTGGGTAACCAGAAGACTAGCACAGTGCTAAAATAGTAGGTTAAGTAAATAAGTTAGGTATATAGACAAGTGTTGTAAATTATTAGGTATTGGTAAGATCGCTAGCTGCGGGCCGCGCAAATTCGGCATCCGCGCAAATATTGACCCTATTGTCAGCTGGTTTTATTTTTAAGTATTTTCATTATTTTTTTAATGAAATTATCGTCTTATTTAGCTGTACTAACATGATGGAGCGTGAATAAAGCTAATAAAACGTTGTCTGTCTTCGTTTTCGGGAGCGTTTCACAAACACCGGTATGTTAAACACTCATTTATTAAAAAAGAATATCCGAAAATCTCTTAAAGAGATATATTTAGCAGACATCTAAATAGGAGGATGTTTTTTTTTATTGGGCATGTTATATTATACAGTATATATTATATAGTTATAGCAGTTCAAGGTAATAAAAAACAGAAGCAGTAAAAATAAACACTTTTTTTGTTATTTGCAATTTATTTAGGTGGTAGAGCCGTACTGTAGAGTAATATGGCTGCGGCACAAAAGTGTTGCCTTAACCGGGCAAGTTCATCGTGTATACTTCACACGGTAGGGGCGGTGTACGAATACCCTCTACCTACAAAGTATAAAATAAAAAAAATACAATAAATTTAGGGTGTAACACATTACAAAATATTAGTGTTTGTAATGTTTTATAACCTAAATTATTTAATACTTAAGTAATAGGAGGCAGAAAGTTATTATTTATTTTCGGGTATCTATATAGTTTTCTCATCTGGTTGGGTTTCATAAATATATAATTGTGAATGAAAATGATAAATATACATAAATAACAATAAAATAAAATAAATACATAAAAAATACATAAAAGCCCAACCAGATAGAAGCCCTCGGCAGGGCAGACCAAACGGCCTTGGGTTAGGGGGAAAGGGAAAGAAACCGGCGGACAATGTGGGTGGTATCGAGGAGCACCGCCTTCTGCATTTGAGCCCAGAGCAGTCCGTCACGGAATCTCAGTCGCCTCAGATGACCCGAGAGGCTGACTAGCCCGTTTGCAGAAACGAGTACAGGTATAATTTCGGTCGACAGCCCACCCCACATGTCGGTCACCTCGTCAGCCAGGTCCAGATATTTTGTTTGCTTACTTGTTTCGGCTTTCACGAGGTTCTCGTCATACGGAATGGTAATGTCGATCAAAAATATCATTGACTGAGCCCGGTCCATCATCAGCACAATGAGTGAGAGAGACAAAGCCTGATGCTTATTCGCAAGAATAGTCCTGTCTGTATGATGGCCCGGTCCCAGCAGACCCTGGTACGTTCATTTTCGAGCATGGCTTCCGGCAAGTACTTGTAATACGGCAATTTCCGGTCCACGAGACCGTATTTCAGAGCGAGCTCCTGGTGTAGAATTCTGGCTACTACGTTGTGCTTGTGCAAGTACTCAGAGTTAGAAAGCACCGAACAACCAGAGATGACATGCCTAAGTGACTCACCGGGATGGCGACAAGCTCGACAGATGTTGACGGTGCCGTCCTTTAGATGTATCTCCTATAGTTGTTGGTCTTAAAAACCCTTGGTTTCCCCGAAGAGATCACCGAAACGTAGCCAGTTGAGGGAGGCGACTGTGTCTACGAAAAGTTCATGTAGAGCCATCCATTATTATTATTTTTATTTAACGTTTGTGTGCGTGTTGCGCAGTGTTGCTGTGCATCTTCAGCTACCTGGACGACCTGTCGCTGTGTGCGTGTGCGTGCGTGTGCGCGCGCTGGTGGCGGCTGGTGCGCGCGCGCGTGCCGCCGCCGCGCTGGGCCTGCTTCGCCGCGCGCCGCTGGCCGCTGTTCCGTCCACTGCTGCCGCACGTCGACTGGCACAAGGTACACTGTTCCGTCCGCTGCTGCCGCCGCCGCGCTGGGGCTGCTTCGCTGCGCGCCGCTGGTCCCTGTTCCATCCGCTGCTGCCGCACGTCGACTGGCACAAGGTACACTGTTCCGTTCGCTGCTGCCGCACGTCGGCTGCTGCGCGTCCAGGCTTCTGGCGCGGGTGCACACTGTTGTTGCTGCGCGTTCAGATGCTGTCACAAGGTACACTGTTCCGTCCGCTGCTGCTGCACGTCGACTGGCATAAGGTACACTGTTCCATCCGCTGCTGCCGCACGTTGACTGGCACAAGGTACACTGTTCCGTCCGCTGCTGCTGCACGTCGACTTACACAAGGTACACTGTTCCATCCGCTGCTGCCGCACGTTGACTGGCACAAGGTACACTGTTCCATCCGCTGCTGCCGCACGTCGACTGTCACAAGGTACACTGTTCCGTCCGCTGCTGCTGCACGTCGACTTACACAAGGTACACTGTTCCGTCCGCTGCTGCCGCCGCCGCGCTGGGCTTGCAACGCTGCGTGCCGCTGCCGCTGTTCCGTCCGCTGCTGCCGCACATCGACTGGCACATGGTACACTGTTCCGTCCGCTGCTGCTGCACTTTGTCTGGCACAAGGTACACTATTCCGTCCGCTGCTGCCGCACGTCGACTCGCACAAGGTACACTGTTCCGTACGCTGCTGCTGCACGTCAAATTATTTATATACGTCGACTCTTCGAGAAACGATCACACTGACACAGAATATCAGCGTGAATTAATAGCATCATGTTTCTGCCCAATGTAGCAATCAATTACTAGTGTAGTAGTTCCCGATGATTTAGAGACCAAACATAGGTTAAAAATTGGACATTGACAGTGAAATATAAAATCACTACCTCATCTGCTCGTTTATTTGTTCGGTACAAATATTTCAATCAATTTTAACTAACTTTTCGATGAGCTAGAAGACTTGAAACTTTAACAGAACTCACGTGGAAAAAAAGGTCGCTAATTTTAATTAAAATTATTACTGATAACGAGGCATTCCATTCAATTTTTCATGGCTGATACACGATATGGTAGAACACATCTGCATTTAAATACCCTACCGAAGATGGATAATGTATTATATGCCATCATTTAGTGATCAAGATGGCGAGGATTTAATAAAATGACTTAATATTAACATAAAATAACATACATAAAAACTCACGCCCGTCATCCAGAGGTGTAGCAGAGACTACATACTTTCATTTGGCACGATCCTGACACACCTCTCTCGCCTCCTCCTCATCCATATACTTACGATTACATACTCGTCGGTTAAAGGTACTTCTAATTTCGCCCATTTTCAATAAATCGCCAATTTGGTGGATAAAAATTTCGCCTAGGACGTCCCTTTCCGACTCTTTCCTCATTCGTTCTTTTCACATGACCAAACCACCGAAGTATTCCTTTCCTAATCCTGGTCACATCATCTTCAAAACACACTCTTCTCTTATCATACAATTTCTCACCCTGTCACTCAGAGTCAGCCCTAAAATACTAGGGCGGCATTGAAAATTTCGGGAATCAAGGAAGTGACACAACATTACTATTTAAAAATGTATTTATTGCTTTTCGAAGTATTCTCCGCGAAATTTGACACATTTTTCCATACGATGGAACCAATCATTGAAGCAACCATTCCATTCGGAAGTTGGGGTCTCCAAAATGGCCGTTTTGTAGGCGTCCACAGCTTCTTCAGGTGATGAAAATCTCTGTCCACGCAATTTATTCTTTATTTTAGGGAAAGTATAGAAATTATTAGGGCTTAGGTCGGGGCTGTACGGCGGATGGTCTAATAATTTTATGTTTTCTTGCTCTAAAAACTCTTTTGTTTTACGTTTAAATGTATTTATTGAAGGAGCATTTTTTAAATCTCGTGGAAGGTTATTCCAAAGTGTAATTGATGATACCGTGAAGGAATCCGAGTAGTATGCAGATTTATGCATCGGGATAGTTAGAGTTTTGTTGGTCATCGAACGGGATAAGCTTAAATATGAAAAACGCTCTTAGATAAACTGGGGAACAAGGATTTTGAAGAATACCATACAAAGTGGTTAGAAGGTGTATGTTCCGGCGAAAACGGATGTCGAGCACTTAAGTCTTGAGCGAAATTGTGATATATGATCAAACTTGCGCAGGCTAAAAATATAGCGTATGCACAGATTGAGCAGACGGTCGAGTTTGCTAAGCAGCTCCTCAGTTATATCTGGATAGGCAATATCGGCATAATCAAAAATAGGAAGCAATAGAGAGTTAATTAGCGTAACCTTGGCCGTCTGAGGAATAAATTTTTGCCAGAGCTTTAATGAATGCATAGTTCCAAAAATACGTCTCCTGACCTCATTAACCTGTAGCACCCAACTTAGATCGTCAGCCAAAATGAAGCCAAGGTTCTTAACCTGCGTAACATATTCTAAATCTACACCGTTTAGAGTGACCTTAGGTAGATATTGATAGTCAAGTCGACATGTAATTTTTCTGCTCCCTATGATTATAACCTGTGTTTTGGCAGGATTTAATATTAGCCCATGACATCTTGCCCACTGATGAACTGCAGCAAGATCAGAATTTATTCTGTCAACAGATGAATTTATGTCATTTAAATTTAAATGCTGATACAGCTGGAAATCATCTGCGTACAGGTGATACTTGCTGAAATTTATTACGGAAACAAGTGCATTGATAAACAGAAAAAAGCAACGGAGATAAAACACCGCCTTGAGGAACACCAGCAACAACGTTACACTAATCGGAGAACTTATCATCAACATGTATGCGTTGCCGGCGTCCCCGAAGTTAGGAACTGAACCATTGTAGAACTGACGATGTTAAATTCAGGGATTTCATAATTGCTAACAGCGTGTCATAGTCAACACAGTTAAAGGCGTTACTGAAGTCCAGAAGGACAAGAGTGAGTTGACGATTATCCATCGCGAAGCGGATATCATCAGTTATTTTAATTAAGGCCGTGGAAGTACTGTGCAGAGATCGGAAACCAGACTGAAAAGGATTAAAGAGGTTGTGTTTGTTTAGAAATTTTGAGAGTTGGCAATGAACAACCTTTTCAAGAATTTTGGAGAAGAAGGAGAGGATAGATATTGGCCTATAGTGGCTGAAATTAGTAGGAGAGCTATTTTTGGGGACAGGAATCAGGAACGCTTCTTTCCACTTGGTAGGGAAGGTACTGGAGGCAAAGGAGAAATTTATTAGGTGAGTGATATGGGAAACTATTTGGTCCAAAATTGGCAAAACCATGTCACGTCCAATATTATCTGGGCCGACAGCTTTGCTGGATATGACGGATGCAATTTTTTTACTTCATTATCAGTCACTGGTTCAAAACAGAAAGGATGTTGTACACATGGTAAAGGGAAAGAAGTGATATCTTTAATAGTATTGCTTTTGACTGTTGAGTCCAACGAAACTGGTAAAGAGCAAAAGTGTTTGTTGAGCGCTGTTAAATCAAGGGACTGACTAACATTCTGTTTGCTTTTACCAAAGCCTAGGCTGGGCAAAAACTTCCATAAATTCTGGGTTGTGGAAGTCTCAATAGTATTGTGAATATGTCGGCGTTTGGCATTCCGTATCACCTGGTTGCAGCGATTTCGTGCTTTTTTAAATCTTTCCCAGTTCTCATCACTGGGCGAACGTTTATGTTTTCTTTTAAGGCGGTCCCTACATGCTATAAGAGATCGAATATATGGCGTTAACCAAGGTGCTGGTGCCCGTTTCATTTTTACTGGTCTTAAAGGCGCTACTTTATCATACGCTTTTGTTATAATGTTATTGAGTAACTGCAGTTTATTGTCAGTATTATTAGTGTTATAAAAGTCTGCCCAATTAGCATTGCGTATCTCATAACTTAATAGCTGGCTATTCATACGGACAAGGTTACGCTGAAACATAATTTTGGGAAATGATTTAATGGATTGAAGAGCATATGATGCGAAAATTAGATCATGATGGGAAAATCCAGGAGCCACGAATTGAACATGTAGAAATATACGATCAAGATCAGATGTAAGGATTAAATCCAGTAAAGAGTTAGTGTTATTGACGTGATAGGTAGATTCGAGGTCAAGAATTTTAATATTGCTTGATGCACTTAAGCGTTTAAGCTTATTCGATCTAGCATCATTTCGAATAAGGCAGGTGTCAAAGTCACCCATGAAAATGGAGTGGGAATAGTTTGGGAGATGCATCTCAATCAGCTGTTCCAATTCATTGAAATAATTTATAGAAGGTGCATAAAATGTTCCTAGTAAGAAAGGTACTAAGAAGGCTGATACCACGGTAGTTTTTACAGTCCTGCTGCGACCCTTTTCCTTTATATATTGGGACTATCACGACTTTGCACCAGTCTACCGGTACCCACTTCAGTTCCCAGCATAAACAAGGTGTACAGCAGGCCTGCCACCACTTCCTCCCCAGCCCTTAGAATTTCGAGTGAAACTCTATCATATCCGGCTGCCTTACCTGCTTTCATGCTTTTCATTGCTTTCATTCTTTTCATTGCTTTCATTCTTCATTCATATCTAAACTTATCTCCCTATATCTTTCCTCTTCTTTCCGAATTTATATTTCATTTAGTTTGTACGTCGTCTCCTCACTCATAAACACGCTTTCAAAATATTCTCTATAAACTCAAAACTTCATCATTGTGAATATAGCCATTCTCGTCTCTTATATCATTTATTCTAGGCTGTTTTGAATGTCCCCTGGCAGTTCTTACGAGTTTCCATATCATTTTAATATTTGCCTGGAAGTTATCTGATATTCTTCTATCATTCTTATCCGTTCTTTCTTGATTTTTCCTTCCAACTACTTCTTTTACTCTCTTATTTAGATGTCTAAAGACTGCCTTTTTTCTATCAATATCATCATTCGTACCGCCAGAATTACCAGCCTTTGTTGCTAGTTAATCTAGCCATGCTCTCTTCTTTGCTTCAACTTTCATTCGTTCTCTTACTAACACCATATACTTCGGTTGCTGCATCCACTATACCTTTCTTAACATTTTGCCATACATTCTCCAAGTCTTACTCATTCACACACAATTCCTCCAAACTACTTATATTTTCTTTCAGTCTACATTTGTACTTGTTTTTCTCACCTTCATCTTGTAACCTTTCTGTTCTAATACGCTGTAACGATAGTAGACACAGATTTCCGATGACGCCAATGTCTGAATAGGCATTAATTCGGCATAAAACCAAATAATGATCCGTTCGTACGTTGGACCCCCGGTAAACCCATGTATCTACCACTGCGCTCCTGAATCTTTCATCCACAATAATGCGATATATCATGCTTCCTTCGTCGCCTCTTTCCCACGTATACATGTGAATACTTTTGTGGCGAAAGAAAGTGTTCGTCACAAAAAGATTCATTTCCACACATGCGGTGAGAAGGCTTTCACCATTCTCATTTATACTTTTATCACCAAACGTTATCAAATTCTTTCGTAACCAAGCCTCTTCACCCCAACCCTTCCATTAAAATCTCCTAGCATAACAATATTTTCATTTCCCTTACATTTCGTTAACACCATCCTTCATTTCCCAAAACTGTTCTCGGATATAAGTGGACTTAGACATGTCTGGGGTGTAGACCCCTAGCACAAACAACTTCTTTAAGCCCGCTTTCATTCGTATCTATAGCAATCTCGGGCTTACACATTCATACTCTTTCACACATTGGCCCATTCTTTCAGAAAGGATGATACCTACTCCTTAGTATGCCCGCTCGGTCTCGTCTACACCCACGGCCAGTATGCGGTATACAGGCCATGTGTAGTGACATCCTATCCTTTCCGTTTCGTCTCATTTACACATAATACATCTATCCTCTATCATACATCATATCGCATACTTCATCCATCTTATCATTCATAGCTCCACATACATTCAGCGTAGCCAAACGGGCTTCTGCAATCCACTTTCACCCCTCCGGGAGACAGAGCGTGAAGGGTGGCGAAACTCGTCGCCGGTTTTCCTCCCGGAGATTCATCACACCCCTGCCCCATTAAAAGGGGCGAGAACTCGGGGCCATTTCTTTACCTGTTACCTCATGGTGCGAAATTATGGTGTGGTATATTTTACCCCGCTACCACACGGCGAGTAGCCGAGTCTGTACCTTGGGCTTGTCGCTCATTTAACAACATCGGGGGGACACGTGTGGGGTGGGCCTAGGATTAGGTGGTCGAAGCCTACGGACGCGAGCTACTTATCCCCCAATTTTTAATAACAAAATACTCAAAACATGACACGACTGTTCAATACAGTGACACTCGACCAAAAGT
Organism: Parnassius apollo; assembly: GCA_907164705.1. Lineage (NCBI taxonomy): Eukaryota > Metazoa > Arthropoda > Insecta > Lepidoptera > Papilionidae > Parnassius > Parnassius apollo. Next base: position 2,530,131 of record CAJQZP010001468.1, on the reverse strand, counting down.
TGGTGCCGCTACTAGCCTAATTGGTTGAGCGTCGCGCCTGCCGGGTCGCAGCCGACGTAATGCCACTGTCACCTGAGGCAATCTATGGAGTAGTTCCATGTTCGGTATCTTTCGTAGCTATTACTACTGTTCTATGTTCGGTATCTTTCGTAGGTATTACTACTGTTCTATGTTCGGTATCTTTCGTTGTTACTACTTTTAAGTAGTTTCTAACTTCGGAGTTACACCGTTAGCTAACGGTTCCGAAATTGTATAGACAGCTTCCGAATTGATACTGCTCAAAGAAATAATGTCACATTACAGATTCCGAAGTTAAATTGTTTCAATTTAGGAAGATACACTGTTCAAATTTCAAATTACAGTTATAGTTTCCAAGAGTACAATATTATTGCTTTTATCTCTTACAGAAATACCAGGCGCTTGTTGAATCGTGCTTCTGTCGTAACTGCTTGGTGCAGATGTGTGTACAAGCGCAACCCGTCGGTGAAGAAAACGCTTGGCGCAGAAATAGACTGCGGATTGAATTGAAGGTGGATTTAATGTTACTATAAAATAGATCTTTATGAATGTTATTACCATAGAATACTATAATACATACATAATAGAACGGGGGAATGGGCGGAACCCGTGTAGCCACTAAAATGTCACTAACACGTCAATTCACACGTATAAATGTCAACACGAGATGCGTTTTGACGTTACAATCGTTTCCAAATTTGGCATGCAAATTATTTAGAAAATGCCAAATTGCACGCTATTTACAAATAAATATGTATTAAAATCCGTCTGTCAACACAGCGAATCGGGTTTGTAGTAGTGATAATACGACGTTATTGCTTGTATGTGTGCTCCCGGCGACGTCTATCGTCGTATAAAATAAGGTTGACAGCCATTCTATTGTGTATTATGGTATTCTATGTGCTAGCCCAAGTTCGTCAATGGATTTTCTATTTACGAACTTTGACCCCACCCGTTAGAGGGAAAAAATTCAAGACATTAAATTGGTAGATTTTAAAGTTAATTTTATTGTTTAGTGGCGTTAACCGTGTAGTAGCGGCCTCAGGCAACTTCCCACATCATCCCGTGGGTGTCGTAAGAGGGGACAGAGAGAAACTGACCCAGGATATGGGCAACAGCGTCCTCCTGATCGCAGCAGAGATAAATAATGATTTCTTATATTTACGCGAACACTACACATTGATTAAAACTACTTTTACGGATTTTATCGCGTTTATTTTACTATTATTTTTATTTTTTATTCCCGACGTTTCGGGCGCTTTCCAGCACCCATGATCACGGGGGACGGAGATGACTGACGTCCCGATGTCATTGTTAAACCCGGAGTACCATGATACCCATAAATGAAACCATGGTCAGTTTTGATGTTCAGTCTATATTTACATGCCTACCTGTTGAAGACTGCATCTCAATTATAACTAGGAAACTAGAGGAAAATAATATGCCAGCAGAATATGCAGTACTACTCAGACATTGCCTTACATCTGGCTATCTATTGTGGAAGGAAGAGTTTTACAAGCAAGTAGATGGTGTTGCGATGGGCTCACCTGTATCTCCCATTGTCGCCGATATATTCATGGAAGACTTTGAGGAGAAAGCCCTCTTTACTGCACCTGTTACACCAAGGATCTACAAGCGGTACGTAGACGATACTTTCACAATTTTACCATCAGACAAAGTAACTGCATTTTTAGAACATCTTAATTCCATAAACTCTAAAGTTCAATTTACTATGGAGTTAGAGGCAAATAATTCCTTACCTTTCCTAGATGTGTTAGTCATCCGAAATCCTAACAACACCATTGGTCACACTGTGTATAGGAAAAAGACCCATACAAACCGATATTTAAACGGTGAATCTCACCACCATCCTTCACAGTTAGCTACCGTGGGCAAATCTTTGTTACAGAGAGCACGAGGAATCTGTGACAGCAAACACGGTCCCGCGCCTACGTCACAGTGACCGAGTGAAGCCGGCCCACAGTCGAGCGTGTGCCTGCTGTACTACCATATGTCAGAGGTGTCACAGACAAGATTGGCTACATCTTGAAGCGAGCTTTATTAGAACATTCTACAAGCCGCCGAAGAAGATTAGTCAGTTCCTACCATCCGTCAAGTATCATATTCCTCTACAAGATGCAGGAGTGTACAGGCTTGATTGTGAATGTGGTCTCTCTTATATAGGACAAACAAAAAGATCAATTAGAACTCGCGTAAAAGAACATATAGCTGATGTGAAGCATCAACGTTCCGGGAAGTCTGCAGTTTGCGATCATATCCTAGACGGCCCCAACCATTACATCAGATTTGATAGACCACAAATCCTCGCGAAAGAACATCGATTCCTATCAAGGATGATACGTGAGGCTATTGAAATTAAAGAACGTCCTAATTTCAATAGAGAAGGAGGCTGGGTACTACCACCTGCTTGGGATCCTATAATCAATAAAATTAAAACTAAACCCAAGCATACCACTGACCACAGGACATAGTCACTTCATTTTGCATAGATCGGACCATAAACAATAATTAAGAAAGCTGAAGGTACTCCGGGTTTAACAATGATACGGGACGTCATTCATCTCAGTCCCCCCGTGACCATGGGTGCTGGAAAGCGCCCGAAACGTCGGGAATTAAAAATAATAGTAAAATAAACGCGATAAAATCCGTAAAAGTAGTTTTAATCAAGCCGAGATAAACTAAAAAATCGCGGATACCAACCATGCGGGTTGGCGTTGGTCAAGCATGCCAACTCAAGCAAACATATTTACTCTCTTATCTCTACAAGACAAATCCGGAGTGGATGCCAATGTTCGGCAGTAGATTTTGATAGGCTGTATAATGTAGATATGATATACCCCTTTGTAATGATGATTAATTAAGAGTTTTTACTGTATTAACATCGTTATTTAAAGTAGGTTTAACAGTTACGCTGTCTGTCCGCTCGGACAGTCAACGAGTAACTATTCGGTGCGTTTCTATCAGGGAGAGTTCTATCTCGCGAAGTACCTATCTTACCTCATTTTCTTTTGGGCCGGTCCTCATGCACCGAATAAAAATGAAGTTCTTATATTATAATATTGAAAATAAAGTTTTATCTTTTGGATAAGTACGTACTTATTCGGTGTCGTTATCACTCAAATCTTTATATGTGTTTTTAAATTAATGCTTTTTATTGTTAAATTAATTAAGTACTTTATAACAATAGATGATTTTTCTTCTATAGCGATCTTTTACATAACTTTTAATAATAGTTAATAAATATATATTATATCAATTATTATACAAAAAATAATTAAAAAAATCGTTATAAATAAAGAAAGTACTACATATATAATGTGCCTATATATTGAAGGTTTGTAACCTCTGGTTAAACGACCGATAGGTCATTGTCCTTTTTTCTCAATCGATTTGGCACATACTATAGAGAATGACTAAAGGCATTAAGTACGGCCTTTGTAACCCCTTTTGTTACGGTGTAAGCAATAAAGTTTATATAAAAGTACAGTCGTACACCGTCACATCTATTAATATTGGCATATTCAAATAGTGCGACAACAATACTAAAAAGTATCGCACCTAATTATTCTTGTTTCTAGGTGAACGTTGTAAGAGCTGCGTCTATCAACTCTGTTCCCTTTTGACCTAGCTAATAATAGCGACACATATAACATAACGTTTCTTCTATGTTGTCTATGTTTGAAGTAGATGATGCGCAATGACCCGCCTGAGGGCATAGTGGCGACACCGCTCGACCCCAAGTGCTGTCACTGGCAAGCTAGCGTCACGGGGCCGGTTGGCTCACCATACGAAGGTGGAGTGTTCTACTTGTACGTGCAGGTGCCTTATTCGTAAGTTAATATTTTTTCAGTCAAATACGTTATAAATGGCGGCACGAGTCGTTAGTTTGCATAACATTCAACAGTTTGAGCAGTAATCGATTTACAAAGTGAAAAATATTTTATTCCGTGCAAACTTATTTAAAGCACATGTGTGTCATGCTCACATTACATACACATACATTTGTTGTTTCATCACGCCCTCTGTTGTCGCCACGCACTCATGACTCGTACCGCTGATGCAAAGTTTTTATTTCCTTTCATTTATTTTTTGCAAACAGAGTGCAGTTGTTCGTTTTGAGCTCGTGCAAATTGAAGCGTTTAAAGTTTATAATAATATAATAATTTCGTCTATGTTTCTTCGACGCTTTTTACTATATTTTTACTATGTTATAGTAAAACCTCAGCGTATAACATATCACCTGTGCCATGGTAGATTCGAGCTATTAAGGATTCATTCGGTTAGTGTTGCAGTCTTGGAAGTATACTAAGGGAATAAGGGAAATATCAATTGAATCTTGTGATTACTAACAGATATATGTAAACGTTACGCGTAATCATTTAAATACTTGGCGACGATAAGCAAGTAGCTTAGAAGGCTCTTGTGTTGCAATTTGCCAATCTTCTGAAATGAAATATCTACTTACGATTCATAATGAAATCCCATTGTCCTGAGAACAAACTTTCTGATAGTTGCTTTAAGTCGGTTTCACCGGCTATCATCGATCAACAAAAAACTTCGGGTCGTATGTAGATACGTGCGCTAAGTGCTAGCTGTAAATTTCACAGTACGCGAGCAACCCGGACTCCATCCCCGGTGGCACCAATGAAATTGTTAATTGCAATTTTAAGTGCTGATTTAGCACGTGCTCGGCGGTGAAAGCATACATCGTGATGAAACCTGCATGTTTGAGAAATAAGATAACAAATATTTCAAACACATGTGAAATTCACGAACAAGCATCGGAGCAGCTCGGTCGACATTTCCTTGCACTAAAATCCTCTCAGAAATGAGAGGTCTGTGCCCAGTTTTGGGACGTATATAGGCTGCAACTTTTTATCGCCTAATGCTAGGTTATTTTAAAGAGGTCAAAAAATTAAAACCCGATTTCAAAGAACTAAAAAGAATAATTTCCCCATTAAAATTTAATTTAAAAATTTCTCAAGTCGTTGCTACGATATCGAAAGTATTGAAAAATATTTAAAGCTACGTAAAATTACATATAAAATTTTTGACATCATCATAAGTCGAAATTTGTTACAACTAAACAATAACACAACTAAAGTAATTACTAGAAGGGCTTCTAAATAGTAACATAAATAATTTCATCACGCATTTTAGGCGTGAATGGGGGTTTGAATTGGGGATGGAATTACTTTTTAAAATTTAAATAGTACATCTTAGAGCTATAGTCCATTTTATAAAAAAAATAATCATTATAATCGATTTACAACTGGCGAAGGTATCGCGTAACATAAAAAAAAAGAAACCCCCGAAACAAAAAGTGTCGGTAATCTTCAAACGGCTGAACAGAATTGTTTGAATCAAAGCTAAGAACATTCGATCAAGTCTTCAAGTCAAGTCTTGCTTATCGTCCAAAAAAACTAAATCAAAATTGATAGAATCAGGCGATACTTTGCGGAAATCCATCATAACAATTATAATAAAGATATTAATTTGCAACCATCCGTTTAAATAAATATATAAACCGCTAATAGCGGTCAGCCGCCGGATAGTCTACATCACCTGAAGACGCCTCGTGTAGAGGCGAAACACGTCGTATTATCGTCGATGGTGTGTCTTTCCTGGAATAGTGGCGTTGGGAGTAGTGGTGCCGGGAGTAGTGGTGTTGGGAGTAGTGGTGCTGGGAGTAGTGGTAACGGGATTAGTGCACGCAATTGAGGGAGGGCGGAAGGTACTCTTCAATCCAAGTAAGACACATCATTGTATTTAATTGAGCGGAGTGTTGCAAATTAATATCTTTATTATAATTGCTAAATCAAGATTGGTCCATCTGTTTGGGCGCGACGCTGCCACAGACAGACACACATACACACGTTAAACATAGTATAATAACTTCTCTGTTTTCGTCGAGGGTTAAAAATACATTTGAATTGTGAACCTTCTCCTTTTAGAAGTTGTCTAAAAATGGGTTCCTCAAATATAGAAGTTAGGCATTACCAGAATGGAAACGGGAAAATTTGTAATATTGATTGTATTCCTAGTGCTATTACAGTACATGACTCTTTTAACAAACATTTATTTACCATAGGTGTTGCAGATAGTCCCCTGTGTAAGCCACGTATGTGGGAGGAGGAAACGGCGGCCCACGTGTTAGGATATTCGGAGGTCGCTGCATACAGGGGTTAACATTTCGGTACGCCGAGATCACTCCCCGAAGATGCTTACGACATCTAAGGACTGTTGAACTTCTTTGGGGAGATTTCATCGCTAGAATAATCATATTGTTTCTGCCCACACGTAAAATACGCGCTTAGTCGAGTGGAGTTGCGGAAAATAGCCCGTCGTAAACTAACTTGTAAGCGTAAGCGTGGAAGACTCGTACCGGTAGGTGTAATGTAGGTCGACCCCCCACTAGATGGAGTGACGACCTGGTAAAACATGCAGGAAGTCGATGGATGCAGGTGGCTCAGGACCGAGCTTTTGACCGTGGACTTGTGAGGGGCTGTAAATGATGATGACTAATTACATCCTAGTTTTGACTGAGTAAATTTTGTCAAGGTACCCAATGAGTCCGCCCGTGGTGCGCTTCCTGACGCGTATCCTGCACCCGAACGTGTCGCGCCACGGAGACGTCGGCATCGACTCCGTACACCACAACTGGTCTCTGGCGCTCACCATCAGCAAAGTTCTCATCTCCATACAAAGCTTGCTCACCGATCCATACACCACTGTGAGTATACGAATACAACATCTAATGTTTAGCGAGAAAGAATTTTTCTCATGATTTCTTTATGAAACTTCCGTTAAGTAAGCTAAGCGAGTAAGGAATTTTCTGGAAATAGCAATGTTGTGAATCCCCTGATGATAAGTGGATGCCATAGACCATATATGGTCATACGGATCCGTAAGCTGAAGTGGCATAAACGGGGAAGAAAAGTTTTCGAGTGGCACCCTTGGGAGTATAGACCGCCCACTAGATGGAGTGATGACCTGGTAAAAAAATGTCGCATCTGCGCGATCTATTTTTCATAATACATTATTATGTACATATTATTTGACTTCATACAATGATGGATATTAAATCATATTTAAATAATAAAAAATATAAACATTTGTCAGATTATTGTATGGCATACATTTAAATTTATATTTTAGAATAGTTCCTAAATTCTCATCATCGTCATTATTACAAAAATTTCACTGCTGGACCTAGGCCTTCCTTATATTATATATAATAATAAATTTGTTTATTCAATAAAACCATATTGAAACAATAAAATTGAAGCACAGACTCCCGAACTAGCAATAGCTGTGTGTCGGGATTCAGTTCCTTGTCATATCTACAAGGTTACAATTACAAAATGGCTCATTACAAATCAGAATAAGGTAACAAAAAAATTAAATTCTTAAAAATTAAACAAATATAAGAAATAAAATATGCATGCGTATGTGTGTTGTATGTAATGATTACATATTATGTGTGTTCGTGTGTGTATATGTGTGTTTGTGTGTGCGAGTAAGTGTATGTATGTGTGTGCGAGTAACGGTGGGAGAACTGCGGGGCAGGGGGCGGGCCGACCTTGTGCTGGCGCACTTCACAGAGTTTGATAGACAATACTTGCGGTTGGCACGAGCGTGTTTTATAGTACTTATTTACCAAATTATAAGTGCTGTTTTCGAATATAATGATATCTATAATGCTGTTATAGTTGTGTGAGTTATTACTAAGTAAAATTGAAAAAAATATATAAAAAGAAAGTTTCGCGAGAATATTTAGCAGTGCAACGCTTGTAAGTGCTTTTTCTTGTAGTAATAAAAATGATGTTGTTAGATAACTGTTTTACTTATATTATGTATATACGTAATGTACACGAAACTAAGTAGGTATCTACATAAAATGGCAATGACAATGAGTATTATAAAATGCAAAATTATTTTATTTTAATTTTCGCAACAACCCTAGCATACACGCTGCCGCGTAAATACCTACTCAGGCGCTTGCATTGCCTGACATCAAACGCGTTTCACAACTGTAAGGTCTAAACTGTGGTACTAGAGTGATTTTACTATACTTATTCCGTCTCGTTGTATGCCAATTTACGCAAACGTAATAAAACTTTAGATTTTAGTTGGTACATAGACAGGTTTCTCACTTTATTATTTACGCTTAAGTAATTGTAAAGTCTTGGTTCCTGAAATTGAATAGTGTTGTCAAGCAATCTTACATCTCGCTCGCTTAATAGTGTAACGTTTCGTCTTTTTTTTAGTGGAGGGAAGATATGGTACCGTAAATTTATGGTATTTTTTATACAATTATAGATATACAGATGGCGCACATAAAGTACGTTTGCCGTTTTGAATAATGCAGTAGTTGGATGCCTAAATAGAAGGTTTAATGTTACTTTGAGGAGGGATCTTTGTGCTCGTTCAAGTTCTATTAAATGTGTTTTGGCTGCTGCTCCCCACGAACATATACAATACGTAATTACATATTCCACAAATGCTTTATAAATTTGAATTAAGAGGGTCCGTAACAGTGCACAAGTCTCTTAAGATGGCCCTAGTCGATAGCACGAACTAAGTGGTGGACGAGGTAAAAATGCATGCTATCTCAGCCGACATCAGGTGCGAAAGGGATAGACGCTGTGATGAGCAGTAAAAAGCTAGTGCGCACACACATACGCACTCGAGTGACGCAATGCGCGACGGCGTCAACGCGTACCTGCCTATGCGATTCATTTTTGAATAGTAACATAAACTCAAACGGCAATTGTGAGCTCCGTGTCGCAGTGGCTTAGCAATGAGGCTGCGCTGGGGGCCGCGGGTTCGAACCCCGCACGGAACAAATATTTGTATGGCCTACAAATAGTTGTTCCGGGTCTAGATGTTTGTCCTTGTGCAATTTATGTTTGTAAACTGCCTCCACGATACTGGAGAAAATCCTACTGTGGGGGTAACGTATTTTAAAAAGGGAAAGGAGAGAGAAAACAAATTGGTGTTATTATAACTTAGGATCTGCTGTGTGAAACGTAATTATGAACCCAATTTATGTAGTTGTTATTATGAAAGTTCTTATGTGAACTTAAGTAGATGTTGTTATTATATAATAATTTCATTGATTTGTTTTACCTACTTTTTAACCGACTTCGAAAAAAGGAGGTGGTTCTCAATTCGTTGGTTTTTGTTTATGTATGTTCTTTACCGATTTGGAAAATTATTTTTTTTGTTTGAAAGGATATATTTTCCAGATAATCCCACGGTAATCGATGATGGTCAGGTCAGGATCTGATGATGGGATCTTGGAGAAATCGGGGGCACTCTTCAATAAATGACAGCAAATCAACCGGGATTGCTGCTATCGCCTATCTACGCATTCTTTACGCAATCACACAATATAATATCACGCCTGTACCCACTAAAGGGACATACCTAACTCTCAACTAAAAATGGTAACATAAAAAACTTTTTTTGAAAAAAATATAACCATTTCTAAAACAAACACAAAAAAGTGTAACATAATTATGTTTTTTTATGTTTTTGTATTTTATTGTGGGTTATGCAAATATTACTGTAGGTAATATGTATTCTAAATAGGTATTTACTTACCATAGCTAGTTAGCTATAATAGCCCACAGGCAACTCCCCGAAGTATATGCCAGCCAGTGTCAGGATAACTGCTTTTTCGACTGCGCGATTTTGATGCGAGTGGGGCTTTTATATAGGTTAATTAAATAAATGAAAAATGTTAGTTTGTAAATTGTTTATTGATTGTTTGTGTTCAATAGCGGTTTGCAATATTCTCTTAGTACTTAGAAAGTTATCAACAATAGGCAACAAACGTCAAAATAGTAACGTATATAAACGAAATACTAACAGCACAGACTTCCTTACAGAAGTCTAAAGAACACGTCTAGACAAGGTAAGTAATTAGAAGAAAATTACAATTTAGAGATCGATTGTAAATCAAATTCACAGTACAGACACAATTAGCGAAATATAAATAAAATTTTGATTTTGGTATATTATGATAGATAACGCTATAATGATTTCTTATATTTATACGAAAACTATACATTGATTAAAACTACTTTTACGGGTTTTATCGCGTTTTATTTATATTAATTTTAATACCCGACGTTTCGGGTGCTTTCCAGCACCCATGGTCACGGGGGACTGAGGTGACTGACGTCCCGATGTCAAAGTTAACCCGGAGTACCTTCAGCTTTTTAATTATTGTCTTTGGTCCGATCTACGCAGCTCGAATGTCGGGTATTAAAATTAATATAAATAAAACGCGATAAAATCCCTAAAAGTAGTTTTAATCAACAGATAACGCTAGTCGAAAAGTAAACACTGTATGGAAAAGACACACAGATTACCTCCTAATAGATACCGCATCATGGAATATTTGTTCTGTTTCGATTTCACCAAATTTCAAGTTGCGGGGGACGTGTCAAATGCGCTGTGATTGGATAATTCAAGGTTGAACTTAGAATGCTCCGAATCATAGTGATGGGACAGGGATGGGTCGTTGATCGATAAATTTGAGATTTATTGATTATTGGTAAATAAATGAATTGATCAATTTTTATTTGAAATTTATTAAAAAATAAAACAGTGTATATAAATAAAAGAATATATATATATATATATATATATATATTCTTTTATATATATATATATATATATATATATATATATATATATATATATATGTACACTACACATTGAATAAAACTATATAATTATATGGATTTTATGGTGTATAATTAACTTGTGGTCACGGGGGGGACTGAGATGTTTGATATCTCAATATCATAATTAGCCCCACTATCTTCAGTTTTTGAATATTGATTTTTGGTCCCAATCTACATTAAACGAGCTTACAGTATCTTGAAGTCTTGCAGTGGTATGCTTGGTTTTGGATAGATTTTGTTAATTATAGGATCCCAAGCAGATGGCAGCACCCATCTACCGACTGTGGCCGGCTTCACTCCATCGCTGTGACATAGGCTTGGGACCCAAAACTTGTTGTCTTGCAATACTTGCTTGACATGCTGAAGCTCGGCGGTCTTCACAGATTTCTTCACAGGGTTCTGTCACAGATCCCCTGTGATCTCTGAAACAAATATTTACCCACAGTAGCAAACTACGAAGAATGATGGTGAGATTCACCATTTAAATTGGTATAGGCCTTTTTCCTGTATATAGTATGACCAATAGTGTTATCAGAATTTCGGATGACTAAAACATCTGGGAAAGCTAAAGTATTATTTGCTTCTAAATCTATCGTGATTTGTATTTTGAAGCTCATTGAGTTAAGGTGGTCTAAAAATGCAGTTGCTTTGTCAGACGGTAAAATTTTGAAAGTGTCGTCTACGTACCGCTTGTAGAATCTTGGATTTATAGGAGCAGTAGGAAGGGTTTCTCCTCAAAGTTCTCCATGATATATGTCGGCGACTATAGGAAATACAGGTGAGCCCATCGCCACACCATCAACTTGCTTGTAGAACTCTTCCTTCTACAATAGATAGCCAGATGTGAAGCAGTGTTTGAGTAATACTGCATATTCTGCAGGCATGTTGTTATCTTGTAGCTTCCTAGTTACAATTGAGAAGCAGTCTTCTATAGGTAGGCATGTGAATAGTGACTGAACACCAAAACTGACCATAGTTTCATTGTCAGCGAGATGTAGGTCTTTTATCTCACTAACAAAATGGTGTGAATCCTTTGTGTGTGTTCTGGTATGTCCTTTCGGTGGTGACAGTATTTTTTGCCTAGTGTTGCACCTAAAAGTAGTATTATTAATTAAAAAACCATATGGTACGTGTTTCAAATTTAGATGTACTTAATAATAATAATAATAGGATATTACTGAAGTTCATGTAACACTAGAATAACATTAATCACATTATAACTTTCACTTGTTCTGTGATTTATAAATCCGTTAAAAATAGTTTAATTTTGACGTGTAACATTCGCCTAAATATAAGAATATCACGTTTCAATCAACCACTTAATGCTATTACTTATTGTGTAATCACCATTGGTATTATACTTTTTAAAAAAATGTAAAAGTCCATACTAAAACTGGCAAGTATAGAGATGGTATAGCGGAATCCAACAGCCTTCTACGGTTTTTCGTAATATGAAGATTGTCTTCTGTGGAGTGTCTTGAGCATAGCACACTATTTTTGGTGGGAAACCATTGGTCCCCTCGACATGTAGCGTCGATCCACATCTTTTCCTTTCGGGGCATTTAGGAAACCTATAACATATAGGTAGCACAATTATACGCCACTATTTGTATAAAATGATGACTACAAAAAAAAGTAAACAATGACCAAACAAATATCGACTCATAAATCACAACACTATCGATACACGTGCTGTCGTTAGACAAAGACAACTATTTTAATTTTTTTTTTTGCGCCCGAAGCAAATATGGGCAACCCTCCGGAAAGCGGGGGAGGGAGGTTGAGAATGCTCATAGCATACCACGCAGCCGGCTGCGTGGTTATGTGGAGACTTTTACCCACTAAACTCAACCTTTTAGGAATTGGCTTAACGATCTGACTAGAGATCTCTAAGCCGTATACGAACGCGACCCTCCTTGGCAGAAAGGAGGGCGCAAGCGGCGAAAAGCCGCTTAGAAGAGTGCCTTACTAAGGCAGATTAAGGGATGTGTTATGTAGGCTCAGCCTGAGCCGCCAGGAGGCAGTTCAGGTCAGCCGAAAGCTTGTTGGGGGGTCCCAGAGAGAGTTTCTCGGTCTGCGCACACTATAGCGAGTGTGGATAGGGGCTGTATAGGCAGCTGTCTAATGAATGAGATGATTTGGGTGGGACTCTGAGGATTTGAAAAATCTCTGAGAGTGATTTAAGGAACTGCTGGATGTTGGGAGCTCTAAGTCTCGATGTAGGTCGGCATTACGGACATAATAGGGCTAGTTAGTGGCCCTATGACAGAATAGATTTTGAACTATTTGAAGTTCATTTATAGCTTTGGGCTTAGCATGTGCGAAAATGGGGACCGCGTAGGTCATGACAGGTCGTATGCAGACCTTATATAGGGTTCGCTTGTTGCGGAGGGACATTTTACTGTGTCTGCCCAACATGCTGTTGAGCCTACCCATGTAAAAACGTGCGGTGCGAGTAACCTTCTTGATATGGGGCTCGAAAGTGAGGCTTTAGTTTGCCATGGGACAGGGGTTCCTAACATCCTGATTGGCGGAGTAGTGGTGAGACGACGTCGTTTATATTCGAAGCAAACGGCGGAGCTTTTCTCCGGGTTTACGTCGATACGCCATTTTTGGAACCAAGCTCCTAAGTCGCTTACTGACTTTTGGATCTTGTTCCGAATCTGTGGTAGTGAGTTGCCTTTGGAGTAAAGGGCTGTGTCATCTGCAAAGAGGGCTAGTTTGACACCATTCGACGGGATAGGGATGTCGTTGGTGAATAGTATGTATAGGAGGGGAGCAAGCACAGAGCCTTGAGCGACACCGGCTTTTATTTGACGGGTAGAGGATAGCGTGCCTTCGTGTCTAAAACGAAAGGTCCTTCAGATAGGAGGCTACAAGGCGAACGAGACGGTCCGGGAGGCCTAAGTCGTACAGTTTGTAGATAAGGCCAGACTCTGTGGAATGCCTTGGCAATGTCAAAGAAGACCGCGATGGTTTTTTGACGGCGAGGGTAAAAACCGCTGAGGATGTATTCCACTATGCGGTGAACTTGTTGGGGGCACGAGTGTTTGGCTCGAAACCCGAATTGTTGTGGGATGACAAGAGGGTCGCCGTCTGTGGGAAACAAATGGCGCCTCAAGCGCACGAGAATGACTCGTTCGAAAAGTTTGCCCATGGCCTTGAGGAGGCTGATGGGACGGTGATTGGAGGGGAGGTGGAGAGGTTTGCCTGGCTTGGGAATGCCAATGACAGTTGCCTCTTTCCAAGAGGTGGGAAAGTAACTGAATTCGAAGCAGGCGTTAAAGATAATGGCCAGTAAGGCGATTACCTGCTCCGGGAAGTGTTTGAGGGCTTGGTTGGAGATACCATCCGCACAAGGTGCTTTTTTGGGCTTAAGTCCTTTGATGGTAGATGAAATCTCATCTTTGGACACAGTGATAGGGTCAGAGGCGGTAGGGGGCGAGTTCCTGCGTCGGACCTCGTCCTCCACTAGTTGGATGTGTAAGGGGTCAGTGGGTTGTGAGCTAGGAGAGCATTGAGCGGCGACGCTGTCCGCGAAGCACTCAGCCTTTTCTTCGTCTTCGAAGGCAATGGAGCCGTCGGGACGAGACAGAGGGGGAGTATGGGTTATAGCGTCTATCCGGAGGGCTCTCGCCATCCGGTAGTACGCTATGTGAGAGGGAGTGATTTTCTCCATGAGATTGCCCTTTTCGTGGTCTCTGTAGTCTTGGAGGCGGTAACGCAGTTTGCGTTGAAGGCGGTGGGCCGCGAGTCTATATTCGGGAGTGGGATAGCGTGCAGCTCTACGGAGGGCCGCTTTTTTGGCTTTTAACAGGTTGCTAATATCGAGGGGAAGACTAGTTTTAGCAACCGGGACAACTTTTTTCATTCTCTTTAAGAGAGGATGTTATAAGTGAGGTGAGATTTTCGACCGCGGTGTCTATTTTTCCCGCACTGTCGAGGGCGTCGGAAGAAAGGGTTATGGGAGGGTCCGGAGAGTCTATAGCCGAGGCTAGAGACTTCTTGAAGCCCTTCCAGTTGGTGTAGGTTTTGGAAGTGGGAGTTGGAGATGGCTGATGGCCAAGAAGGAGGGATACAGGACGGTGGTTGGATCCTAGATCGTCGAGAGGCTCGATTGCTCTAAGGTTAAGGGAAACTCCTTTAACTAGAGCAAAATCTAGCACATCAGGAGCGTAGGTAACAATGTCGGGATAGTGGGTGGCAGCGAGGGGGGCTGTAGACAGTCAGGTCGAGAGACTGAGTGATATTGAGCAGCACCCTGCCACTACTGGTAGTAGTGCGGCAGGTCCATTCAGTATGCTTGGAGTTAAAGTCTCCAAACATAATGACTGAGTCGCCTAATGCAAGGATGGCTTCGAAATCACTCTTGACGGGGAGGGTTCCGCTAGGGATATAGCAAGAGGCTATAATGATTGACTGGTGTCCAGTCATAGCTAGTCTAGTGATAGTGGCTTCCATACTGGTAAGCGACGGAGTAGATATGTGGGAGCAATGAAGGGTTTTTTTGTGATAGATGGCAGTACCGCCGCCTTTGCGGTCGGGTCTATCGTTTCGTAGAAGTGAATAATTTTTAATAGTAAGGCCTTTAGAGACCTTGGGGCTGAGATGGGTCTCCTGTAGGAGGAAGAGATCGGCTTCGCGATCGCGTAAAAAAAAGCCTAAGCTCTGGGAGGTTATTTCGCAGGCCGCGGATATTGAATGAAACAAGCGACAAACCCTTTGGTTTGATACGACCGTGAGATATTGCGGGAGCAGAGGGCTCCGGCATAGTTTAATTATAAAGACCTTAGAAGGTTGATGTGCTCAGTAAGAGCAAGGAGACGGTCCTGAGGGGACTGAGCTGTGCGCTGTTTACCCGCAAGGATAAGGATTTCATCTAAATTGATCCTATTGAGAGTGTTATACACTAGGTTTAGAGATTCTACTACAGAGTCTGTCTGTTTTTTTGGGTCGGCGGAGGGCCGCGGGATATTTGATTCCTTTTGGAACCAGGGGTTTATTGGAAGCGGCGCTGGCTGAGAGAGCGGAAGGCTCATAAGGGGCCGAGGAGGGCCCTGAGGTGGCCGATAGGGGCCCTGTGGGGGCCGGTAGATGCCCTGTGTGGTCTGGGATGAGCCCTGAGGGGGCTGAGGTAGGGGCTGGCCCTGGCTGGGCTTGCGGCTTACAAGAGCCGGGAAGGTTCGGTCATTGACCTGTGGTGGAGCTTTGCGGCTCGGAGGTGGGCGAGGGGCGCGAGGGCAACCTCTAAAATTGGCCGGATGACCTGTTTGTCCGCAGAGGACACATGAGGGTGGGGATTCGGCGTTTTTGGGTCGTGGGCACTCTTTCGAGTGATGGGGTTCTAGGCACTTAATGAACCTGGGTGGAGCTGAGCAGTTGGCTGCCGCGTGTCCATAGAGTTGGCAGCGGTGGCACTGCGCTGGGTAACCGCGCCGGTGAGGGGCTTCGACCTTGACACGCGACAGGCCGCACACAGTGCGTACCTCGCGGTAAATGGCCTTCGCCTCCGGCACATTGGTGAGAACGAGGAGGGCGAGGTTAAACCTTTCGCCCCTGCTGCTGTGCATTTTATGCACACCTTCAATGGGGAAGCCTTGGGATTTAAGGTCTTCCAGAATGTCCTCGTTTGCGAGTTCATAGGGAACTCTGCGGAGGACTGCCTTGACTTTCCTTTCTTCGGCGAGGGCGTATGTGTGGTAGGACACATGCTCGGCCGTGAATAGGCGGGTTATGTTACGGAAGTCTTCTATAGACGCCGGCATAATTTTGATGGCCTCGCCGACATTAGTGGCTTGGTCATAGTTGAAACCCTTATCGTAGAGGGTTTTGGACAACTGAGTGAATTTCGCCTTGTCTCTGATAAAGACAGGGGGCGGGACTTGGTTTTTAGCCAATTTGGGAGCGCAGCGGGTCGCTGGCTTGGCGGTATTGTCTTTCGACTGTGAGGCGGCAGCGTTTGGGGCTGCGGAAGTAGGGGCAACGATGGGAGCTGCGGAGGTAGAGGCAGCGGCGGAGGGTGTGCGGGTGGCGGCGGCGGCGGCCGCTGAGGCGGGGGGGAGTGCGAGAAGTGGTAGCGCGTTTCGGGCCGCGCTTTGATTTCACTAGTGTGAATTGCGCTGAGTCGGTTATGGTTCCTTCGGAGTCGGAAGAATCCGAGGAGCCGGTGGAGCTGAGGGCGGTCCTCTTCCGGGAGGATGAGGTAACGGACGTGGTGTCCGAGTGCTCCATATCGGAGTCGGGGGGACGCGGGCAAGTCGGACTGCGGGGGCAGCCGCTTGGATCGCGAGGAAAGCCGCGACGGCGGGCGGGGGGTACACATGCCTTAGGGGCAGCGGGGGGGAAAATGGCTTTGGCGAGAAGGGTCTCGTCAATTTGGGCGGTTGTGGGTATTCCTGCGGCTTGGATCATTTGTACGATCGTGGCCGCAACTTGGCTCATGAGTGAACTTATGTCTATGGTAGACATGTTGATCTGAACAGGGGGAGATGACGTTTTATTCTATGAAAACTAGAGGTCCCTGTTCTGAGAAGAACAGGGCCTTGGGGCAGATGGGGAGGACTGACGATCTATTCCCAGAAGCTGGGGTCCCTATGTTCTGAAAAGAACAAGGGCTCGCTCTGAGAAGAGCAAGAGACGATCTTCTAAGAACAGTATATACAACCAGGGATTGAATAACCGAAAAAAATTATGGTACAGACGATAAGCGGTATGACGTCATACCTTTAAATTTCGATACCTTAAAATAAAGGTACCTTTAAATTACTATACCTTAAAGTAACTGTACCATTACTTTTTCAAGTATCTAAATTGTAAAATAAAGGTATAAAGTATAAACAAAGAAATTGTACGCCGCAACTCGCGCCGAGGCTTCACGCAGTGTCGGCCGCATTGGTAAGAGAGTAGGTACTTGATCGAAAATTTACGGATATTCGTGTCTCGGCAGCTAAACAAAGTAGATTTTTTTGCCATTTTGCCGCCATTCATGTTTCCGCGTATACTTTGATTGTCAACTTAATCACAAGTGTGCTTTTTTTTTAATTTATTTTATGTACACACATTAAGATACAGAAGCAGTCTTATAGTAATTTCGTACAAAGGTTCTACTTATTCCAAATTAGCTGAAATATCTTCCAGTAGACCCATAAAGGAAATTATATTGAAATTGCAAACTTAGTGCATACATTAGTACTACTAAAAAATAAATAATATACACAATGTTACGTAAATTATATAAAATAAAACAATAAATAAAAATAAAATAAATCAATAAATAATAATAATAATAAATACGATAGTTACATATGATATACATAAACTAAAACTAATATAATAGAATAATATATATAAATTAACAGGATGCAAAGTAGTTATCTCTAAGACGTTTCTTGAATACCAACAAAGTTTCGGAATTTCTTATATTTGACGATAGTGAGTTCCATAATCTTACCGCGTGAACTGCTTGTTATAATGTGTGCTTTGTTTAAAATTTTACAATTAGATTATCGTAAAGATGGATAAAAGTAGGTACAAACTAATTAAGCATTTCTTGACGATATTATACAACTTTGTCTATCTTTATACTTTTTTAGATTGAGGCCGAACGAACGTAATTTTTCGAGTTGTGAGTGATGATATGATTGAATATGATTTATTTCAGAACCAGTCATCATGTGTCAGAATAAGCACGATCATTCCCTAGATATTTTTGTGAATTCGGAACGAACAAGGACTCCTTCTGCTCTACACCCTAAAGTAGAAAAACACCCGGAGAAAGATAAACATCGCTCTGAATGTTTCCATTGCATGGCTATCCAACGAGAAGAAAAGGATCAAAGAAATGACATTTTTAGCTTCATCATTATCATCATTATATCCCTTCACAAGTCCACTGCTGAACATAGGCCTCCCTCAAGGAATGCCACAAAGCACGGTCCTGAGCCACCTGCATCCATCGACTTCCTGCATGTCTTACCAGGTCATCATTCCGTCTAGTGGGCCTACACTACGCCTACCGGTACGAGACTGCCACTCGAGAACCTTTTTTCCCCATCAGTTATCGGTTCTTCGGGCCGAATGGCCGGCCCATTGCCACTTCAGCTTACTAATACATTGGGTTATGTCGATTGCCCTGGTTCTACTGCGGTTTCTAAGTTTATCGCGTGGAGAAACCCCGAGCAAAGCTCTCTCCATAGCTTGCTGAGCGACCATGATCGTCCTCATACGGCCAGCAGTTAAAGGAACATGTCTTAGATCCGTAAGTCATCGCTGGCAACATGCACTGGTGTACAATCTAGTTTTTAGGTTTTGAGGTATACATCACGAGAAGATGTGTCGTAATTTCTCGAACGCTGCCCAGTCGAGTTGAAATCTCCTGAAGACCTCTCGGTCGAAGTTAGACTTACCTGGTCGGACTATTTGTCCCAGGCAAACGTACTCGTCAACAACTTCGTGCTTAGTGCTCCCAACAACTACCAGCATAGGCGTGACATGAACATTAAACATGATCTTTGTTTTGTCCATGTTCTTCTTAAAACCTATACGTTGGGATACACTATTGAGATCATTGAGTATATTGCTTAGATCCTCCAGCGATTCCACCATAAAGACTATATCGACGGCAAATCGAATGTGAGTAATGTACTCGCCTTTGATGTTAATACCTTTCCAATTCAGTAGCTTGAAAACATCTTCCAATGCGGCGGTGAAGAGTATGGGTGATATAACGTCAACCTGTCTTACACCTCTCTGCAGTTGAATATGATTCTAATGACTCGAAAACAGCACTTAGCATCGTAGCCCTACTGTGCAAGCACTTCGATATACCGACAGTCAACTTGGCACCGCCGAAGGGACTGTAGCACCGCCCAAATTTCGACGGAATCAAATGCTTTCTCGTATACGGTTACGGTTGTTACCGGTTGGCGGTATACGCCAGGTAAAGTGGCAGATTGTACTCTTCGGTCTTCCGTACAATCTGCCGCAGGGTATGTATGTGATCTATGGTACTGAAGCCTTTTCGGAAACCGGCTTTTTCGGGAGGCTGGGAGTCGTCGAGTCTGCGTGCGAGAGATTCGTAATGACTCTCGAAAACGGCACGCAGACGCGGCTCAGAAGGGAAATCGGTCTGTAGTTCTTCAAGAGAGCGTAATCGCCTTTCTTTAAAAACAAGAGCACTGCACTTCTGCATCAAGCCTCCGAGTAGTGCCACCATGAAGGACGAAATTGAAGAGATTTTGAAGGACTTTAAGTACCGGTTTTCCGCCCGCTTTCAAAAACTCCGCTGTAATTCAATCTTCACCTGGGGCATTGCCGTTTTTAACGTGATAGAGAGCCTTCTTTTCTTGCTCAGACTGACTTTCGGGATATCATCGGAATAGTGTCGGATTAGACTTGCTCTTGAATCGTTACTCACACTTGCGTGTGGCTCCAACGATAATGTGTTCAGCAGCTCATAGAAACTCTCAATCTCACTCAAAATCTCAGGTGTCCCGGAAACGGTGTTGCCACACTCATTCTTCAAAGACTTTGGAGCCCTGGTTTCATTCGATCGCTTCTTCAATACGAGCAATATTAAAGTTGCGTAAGTCTCGCCGCATGCATTTGGAGATCTGTCTGTTCAGTTGCCTGTATGCTGTCAAATCTGTTGACGATTGCAGCCTCATCTCCCGTCTAACAGCCATGAGATTAAGAGTGTGATCGGAGAGTTTTTGTGTTCTTCTGCGGCGGGTCTTGCAGAACTTAGCTCCGACCGCATGGACAGTTTCCACGAGCTTGTCATTCATATCGTCCACTGCATTGCAATCTTCTAGGCACTGAAAGCGGTTACGTAACTCGAGTTGAAAGGTTTCGGGATTCTCGATTAGAGCACGAGGGGAACGGAGCGTTGACTTCTTTAGACGAGACCTCTTCAACTTAACGTTTAGGTTCAGTGTACCTTTAACCATTCGGTGATCACTGCCAGTTTTCATCCTTGCGATCAGTGAGACATCACTGAACAGTTACCGTCTCGTCTTCATAATTGTCAATCTCATTTTTTATCGTACTGTCGGGCCTCGACCATGTCCACTTTCTGTGGAGCCGCTTCAGGAAAAAAGAGTTCATTATAAACAGTACCTCCTTCTCCATGAAGTCGGCCAGCTGCTGGCCCCTTGTGCTCCGTTGCCCTAACCCAAATTTACCTATCGTCAGCTCACCTGTCTTCCTTTTGCTTAGTTTTGCGTTGAAGTCTCCCATTAACACCGTATAGTGGTTTTTATAAGAATGCATGGCTCTAGAAATATCATAGAGAATATCTAAAAATGTAATAGATGTTGGTGCGTAGACCTGTATGACCTTGGATACCGTTTGGTGATTCTGAATATGAGGTACGCAACCTTCGTCGACACACTACCAATCTTTACAAGGTTGTTAACGAGAGACTTGTTGACTATAAATCCAACACCTCCTTGGGACAGAATGGTCGCCCTCCCGGTGATAGAACAAGCTGCCGTATTCAAGAATCACCTTGTCCTTCTCCTCTCTTCGGACCGCGGATGATCCTTTAATATTCAAGCGCTACTTGTCTATCTCTTCTTCCAGCTCCAGGATCTTCTTGGTAGTCCTCAGGGTGCGTCCGTTGTTTGTTGCCAAGTCGAATCGTCTTAGGTGGCAATCGACCCTTCACCGGAGATTCTTAGCACCCCTATCCCGCCTTTACCATGTTCGCCACCTTGCCAGGAATAGCGCGGCCGCCGTGGAACTGGGGGCCGTTTACTTGTGTCGTTGCTCGTGGGGGGGTATTTCCATAGTTGCCACGCTTTACGAGTGGGTTGGCAACTGCAGTTTTTTTTGTTATACAATTGATGTTATAAGGCAGATGCTGCTGCCTATCTCCTGCCGCCTTCCCTCTGTCGCCTTTTACGACACCCACGGGGATTCTTAACCGCCACTACACGGCAGTAATTTTTAGCTTAGCATTCTTTATTCGATCGCTCTCAGGGCCGGAAAATGTTATAAAAAACGGATGCAAAATATAAAAACTTGTATGCGAGCCCGTGTGTATTCAAAAATATTAGTATTCCTACATCCCTTGGAAGGGAAGCACTTTAAAGATGTTCCTTTATCTCATTCTGAAGAGCTAGGTTAAGAATTGGTACCCACATGTTAAACATAATATTACGTTTTTAATTAAGTACTTTACTGATAATAAATAATAATACAAATATGATAAAGATGTTTTATTTTCTCGGAACATGAAATACAGTAACATAGGAAATCCAAATCAAATGAGTCTCATAACGTTAAGCAAGGTCCGAGACACAATACATACAAATAAGCCTAAAATACTCATTTTTTTTCGGTACCGAAATTATTTCGGTAAAGGTATTAGTAAAATATAGGTATAACGATACCGTAAAAAAATATAGGTATAATTCTTTTTTTTAACGGTACCACAACCGTAATTCTCAACCGTTTTGGTTCTACCTTTAAATCGAAGCTGTATCGTAATTCTATACCGGTACCATACCCTTATACCTTTACCGCTTTCAACCCCTGTATACAACAATACAACAAGTAACAGTATAACAAAAACAATAACAATAACAGAAAAATTAAAAAAAAAACAAAACAAGCGAAGCGCGCTCAAGCCTCCCCGCCGGAGCAAGGGGGCAAGAACGATGCGAAAAACAAAGTGACTCACCAACGGCGTCTGCTCGGCCGGTGTTAACCGGGGAGAGCGGGACGCGCGGGCAAGCGGTTGCGCTACCGAAGGGTCGGAGGCGCGAAAGAACTGTATGCACGACCGCTCGGGGGCGGCGCGCAAACGGAACTGGACGCTATTTTAATTTACGTAATAAGTGAAAGGGACATTTCAAAAAGACATCAACGGGTGCTCAAATGATATCACTTTGCAACATTATATATCCAGTATAAGTTGAACTCCGGTGCATTTGAAATAGGTTAACGTGATAAGAATAAAATTTACTTACCGATGAAATAGTATGCCATCTTTTTGATAACTGGATGTGTTAGCTGACTTGCTACACCATTTCACTGCATAGGAAGTCATTTGTAATGTATTTTGGATACCAAAATTATTTTTAAATTTTCAAAAACTCTGACGTGCCTACGGGTCACAAACTTGGTCGACAATGATATCGTGATTCTTAGCGTCACTTCATATGCTAGCTACAGCAAGTATGTGTTGCGCGCGTTTGTGGCCCTGTATGCGGAATCTATTAGGAGGTAATCTGTGAAAAGACATCACTGAACGAGTCAGGTGGTCAGTCCAAACAAATAAAAGGCGCGATTATAGAAAGAGATTCGTGACGAAACGTTTGTAGGGCTTGGCCTGTTTATTATGAGATTCCTATACGTAAGCACGATTACCGAAAATCTAAAAATTACCTATTCTAATTAAATTAATAGATAATTTTAAGATTTTCGATAATCGTGCTTATCTATGAGATGTTTTCGTTAGTTAGCAAATTAAAGTAGTTAAGTACCTAATGTACTACCTGTATCGAAAGTTCATTATTATGTACCTACCTGTTTTCAATTTTAACTAAATGTGCTTCAACAAACTTATGGGCACATTTTAGCAACCAAAGATGTTTTATAGGTACAGATACCGTGTTGCTAACACATCGCACCGTTCACAGTGACGCCAGTCTTTGATTCATGTGTGCGTGAGTACCACGTGACGCGCATATTTTACGTACCATGCCTGCATTAGTGTGCGTGACTTCGGTAATAATAGTGCGAATCGATTGCCCAAAAATTTGGGAGATTTTATATTTCATTCATATTGACATACCTGAGTGTAAAATATGTGTGCGTGGCGTGTGCATTTGTGTACGTATGTGAATGGGGATATACACACACACAAGGGATATGTGTGTTTTATGTAGGTCTGTATGAAAATCGCACTAAAATAGTGAAGATAAGTAATAAAAACTAGATATAATTAATGTAACAGTTAAAAATAAATCAAAAATCACATTAGATATTTATGTATCTAACATATATTGAACTAATCTATTATTATTGAATATATATAGATTACTACACTTTCGTACCTTAAAACCCAAAATATTGACGCGAAGACATTAATTATTTTTAATCTTAAGTAAAATGACGTACAAAAGTAAGTTTGGTTAAGTGTATACTTCGGCCAAGAGATAGCAAATGTTTATTTTTTTTAAATTTCATATATCGATACAGTTTCATGACTAGATCAAATCATTGCGTAAAATAAATTAAATCCTGCCACTGGAAGACGATTAAAAGATTGTGTGTTTAAAGGCTACATTTTGTACTGTAAAACCTGTAAATAAATAAAAAAAATATAAAATCAATGTTGATTGTGTATAAGTGCCCTTGACATGAAAGTGAATTGAACATTATATTATAACTATATAATAAACAATAATATAACGTAATTATATAACAAATAATAATATAACATAATTTTTATAATAATATAATTTAATCACACAACTAAAGCCCTTATTAGTAATGTAACGGTAAAAGAATTTTCAAAATCAGTCAAGTAATTTTTGAGATAAGCCAAATAAAACATATTCATAGAAAGTAGTGCCATCTATAATAAAATACATCCTAAATTAGACATCTTTAATTATACGTAACATTCTAGTGGTAAAAGAATTTTCAAAATCGGTCAAGAACTGTACGAGTTTAGCTAAAAAACATATTCGTTGATGGTAGTGCCCTCTATATCAAAATACATCCTACATTTCACAATCATAATAGCATTCTAAAAAGTGAGTGTGAAAGAATTTCTTAAATAGGTCAAGTAGTTTTTTGAGCACCATTCCAAAAAGCGATTCAGCTTAGCCAACACAGTAAAATCATAACCATCCTTTTTCGTTTGTAGTCGGATAAATAACCGGTTCACAAAGGTTGCGTATCGGCTGCTTTGGATAAATATCCGTTGTCAACAGTTGCTTTACATCTATTAATGCCATTAAAATAGGGAAAAACATTTCATACGGTAGGTAACACTCGAATATTATTGCGCAGTATTATTACTTGTATTGACATTCAGCTTTCGTATTATTTTATCAAGAAATACACCAGAAAATTGTATATTTACTTATGAAAAGTGATGTTCTTATCTTTTTCTTTTTTCCAAGAGTAATTTTTACATGATTTCACAGCTCAAACAGTCATTTTCCGAAATTAAAAACACTGGTGCGTGATGTATGTTCGCAGTCAACGTCGCTGGCATAATGGCGGAACGATCGAACGAATACGCCAATATTGGCGCCTTTTAAATGGAAGCGTTTTAGGCGCGCGTACACGGTATCTGTACCTATAAAACATCTTTGTTAGCAACTATATTCATCCCGGTTTCAGCAATGGACACGAACAAAAGGAACCATAAATAGATAGCAGCGGATAACCTAGTGAGCATGTGTGCGGGAGGGTGCGCGCTGGGCCCTCCTCCGTTCGTCCCACTGATCGGGGAAACAATTTGTAGCGAAAGGCAAGATGATTTACAACAAAAAGGAGCGCGCGAAATTTTATAAACAGACCTTTGGTAGTCTGAATGTCATGAAAAATCTATTGAATGTATCTGTTTAAAATAAAATTATTTGCATTTACGAACAACTAATCTATCCCTGTATGGTAACTGTTTTGCAATTTTCGTTCTTCTTATGGTATTTATTTCCGCCCAAAGATGTGTTAAAACTAGTGTTGAAATTTGGAATTTTCGACGCTTATAACTATTAAAAATACTTTTTTTTTACTTTTTTGTTTCCATACAGGACTAGATAATGATGAGACAAATTGAAATCATTTCTTTATTTTGAACGTACACCATCAAACAGTGGAGTAATCGCCAGACTACGTTTGTATGGAAGAATAAGCGACTAGTGTACTCTTAAAACATAAACTGGTTTCCCGAGTCTATTAGCAACGTATGTTATGTGCTGTTTGTGGAGGATCAATACTTATTCCTAGATATTTTATAACTTACTTCTTAGGGTTGGCAACCGCATTTTTTATTATTTTGAGTTGTTATTAGTAAATCGGATCGCGTCGAAATGCTTGTTTCAGTTTCGCGCTGTCATCTCTTACGACACCCACTTGATGATATAATGGGGTAATGGAATCAGCGTTTCTAAAATCTGTTTTTATTCAATTTTATACGAATTTAAAATATTAAAATTTTGCCATGTACCTATAATTTATTAAATTAAACAAGTTTAATGACTGTTATCAATACAATATAATCCTCTTTTCATTTAATCTATTATAACCTTATTTGCACCATTTCTCTACGCAAAGGTTGTCTGGAAGAAATCATTTTCAGAGTGATAAGACCGCCCATTGTACATACTTTAATTTAGTTTTAACTGTACTTGATGTTTCTGTATTGTGGTGTACAAAAAGGAATAAATAATAAATACGTGAGACAGTTTGAAGAGAACAATTGTAATTTAAGTACCTTTGTTTATTTTTGTTTTGTATCCAAGAAAGTAAATAAATAAAAATTCGAGTCTATATTCACTTGAAATTTTTAAACGATGTTTAAGAAATATGATTTGACTGTATTATGATAGTTATACATCGTTTACGTTCGTAAAATTGATTGGAACAAAGTGTACAGTAATATTTTTCTCGGCAGGTATGTATGGAGCCGGAATTGGGTGAGATGTACGTTCGGGATCGGGCGCGTTTCGAGAGTTTGGCGCGGCGATGGACTTGGCGCTACGCAATGCACGACATACTGCCCTACTAGTGTGCATTAACAGTTAATACATCAATGCGTACAAATCTCTGATAGCGGATTAATTTTAAAAGTAACGTGAAGATTAAGAACGCAACCGAATCTGTCAGCACTGCTCTATTAAAACTTGAAAAGTAAGAACCGACTTCAAAAAACTATAAAGATTGTAATCATCTTTGGTTGACGTGGTAACGAATTATTTGGCCATAAGTCGTGCTAATGCCTCTGCAGATTGAAGAGTTTGATGATTTGTCATGGATACCATCATCAGATATTTATATGGAACCACCCCTACGATCATGGTGAAGAATTATCACTGAATATACTTAAAATGATTCTGACGAATTTAGAACCTCTACAGTTTTTTGAAATCGATTTAAATTGAGCAACAGGACACGCTAGTCGCGCATTTTTTTATTATTTGACATTAATATCGTTAAATGTCCTTTTATTTATGAGCTTTGCATGCACAATGACGCCCCTGAGTTGAGTAAATATTTTTGAATAAACTCTTAATGGCATTGTTATTGTAATTGTGTTGTATTCTCCCATTTTTTATGATTATGACACTGAAACCTTACTCCGATCGCATGCGTTATATTGTTGTTGGTATTCAAAGTTCTAAATAATATTTAATACTGAACAGTCTTAAATAATTTTTAATTATTTAGTGGTCATGCTACATGAAATGATATTGAAACCGAAATCTAAATGAGAGCTAATTATATAATTTAATTTTTTTTTTGGGCGAAAGCATCATGCAATTATATATATATATCTCTGTACTAATTAGGTTTGCCAGATCGGAAGACCAAAATATCTGGACAAATTTTGAAAAAGTCGGGATTTTTGGGTTGTTGTCGGAAGAAATAAATATTAAAAATAAAACGATTACTTTTTTAATTAAGAGACTGCAAAAACTACTTTCTCTTTTTAAATCTAATTTAAGTACACGCACAAGTTAATTTTTAAGTAGCCTCATGTATTTGGCATTGGAATTTACTAGTCTATCAATTTGGACCCTTTAGTAGTATTCAGAAAATAATTAAAATTAAAACAATTTACTTCAAAGTTCAGTCTAATTACTAACTCATCTTTTATTAAATCAAAGGCCATACATATACTTATACAAATACTTACATATACTTTACGAGAAGCTGTCTGGAAATTTTGAGTTTTGTCGGGAGTCTGGAGATCATTTAAAATATCGGTAGAATCTAGAAGAATCCCGACCATCTGATACGATCGTTGGCAACCCTGGTTGCAATTAAGGTAATGATACGAAACGAAGGCCTTGACTTGAAATCCTCATAAGATCTTAAGTGGTACTATAAAATCTGAATCTTGGAACCGGTTTTCATTCATAATATTTGAATCACAATGATAAGATATTCATAAATACTTATATATTTTATATGGGGTTTGATGGTTGTAGAACGAAAGGGTCGGCTCGACCGGGGAAAGACCACGCTCTCACAGAATACCAGCGTAAAAAAGCAGCTTGATGCTGCTGTTTCGTATGGTGAGTTTAGATAACCGGAGACCCGTTTTACTGGAATTGAGGCATTGCATTCCATTCCATCTATCTTAGTCCTCAGATGTCTATGGGCCACAGGATCCACTTACCATCAGGTGGACTGTGTGCTCGTTTGTCACCCTAATTCTATATAAATAAACTATTGTGTGAAATTAATGCCTATAGTTCGCACTGAGTATCATTGTTCACGTCGTCTACACGACTGAACTTTATTTTATTTATAAGCTTGGTTTATATAATGATTATATTCTAAAACATACGTTCAAATAAGTGTTAGGAAAATTTATGAGTGTTAAAGATACTTTTATCATACTTAAATATCACTAGATTGCGTAAACATTGTTAATTAATTTACAAATAGCGTACCATAACGATTTTATATGTAATCATTGCGAATACTATGTGTATTCCTTTCTACCCTCATAAGTTGTAATACTTTATTAAACCAAGTTTTCGTGATAGTTCTAAAGACTATCATTTCTATGTACAATATCGTACAATTATCATCATCATCATCATTACATACATTACTTCACAAGTCCACTGATGAACATAGGCCTCTCCAAGGAATGCCACCAAACACAATCATGAACCACCTGTGACCAAGGTGACACTTTTTTTAGTCTAGGGGGTCTCTACACTTTCCTTACAAGTATGTAGCTGCCACTCGAGAACCGTTCTACGTCGTCGGTTCTTCGGGCAATATGTGACCACATTACTGCTTTCTGATACGTTGGGCTATGGGGGTTACTCTGGTTCTGCTATTTTCATTACAAATTCGACGAACGACGGGATGTATCCAATTGGATCCGTCGATTGACTCCTCGTCCTCGGCCGAAATTGGATTTACCAAGTCGGACAATTTGTCCTAGGCAAACGTACTCATTGACAGTTATTGTTCTCGACGACTATAGATGTGACATAAATTTTACAATTGACCGACGTTTTGACTACCTGTTCTTTGGGAGACATTATTGAGCACAGTGCTAAGGTCCTCCAGCGATTCTGCCATAACGACTATACCGTCGGAAAATCAAAAGTAAAAGCTAAAATCGTATTCTTTCCAGTCTAGTAGCATAGAAAACATTATCTATTGCAGCGGTAGAGTTTCGGGGATAAAACGTCAACGTGACTTACGCCTCTCTGCAGTTGGATATGTTTCGTACTGGATAACCTGCCATGTATTTGGATAGCCATCGTAGCCCTTCTGTGCAAATACTTCATCACGTAGATATAGAGACAAACCGTAATCAAAGGCTCCATAGTAAGTTTTATACTTGGTGGTAGGATTTCTTTCCTATCTTGGAGTCTGCATGGTTGAGCACCATCCTCCTACATGTTTCTGTCAACAAATAGTGGTGCTATAACTGCTGCGTTCCGGTCTGAAGGGCTACTGTTGAGGCATTCATCTTGGTCCCCCAGACAATGTATCTTCAGAATCCTTTTTTAAATTGGATGCAGTTATCCATGGGCTCAGCCACTTACCATCAGGTGAACATTAAGTTCGTTTACGAGTTCATTTTCATGAAATTTTTCAAGGTCAGATAATAACAGCGCGTAGTTATTTTTTCACTTAGACGCTACAACAAACTGTAAACATATGACTCCTATTTTGAAAAAACAAAAGATAATCTGTTTATTTTTATGATATCTTACAGAAAACAGATATTCTAGCCACTATGTGTATTGCTAACTTACGATTTCATTTCTCAAATTTTTTTTTGTTTTTGTGCCTCATTTTTACCTTTATTTGAACATCTCTCGTTATCGTATATAAGACAGAACCTTAATGGAATCTAGTGCTATGAATAGGGGTTGATAAAAAATTATTATAGATGATTGTAAAATAAAAACCAAACAAAATCGAGTAGAATCAAACCTCGCACTCGTTCAAGCAATATGAAATGTACCGCTTGGATCAGCATTCATTAAAGGCTTGACTGGTGTATATCTGCCCTTTCATGGTAATTTTTAGTATAAGCAAAATAGGCGAAGTTGTACATAAGCTGCCCAGTGACGCATAGTTACTTTTTGTTGGATGGCTCTTGCACTTTTAAACCTACTGTATTCCATTAACGTTTTAGAATGTAGTCTTTACCAAGAAAAATTAATTTGCTTAGATAACTTTGAGTCTAATTTCCAACATTAGTTACTGTAATTCTAATACAATAGTAAAAACTATTTGGCAACATTTTTAGTGCACGGAATCAGTGGCATATGTAAACAAGGGCCCCGGATCAAAAATAAAATAAGGGTCCTATTTGAACTGAACTACATTACTTTAACTAAATTTATTCATAATATTATGAAATAAATAGACATTATTTGAAAATAATTTACTTTTAATCTGGAACTTTACTTTTGAGTTTAGATCTTGTTTCATTTCTTTTTTTCCAAATTTCATATAACTTCTTACAGTTACAAAGCAATGGTACACAAACCTCGCTTCCCGGAGCCCTACAATAGCCAGGATAGGGCGCTTCACCTTTTTGTAGCCATTTTCTTGTATTTTGTAATAAATGACTTGTCTTATCTCTATATCTATCTCTAAGGTCTTCTGTTCCAATTTTATAAATTACAGCTCGCAGTTTTAAACTTCCTGGTACGAAGTAATTAACATATATAATAGAAAGAAACGCCTAAAAATATTATTATAATATTGTTTATTATATCTACATTCCCTATGATAATAATATATTAATGACTATACTACTTTATTTTTACCTCTAAATTATTCGTCTGTTCATACATTTCAGCCTCGGTTTGAGCGGTATAATAACTGCGGTTACCACGTTTCAAGGCGATGTATTTCATGGATATTTAATGGTCATATTAAGTTGCAATCATGCGGAAAGCTATAAATTACTAACTAAGCGCCTGCGTCTTTGTTCTCATGGACAGTACCTGATTCTAAATATTATTTTACCATTAAAAAGCTACTCTTATTCCTGAGCGGGGCAAAAATTTTGAATCAAACGTTTTGGGAATACATTCATTGTACGAACAGCATAGGAGTAGAATTCTTTAAAAGCAAAAAGGAATAGGGTATTTTTAAGGGTGCTTCATCGTCGACCGTATCATCAGTCATCGCTCACCATCATCAGATATTGGTTCACGCGAGCCTATGGCATTGGAAAGTTTTGTACCATTGCACATACTGCGTGGCATTGATACAGTAGTATAATATGTCCTTGCTGGATGATCTTAAATTTCTAATGTCCTAATGGAGCACTGAATTTTTACAAGAGTTTTTGAATTAAAATCCAGCAGGTCTACCATCACACATCCTGAAATTAAAAATCGATGCCCCATTATGATATTAGAAATTAAAGCCCACCCAGTATGTGCAATTGTACAAGGCAACAAAAGAACTAAAAGACAACGTGAGTGATTATTGCAACCATCTTCACGAGGCCTGAAACCGGACAGACTTATCTATACCTTGTAAACATTAATATGTACTATTAAAAAGAAAGAAAGTTTTGGAAGTTTTTTCCCGCATGTTATTTATTTTTATTTAATTATTGCGTAATATCGCGTTCTTTCATAATGCGAAACATTTTGCCGTCTTCTGAATTTAGGTAATTTTTGCCTTGACTACCTTGTTTATCGTGTTAAGTGTAAAATGTTACTGCAAATAAACTGAGAATGCCAGATCTGAACACCACTCAAGTTGCTAGGTCTGTTACTTTAATTTGAAAATTGACCACACAAGCATGTGGCTCAAACATTACGGATATCAAAATACATCAAGTTGTTAAGAGGTATCAATCAAACCGGACAGTATACTAGACTTGCACGACAGGGATGTTGATGGTAAACTGTGGCCAGTGATGACCGGCTTATCGTTACCAGCGTACTTAGAAACCGGACCTTAACTTCTTCTGAGGTAAGAACTAAACCATAAGAAGTTCGAATTGCTATAGTCAGCACAAAAACTATGAGAATAAGAGCGAAATCGGCCGCTTCTTGCCACATGCCATCGAGTAGCTTAAGTTAATTTTACTTGCAATTATGAAAATTTGAATGATGCAGCTTGGAGTTAAGTTCTTTTCATGTGAGTCCCGATTTTACCCGAAGCTAGATGATGGAAGGGTTAAAGTGTGGAGAATCTCAGGAGAAAGGTACGTTCAGTGTAATATCATTGGAAGAGAGGCATATGGTGGAGGGTCAGTTACCGTATGGGCAGATATTTGTATTGGGGTACGTACGGAACTCTGCGTCGTTGAGAATGGGTCACTAACAGATGCACGATATATAACTAACATTTATGAAGAAGTTGTAGTGTTAATTGCCCCTTTTATAGGAGATTGGTTTGTTTTAGGCATGTTAATGCACGCCTCCATATTGCGACAGTAGTTCTCAAATACCTTCCGTCTGGCTTAAACACCATAGAACATGTATGGGGTATAGGATAAGTTTGGAATACAAATTAAGAAAAGAAATCCCGTCTCCGCTCCGCTAAATTTAGAGATCTTAAAAACGCATTACAGAAAGAATGGGACGTAATCTCAAGATTTTATTGATAACTTGATTACGCATATTTCGAAGCAGTTTGAAGAGCTAGATGGGGGCAACACTAAGTACTGATTATAAAACACGTTATAGCTTTTCCTAAGCATTTATGAAAAAAAAATTATACCTTACTTGGCTGGCAGAAAATTCCAATATTTGTAATATTGGAATTTTCTTAGGGATATGTACATATTTAAAAAATATAGCCTATGTTACTCAATGTAGCTTTCAATAGTTCAAAAAAATTTTAAATTGATACAGTAGTTTTTAAGTTTTTTTTTGTATAGAAGATGGGACAAACGAGCATGCGGCTCACCTGATGTTAAGTGACTACCACCGCCCATGATCAACCGCAACACCAGGGGCATTGCAGGTGCGTTGCCGGCCCTTTAGAAAGGAGTAAGCTCTTTTCTTGAAGGTCCCCAGGTCGTGTCGGCCCGGAAAGATCGCCGGTGGTAAACTATTCCACAGAAAGGTCTTACGCGGAAAAAACTCCTTGTGAAACATACAGTGGTGGACCGCCAAGCATCCAGATGGTGTGGATGGTATCGGGACGTTTTCCGCGTAGTGCGTTCACGAAATTTGGCGGCTGGGATTAATCCGAACAATTCCTCAGAGCACTCCTCGTGGTATATGCGAAAGAAAATCCAAAGAGATGCAACATCTCTTCGCAGCGCCGGTGAATCGAACCCATCGGAAAGCACTCGGTCATCGACGATTCGAGCCGCTCTGCGCTGGGTGCGGTCAAGTGGAAGCAGCTGGTACTGGAGAGCTCAAGCCCAGAGATGAGAACAGTATTCCATGTGCGGCCGAACCTTGTAAAGTTGCAGGCGGTGTGTCGGCATGAAATACTGTCCCGCTCTGCTAAGCACGCCAAGCTTTTTTAGAAGCCAGTTTCGCCTTCTCTTTCAAGTGGCCACGAAACTGCACGTCACTCGATATGTCAACCTTGAAACTGAGGAGATACGAAAAAGGGGTTCTTTTAGCGGTTAACGCGCAAACTTGTGTCTTCTGAGGGTTAACTGGACTAGATTTAGTCGCCCCCAATCTGAGACTTGGTTCAGCAAAAACTCGACTTCAGACACAAGTTTGTCCCGGTACTCGGAGAAGTTTTCCCGAGAAATATTGGCACGGCCGGTGTACAGAGCATCTCCAGTGCTGTCATCTGCATAGCAATGAATATTACGGGTTCGCAACATATCATTGACATGCAGAAGAAACAGCGTTGGCGATAGCACGTAGCCTTGTAGAGCACCAGCATTAATAGGCTTGTAAACGGAGCTTGCACCGTCTACAACGACCTTGATGCTTCGATCTGCAAGAAAGCTGGTGATCCAATTGCACAATTTCTCGGGAAGCCCATAGGAAGGGAGCTTCGAAAGAAGCGCTTTGTGCCTAACCCGATCAAAAGCCTTCGCAATGTCCAAACTAACGGCCAATGCCTCCCCTTTGGACTTTACTGTCTCCGCCCATCTATGAGTTAGGTAGACCAGAAGATCACCAGCTGATCGACCACGGTGAAAACCGTATTGGCGATCTCTAATCAGCTGGTGATCCTCAAGGTACCTCATGAGCTGTCAGTTTACAATGGACTCCATTGTTTTGGAGAACAAGAAGGTGATGGCGATAGGCCTGTAGTTGGACGGGTCTGAGCGGTCGCCTTTTTTAGGGATCGGGTGGACGAAAGCCGTCTTCCATAATTTTGGGACTACGCCTAGAGAGTGGGAGTACCGGAAAAGACGCGTTAAAACCGGTGCCAACTCTGGAGCACACGTCCTCAGCACAATTGGGGGGTTTCCGTCAGGCCCACTCGACTTGTGGATGTCCAGGGAGAGGAGTGCTTTGCGAACCGTGCGCTATGTGAACTACACTTCCGGCATGGAGCACTCTCACCGCGGGATGGTCGTTGGCGTACTCCCCCCGTCATAGAGAGTCGTGTTAGACGCAAAGAAAGAGCCTAGCAGATAGGATTTCTCCTTTGCGGTAAGGGCCAGTGAGTCGTCCTCCCTGTGCAGAGATGGAAGAGATGGCTGACAGAAATTCCTCTGGACAGCCTTGGCGAGAGACCAGAATGCACGGGTTCCAGAAGGAAGGTGAACTAGTTTCTCGCCAATTCCACCTATGTGCTCTGACTTTGCCTTGAACTCAAAATGACTTGAATGACCTGGAGGCGGAATTATACTTCTTTTTTAGAGCGCTGGTGTTTACATCCCGGGACGTTGATGCGTCAGCCCAGGCTTGGTAGCACTCCTGCTTATATCATGATGCTATTTTACAGGAGCGACCAAACCATGACCGAGATTTGCCTCCAATGGGCACCACAGAGAAAGGAATAAAAAGTTCCATACCCTCAAGTACCACATCAGCGACAGAATCCGCAACATCGTTGGGATCGTCCGGTGAGAAACAAACCCGCCCCCAAGGGTAGGATGCAAAGGAAGACCGCATCCTATCCATATCGGCTGACCTATAGTGCCAAACACGGCGGCAGCCTGCAGAATGCAACTGCGATTTCAGCGTGAGTGACACCACACTCCGGACAAGACAATGATCCGAGGAGCCTAAAGGGGCTTCGACGGAAATGTGATATCCGTCCGGGTGAGAGGTCAGCAGAAGGTCCAACAGGGAAGGTGCATAATCCTTCACATCTGGAATCCGCGTAGGCGAAGTAACCAGTTGTGTCAGACCATATGCCAAGGTAAAATCATGAACAGATCTCCCCGCATGATTGTTTAAACGTGAACCAAGCCGTTCGGCGTGATTAAAATCGTCGAGGATCACGATCTCTGTGGAGGGGATCTGCTGTAGCAACGAATCTGTAGCCATTTGGACGTGATCGAAGAGTCGGTCTGCTTCGGCATTATCGCTATGGGACCTATGGAGGCAACCGTAGACGCGCGGATGGTCGTCGCTGTCTACGCGTAGACAAAGGATGGACAGGTCCGAACCTTCAAGACTACCGAGGCGTCGAGAACAGATGTCCTCTCTGACGTAAACGCAAACTCCAGCCAACAACACAAAAGAGTGTTCCAGTTTGTACCCCGGCTAGGAGAGATACGATACATCAGCCGGAAAGGACACCTGCGTCTCTGTCAGAAAGAGGAGTGCCCGCCTCGCCGTCTCGAGATGGTAGTGGACGGCGTTTAGGTCAGAGTGAAGTCCCCTGATATAGCAGAAATTCACGGATAGCGTGGCTTGGTTGCCTTTGTCTTGTTGCTCCGTTTGCCGCGAGCAGTTGTAGTCTTGAGAGGAATTTTGCCCCCCACCCCCCATATTCTGGGGGATACGCCAGAATACGCAGAGCAGCCTGAGCACCCACGCTCAGGTGTAGATTAACTTGGTCGTGGATGCTCAGTGAGGGATTCTCCAGGGGTGCTGGTACCCTCCTGGGGTAGTTTGACATTTAATTCCGCTACCATGTTGATGGGGGGGGGGGGGGGTTTTGGGCCTCCGGCCACCTGCACTCATATCGCGGAAGCAGAGTTTCCACTTCACGCCGGTATTCCGTGAGGTCGTGGTACCACCCCGGTTTGAGCCGGCCCGTACGTGCAACAGCAAAGCTGCCGCGTGGCTCTACCACTATTTATCCATAACAATCAAAAAACAAGTCCTATCTTTTTCTAATATAGATATTAGTATAGATATAGATTTGAAAGTAGAAGTAATGATTCACACCTAACAGAGCGCATTACAACGCAATAAAGTAAATTTGAGTGAGGCCAATGTTTAAGTATTAATAGTATTTGTTAAATAAAAGTAAATTTAGTGCCTTTCGACAATCTCACTGCTGGGCACAGACCTTAGGCCTCTGGCACTCATGCTACCTGCGTCACAGAATAAATTTATAGTACTACGTGCCTGCATTGAGTTGCACAAAACCAGAGGAGCAAACCACATTGCCGCGACGACGTATAATTGCCGACATAAGTCGTGAGCACACTTTTATTGGTCGATACGACTTTGACCACGCTGACGTTCAACGTGATTGGTTCATCAGTCGATTCTCGTCGTCTATTGGTTTCGAACGTATCATGCGGCTTCCGTACACTTCAGAGCAATCATTTTAGTGATAACTTTTTTAATTAGTTTATTTTCGTTAATTTTTGTTACGTCGTTGTTAATTGTTGTTTGTGTATTCCTTGTTATTAATTGTTTTTGTTATTTCTTGTTTTTAATTATTTTTGGTCTAAATATGCAGAGAAAGAAGAATTCGGTGTTAAATAGACAATCCCGACAAATGGTCTATTCAGTGTTTAGTTACATGAAAAAATTAGGTAATGCGATAAACATCATAGACGTATATAAACAGACTGCTGAGGCAACTAATGTCTCAGTAGCTACTGTACGGCGCACCGCAACACCAGATTTTATGGAAGGCATATCACCTCTTCCTTCTTCTTAATAGAAATAGAAACTTTTTTATTCAATGTAGATTATAAAAATACTTATTGAAAGTCACTTTTTTAATTAAAAAACCTCTGTCCTGGGAAGAACCAGCAAGAAACCCAGCGGGACTATTTTTTTTTAATAATAGCTTACAATCATGTTTACAATCAACAACACAAGACAAATTAGAAATAGCTTGGTAGCGATCACCCTTCCCAGGGGTTATTATCATCTATAAATTCCTTAATATTATAATAACCCTTTTTATACAAATTTAGTTTAATAACATTTTTGAACTTTGTGTATGACAAATTTTGTATATTTTCTGGGATTTTGTTGTAAAAGCGTATACATCGCCCCAAGAATGAATTACTGACTCGGTGGAGTCGAGTAACTGGTACTACCAGCTTGTGTCTGCTCCCAGTATTTACAGAATGAATATCACTTATTTTCGCAAAACTACTTTTATTTTTGTGTACGTACATTACGTTTTCATAAATGTATTGAGAGGCCAGAGTTAATATATTAATTTCCTTAAATTTTTGTCTCAGTGACTCTTTTGGTTTTAAATTATATATTGCTCTAATGGCCCTCTTCTGTAAAATAAATATAATTTCAGTGTCAGTCGCGTGTCCCCATAGCAAAATTACCATACGACATAATGCTATGGAATTAACTAAAGTAAACTATTCTAGCTGTTTCAACACTGGTAAGAGTTCTAATCTTTTTTACAGCATATGCTGCAGAACTAAGTCTGCTAGCTAGTTTTGATATATGGAGGAGCCATTGAAGCTTTGCGTCCAGTGTGATTCCAAGAAAAATGGTGGTATCA
The DNA here is from genome assembly GCA_907164705.1 of Parnassius apollo. NCBI lineage: Eukaryota > Metazoa > Arthropoda > Insecta > Lepidoptera > Papilionidae > Parnassius > Parnassius apollo. The sequence continues at coordinate 2,492,383 of CAJQZP010001468.1, read as the reverse complement.
ACAAGACTCAGTTCCTCCCCATTTAAAACTACGTTATTATTGACATGTTTAACATTAGGAGTTACGAATTTCATACATTTAGTTTTAGTTCCATTCAAATGCAAATGATTAACATTAAACCAATTGACTAACTTAGCTATAGCATTATTTACTTCGTCGTAATTTAATAACTGTCGTTTTAATTTAAAAATTAATGAAGTATCATCAGCAAATAATACTATATCATGGTTATCCCCTACTATGTAAGGTAAGACATTAATATATACAAGAAACAGAAAGGGGCCGGGAATTGAGCCCTGAGGCACGCCCATTTGTACAATCGACCTGGAAGAACTCATACTATTAATAACAACTTTTTGTGTTCTGTCACTTAAATATGAAATAATTAATTTAAGAGCATCATTTCTTACACCGTAGTGTTGAAGTTTCCTGATTAATGTTTCATGGTGAACACAATCGAAGGCTTTGGACAGAACACACCCAAAGCTTCCTGTGAATTCTCCCATGCATTAAATATATATTTAATGAGCTCAACACCAGCATCAGTTGTCGAGCGACCCCTTGTGAAACCAAATTGATTTTTATGAAGTAATTTATTTACATTAAAAAAAATTAACAATTGATCAAGAATATTTTTTTCAAAAATTTTACTAAGTGTTGGCAGTACAGAAATAGGTCTAAAATTAGCGGGGTCCAATGTACTACCAGATTTAAATAAAGGTATTACTTTACTATGCTTCATTAAATCAGGAAACACACCAGATTTGATACTACTATTAAAAATAATAGATAGTTGAGGTGCGATTGTATCTATTATAGACGCAATAACTTTAACAGAAATCCCCCACAGATCGGCGGTTCTCTTAATATCAATAGTCTTAACCCTTAATTACTCGCGTCCATATAGTTACACTTACGCTCGCGTGGGGAATATATAACCCCAATTGTAAAGGTACAATAAAACATATTTTTAATGACATACTTTTTTTTTATTATAAAAATTTGAAAGAGGCAACATTGTTCTAAATTGTAATAGTATCCTTAAAAACTTTTAAAGATATGAAACTTTAAATTTAGGAACTATTTAATCAATACATTTATCACATATCATAGTGGAATAGTCGTGACAAACTTGCTGGTGGCATTTGGCACACATAAATCTTATTTTTTTATCCTTCGACCTTGGACAGATATGGCACCTTTTATAAGTTGTCGATGGACCACCTCTGGAAGTGGGGCTAGGATCCTGAACTTGAGCATTTCTTTTTAGCCGTTTTTGTACGGCCCTAGGCAGTTGTGGTATAGTTGCTCGAGTTTGTTGGCGAGCCTTTACCAAATCAACTGCAAGATGCTTCAAAAACTCCCTTCTTGATATTCCGTGGTCAATTTTATTTTTATAAATGACATATGCATTGATACCAGCAACGTTGAGAAGGTGATAAAATATAACCATAGGCCATCTCTTTGTACGTCTGCCGACGTTATAGTTAGCACACATTTGGTCGTTGGTATCTACGCCACCTTTCGTGCGATTGTAGTACAAAATAATTTCCGGTTTCTTCTTTTCACTTTCAACTATTTTATTGTCATGATGCATTGACGAAATCAGCAGTACAGCTTTAGATTTTTTTGGAACGTAAGAGCAAAGTGTTACGTCTTCTTGGAAACCAAACAGACTGGAATGCTCAGCTCGTGTTCGTTTGGGCTGGAAGCCCAAACGAACACGAGCAAAATGGAAGAAAGTTGGAATTTCCGGCTTATTCTTGCGAATAGTTCCAACCATAGTAAGCTGGTGATCTTTTAGAAGCGTATTTGTAAGAGGGACGCTAGTGAACCAGTTGTCCATCGTAACGTTTCGACCAGTACCCCAGATGGGTTCTGTCATGCGCTTTACCAAACTTACTGTATCATTAGGCATTCGATATGGACCCTCAGGTTGTACTCCAGCATAAATTTCAAATTTCAGTAAATAAAATGTTGCCGAGTCTACGAGTGCATAATGCTTTATGCCGTACTTCGTGGGTTTGTTGGGCATATAAACAACACCAGAAAATCTTCCTCGAAAGGCAGGTAATTGTTCATCTAGGGTGACATTTTCAGATGCAGAGTAATTATTGATGAAATTATTATTCATCAAATCAGTGAACTCTCTGACTGCTGCTAGTTTGTCTGTCTTTTTGCCTTTCAGATCTAGTATTTTTGTCATCAAAACGAACACATCTTGATATAAAAAGAAATCTGTTGAATGACATTGTGTTTTGAAAAAACTCGATGCCTGTTCCGTCGGTAGCCCACAGATCTTTGAAGTTCAAGTGAGATGAACGCAGCACACCAGACATGTAAAGCAAACCTAGGTAAGCCAAAAGTTCTTCGTATTCTAGGAATTTGCAATCACGTTCGCGTTGAAATTTTCCTTGTATCGATTTTATGTAATCGTTGGTCTGTTGCAGTACTAAATTGACAGTATCCATTGAAAACATACAAAAGAATGCTTCTGACATTGTATGTATCTCCTTGGCTGCTCCCTTAGGTCCTGGTGTTTCCCTCATAATATTGTGTCTACGAACTCGAACGCTAGTACGCGGCGGCTCTTTTGCCCACTTTGTGCATTTCTTTTTTGATAAATAAAAGCTATCAGAATCTTTACTTGCGTGTCTACTCAGCGGTTCATTATCGTCATCACTCCATTCTAACTCGGTTTCATGGGCACTTTCTTCAGATTCTGAGTTGTGGTCACTCTGGATCACTTCATCGTCTCCCTCATCTTCGTCGGGACTATCTATGATGCTTTCTTCGTCGTCTTCTAATATACGCTCAAGAATCTGGTAGTTAGAAAGACGCTTACTTGCCATTTTAGGTGTTATAACCTAAAAAAGAACAGAAAACAAAGATAAGTAAAAAAACCTAACCATTTAGTATCTGTACTGCACATTAAAAAATAAAAATAAAAATACTCACTCGTCCAAAAAAAGTTGCACGAATACTCGCGTGGGGCAATATATACCCCAGACACGATCTCCTGACACAACCACACGACACGGAGCGGCGCTCGTGACTGATTCGCGGCGGGGGGAGGTATTTAGGCAGCTACTAAGAACGGCATGGAGGTAACTTTAAAAATGGCGGAGATACGACGCTTCAAATACGCCGTGGGGTTAAATATACCCCACGCGAGTAATTATGGGTTAAAATATTTTACAATATCTTTTGATGAAACTTTATGAAATGTAAAATTCTTTGTACACACATTTACATTTTGTTTAAGTAATGATTCGGCGACGGTAGGAGAAGAATTCAGTGACTTAGTGGTTAAGATCGGAATATCAGTAAAATATTTCTCAAAAACCATTGCAACGTCCTGATCTGATTTAGTTAATTTATTGTTAAAACTTAACTGGTAGTTTGAATTACGAGAGTTGACCTTACCAGTTTCACTATTAATTATACTCCATGTCATTTTAATTTTATTAGAAGCAGTCTTTATTTTGTTGCTTAAATAAAATAATCAATTCTAACCACCAGGTATACACTAAATACTTTATAGTAGATAATGAAATAACGGACACGAATATCTGCAACATTACTGTATCAAAGTAAACATTTTCATAAAAGTCAGCGAAAATATTCAATTACGAATTGAAATAATAAAGGTATCCAATAATTTTGCCCGACAGTATACCTACCTCCCACCACAGTTTATCTGTGCTCACGACTCGTGTCGGCATAGCTCTTTAATTACTGAAATTTTTAAATAAACATATATCTGTCTCACTTACATAAGTTGCGAGAACAATACCGTCGCTAAGATTGGAAAAAGATAGACACACAAACATGCAATGGCGGCTTGGTGTGGCTTACTATATGAAATTGTGTCCATAATACGCAGTAAAAGGAGTTTTTTTAAGCTGCAGTTAATTGTTTTTATTTAAAAAAAGTATTTTTTCTTATCAGATGAAGTAAAGATAGTAAGAAGTAAGCAGTAGTAATAAGTAAGCATGAAACTAATGAAATGAACTGATGAAATAAAAAGATATTTTTTTGTTTTTTGCTTTTTGGTTCTAGTTTGTCTGATCGCGGAAGTGCACAAATAGGGAGGTGAATGTGATATAATATACAAATAATTATTGGTTGTTTACACTACGTACCTATTTCTTTCGAGCCATGCATCGCGATCAATTCGTTTTAAAACAAGTTGCATGCGATAGGCTTGGGCGTCAAATTACTCACTCGATCAAAATCAGAATAGGTACCTAAGTAACTTACCATTTCGCAATGTATTTTATTGCTCTTTAACCCTTAGTAACCACGGAAAATCCGTGGTGACGTAGGAAGTGGAAAAGATGCAACGGACACTCGCGCGCAGCGATTTATTTAGCTTACGTGCGCGATTTATCTAATTAATAATAATTATGTAAGCTATTATAACGTCGGCAAGCAGACAACATCAAAGGAGTGCAAGTTCTGTACATGGTACTGTTATTTATTCTGTACCTTAGTGTTAATTAGTCCACCGCGATGCTCTAGTACGTGTTGGCGACCTTCATGTATTCAGGATATTTTATTTCTTATACATGCAGTTTCCTCACGATGTTTTTTGTCACTGCCGAGCACGAGGTAAATCAGTACATAAAATTGTATCTAACAATTTTATTGGTGAAGGTGTACATCGGATCCGAGTTGCTCGCGTACTGTGAAATTTACAGCAAACGCTTAGCCTCTGATGTGAGATGATGATAAAAAAAATAGTTTGCCTTATGAATTAAAGTTCGTATTTTTGCTGCGTGATTCCTAAATGTCATAATTACCTGTTAACGTGAATTTTAACACCTAATTGATAACACAAAAATTATTTTCTTTTCGTATAGTAAACTTTTATTGAAAATTTTTGTAGTGGCAGGAGTGATTTGGAACAGAGTAGCTCAAGAAAGAGAAAGTTGGAGCAGACTTTTGCCGACTGGCAAACAGGTCTGCAGACAATAAGCAAGAACCCAACACTAGACTAAGTTTTTATCTTTTATATGTAATAGAATACTAGTTTGATCTGGATAAAAGGCTATAAGGTCAGGTGGGGTAAGAGGGACACCGGGGGAAGAGGGACTAGGGACCATAACTAGTAAACCGAAGTGCGTATCACTATGAACTTTTCTTCAATAAAACAGTGAATGCGAAATAATTTGAACGGTTTTCAATAGATATCGCTACGTGACTCAGAAGTCACAAAAAATGAAGACACATTTGACAGTTGTGAATTCGACTAGTACAAAGTTAGCGCGTTTTTTTTGCGAACCAATAGTTTGGTGAAAAAAGAGAGCTGGAAATATTTTGAATGTAATGATATAAGGAGAAAACTGTAATTATTTCTTTTTATTAACCATTTTAGTCCAAAAACAACTAATAATATGAGTTTCTTTCGCTTGAAAATCTAAACCTCCAAAAGCAATAGCTGGGGTAAGAGGCTCACTCAACATATGTTTCTTTTACACTATGTCGGGGGTAACACACATTTTGAATAATTTATAATTATAGGTAGGTTAAATGAAAAAAATTGACTGTTTTGTACCTACTACACTTTTAAATTATAACTAAACTAGAAATTTTCCACAACTTCGTCCACGCTTACCTATTTTTGTGTTAAATTTATTTTTGAGATCGGATTTGAGTTTTTGAGTTATCTAAATCATAACAAATAAAAAATCAAATGTTTTCTTTTTTTAAATCAGTTTAGATAAATAAAGTTTCATGCGTTTTATATACGTCCTTTTCTTTTTAATTGTAATATTTGTTATATTATAGCATTTTTGACTGTTGTAGGAATGATATATATATATATTTTTTTTTTTTTTTTTTTTTACCATAAAACATAGCACGAAAATATATAAGAAAATCTGATAGAAGCAGACATGATAATGATAATAAGTGAGGCTGTCAATGCGGTATTAAATGGAACAATATCTGCATACTTCGTATCAAAACTTTATAATATACCAAGAATAACATTTGTTAACCGTGTATACGACCCTGTATATATTACTCTACTCTATGATACGACCGCAAAGGTTTAAAATTCAAAGTGCCATTGTTATTTTTAAAGAGTGACCTATCTATGGTAAACTAGTTAGGATATATATTATTACCGTTTGTATGATTAAATAAATATAGAAATATAACTAGTCAACTTCTTTTTAGTTTGCCACCCCTGATCGAACCTGTATGTTCCTCTTACCCTGAATTGATTTTTTCTTCTTTTTCATTTAAAACGATACCTTATTTCATCAATTGTAAAACCTAATTTTGACCAAAGTAATTCTACCTACAAATTAACGAACATTTAGCAAAGAATATTTTAATTCAAAGTCCAATCTTAAGAAATACAATGACTGTCCCTCTTACCCCATGTGAGGGGGAAGAGGAACGTTTACTTAATCTTGACATTTACGTCAATATCGTAGTAAAAACAGATACTAGCGTAATGACATTTTGCACATGTGAAGGTAATACATAAAGCCAAGTTTTGTTTGTTTTAAAGATCTTAAAAGACTTTAGCTGTTCAGAACAATTTTACTGAAAATAAAGTATGTCCCTCTTACCCCACCTGACCTTATTATTATTATTATTATTACAAAATTTTACGATGTTTTATAGAAAGTGTGTGATCTTCCTGATAACAATTCAAAATTATTAAAAATACTGCGGCGGATATCCCTTGGCAACTATAGCAAAAATCCCCTATAAGGCAGTAGGCCTTCTCCGCTGTCAACTTTTGCCTGTACAACTGTGGACTTTTATAGGTTGTAGTGGATGTATGAATGGAAGAGTTCAATTATAAAATTGTGTACTCGTGTGCTCCATCTATGCTTTAGTCTTAAGGGTTATACGAAACGATAAATATCACATCTTAATGTAATTCGAAGGAGCATCTAACTTTAAAAGGAATCAAATAGTTAAATACTGGCCGTCTTATTTACAAAAATTAATTTATAATAATAATTAAAAAAATAGATTTGCAGTGTGAACTGAAAAAGTAACGCTGCTGCTAAAGGACTGGCCAAGTCTAAATAACCTAAAATTACAAATATCATTACAGGATTACCTAATGCAATAGTGTAGCTGTCTAACTGATTTGTGTTGATTATTTAATTTTTGTAACAAATTACAAACAATGCTGTCTTTGTGAATTCACTCAGAGTACAACAAAATAGGTACTCGTTTTGTAATAAGACTGTTGGGGCTTGATTATGAATAAAACGCTTTGATGTATGGATGTATTGTATTACTCTTATTGAACACATTAAAATGGAAATGTATAGAAACACATGTAACAGATATTTTGGAAGTAAAGGAAATGCCTAAATTTAGTTAATAAGTATATGGATACAATCCATATACTTATGTTGTGAAGTGTAAGTTATGGAGAGTTTGAAATATCCATATTATCTGGGGAATTCTTTTCATCACTTATGTCATTCATTCTAGATTCTATTATTGACGTTTCTTTTTCTTCGGTAACAGTGGGAAGGGGAGTTTGGTCTCTAGACTTTCTATCATGTGGTGTTTTAGAATCTCGATGAGAGCGACTCTTAGAACGTCGGCTGCGTGAACGGGAACGTTTCCGGTCACGAGAACGAGAACGCTTGCGATCCCTGGACTTTGAACGTTTTCTATCTCTAGATCTAGACTTCTTTCGGTCTCTAGATTTAGATCGTTTCCGATCACGAGATCTAGATTTTTTCCTATCCCTCGAACGGGACCGTTTTCTTTCCTTAGATCGCGACCTCCTTCTAGACTTTGAGCGTTTTCTCCTGGATCGTGATCGTGATCTACGCTTAGATCGCGATCGATCACGCTTTTTATCCCGTGATCTAGAGCGTTCTCGTCTTTTAGTTGGGGATTTATCTTTATCTTTCCTATCATCTTTATCCCTTTTGTCCTTATCCTTATCCTTTTCCTTTTCTTTATCACTTTCCTTTTCTCTATCATCCACCGGCGTCGATGCCTTGGATTTTGTTTCAGAACTATTTCCGTTGGTGTCAGGCACAACCTCTGTTTTATTTTTTCCATCTTTCTCAATTTCTTTACCAATATCTTTACTAGGCGACTTAGATTTTTCTTTTTTATCTTTGTCTTTGTCTCTTTCACTAGAACTTTTCCGGTCTTTACGATCGCGATCACGTGAACGATCACGTTTAGAACGCGAGCTTCGATGTCGAGATCTAGAACGAGATCGTCGGGAACTACGATGACGTGAACGAGACCTGAAAAAATATATCAATACTTAAAAAGATTACATATATTTTGTACAGAAACCAAATCTGTACTTGGAACTCAAAGATCTATTATTAGATTGTTAGTAACAAGAACCAACAACTAATTTGCGTAGCTTGTTACGTAAACGGGACAGCAAATTGTTTCGTGAGTATTTTGCTTAATACCAAAAAATAGGAAAATTTTACTATGAACAACCAATAAAATAAGCGATAACAATTCATACTATGGCATTTGTTTAAAACCAAACATAGTTGATAGTAGGCGTCGTACGACGCCTACCTATAGACGTCGTAGGCTCGTAGATAGGTAGTAGATAGTAGGTCGTCGACCGCGATAGAATTAAACTAACGTGCGAGACGCATTGCACTCTTTCGTTAGGGTTTTGTGCTAGCCAAGTAGAAGCCCAGTGAGGGCAGGAGACACTTGACACAACCAAAAACCAAACGAGTTGCCAAATAAATATGGAACTTTTCTACTTTTTTAATTATTACTTTTGTGATTTTCATCTTTTTTCATACTATTAGTTCGTTCTTAGGACTACAGATACATATCAGTAATTAATTAGACTACAGTGTTATTTTTCAATAACCTATTTTAAATTGTTTACATACTGTTGTGTAGTTTTGCATCCAACATAAAAATGAATGGCCAGTGTGTATAATAATCAAAAACTAGTCATGCATTATCGATAAACATACTTTAAAAGCTATGAATAAAATTTTGAAAAATACAAAATAGAAAGAAACAGTTGACGATAGACTAGAAGAAGTAATACCTACTAGTCAGATTAGAAAACAAAATACGTTAAACTAACAAAGCTATCAAATAAGACTACAAGAACCAAAGAAAATAGCCATCTAAAAAAAAGGAGAATTGTAGAAGCTCCTGCAAAGCATTATCAACCACAATCACCTGGATCCAAAGCCTCTTCTTGTCTGTCTGAGTTTATTAATAAAATTTCTCACCTAGTACGATGTCTATGACGAGACCTGGAGCGACGCGAACGGTGCCGAGACCTCGAGCGAGATCGCTTGCTTCGATGTCTTGATCGAGAGCGACGTGACCTGGACCGGGAACGGCGACGAGACCGAGATCGTGATCGAGTCCTAAAATTAAAACCAATTCATATATTGTTAAATGGAAACAGTAAGTAGATACTTATATGCCAATGAAGAATATGTATGTTTCATGTTCTACAGTGAATTCTACAACCTAAAAGAGGGAGATTGCACTCAGTAATCTGGTTGTTGTTATAATATTAAACTTATACCTTCTCTTGTCCTTAGACAACAGTCCAATAACTGGGTCAATTGCAGCAGAAATGTAGTTCTGAGCTTCTTTCACTCTACACATGGCTTCTTCAATCTCCCTTTGGGCTGCCTCATTGCTTTTAGTCTGTGGCTTACATATAGCTTGAGTAGCATGATGTACCTGTAAACAAAAAGTTAATCTTATCAAAAATAATATAAACTAGCTATCTGCCCCGGATTCACTCAAGTGGTTTCTGGACCCTACAACAGCACCACCAACTGAGTCCAATTGTGAATCTAAACCATCCAGGGAGCCACTCAAACACATACAAAAAATTTCATCAAAATCAGTCCAGCCATTTACGAATTTTAGCGAGACTAACGGCCTCCTCATACTAGCGGTTTGCGAGCGGCTTCGGGGCGGGTAGGCACGCAGCGAAAATGTCGCGAACACACCACGGCTGCGCAGCGAGTTTACGACTTACTGTACACTCAGTAACAAAATGGAATCCGACGAGGAAACACTGATGTTGATTTTATTACTTCGATGATGCATGAGATGAAAACAACAGATTTTGGTTGGATCCATCACCAAATAATCGACTGGAAGAGAGCAACTACTTTGTGTTGTTTTGCAAACTATTAAAATATAATCCTAAAAAATTTCGGTCCTACATTTTATGAATTGTATCTGATACAAACCGACTTAAGACATGACATTTGAGGTTATAAGTGTTACCTGAAAAAAACTCGTTTTTACTATAAGGTATGTTTTAAATGTTTGTACGAGAGTGTACAAAATGGCGTCCACGTTTCTATTTGCGACGATCTCGTTGCGCGTCCGCGACGTATTCGCTGCGCATGTGCGGCTGATTCGTTGCGCGTCCACGACGTATAAGCTGCGCGCCGGCTCCGCCCCAAAACCGCTCGCAAACCGCTAGTATGATAAGGCCGTAATGGACAGTAATTAATTTTTATATATAGAGATTAGTAATAACACTTTTAATTTGACATCTTAATATATTTATAAGTAACAAATATGGTGGGGATACAAACAACCATGTGGCTTAGTGGTGCATATAACTGGAGAGCAATTTGATCTTTAGCTGCATTTGTCTGCTTCTCTTTAATCTTTCCACAATTGTTTAATCAGACATCAGTAAGTTAGGATTGGTTAATGTTTTAGTGCTTGTATTCATCCTCACAGTTGATATTTCTATAGATGTTGGGTTTGTTGTAACTCTCAAAAACGTTATCCACATGTTTTTGAGGATTAAAGGGTTCCTCCATAACACACTGAAGCAGAATTTGGTAATAACAGAAAATTTGCCCTTTATAAGAACAAACATATTATGTGGCATATCTTTTTAGTTTGTTCATATCTAATCTACTTCATTAGTGAATGACAGAGTTGCGTTATGGGTTTGGCCTCTGAAGGCAAATAATTACTTTCAGAGATGTCTTTTTTAAAAGACAGGTCTATATGTAGTTACTTCTAGGTGTAGGGCAGAAAAAACCATGTGGAGTCTGGGTGTACTGATTAGTTTTTGAACAGATTTGACATGAACGCTAGACCAAATCGACATATTTGCATTTCGTTATAAGCAATTTTTAGTGAAATTTATTTTTATCATAATTAATTCTAAACACATTTCCGATATCTTAAAACAGTATAATAGGTTCAAGCTCAACTGTGACAAGCCTCCTAAACTAAATACATTATTAAAATCAAGTACCGGACGTCTATAGCCAACCCAAATTCACACTTTCACTGAGTGATACTGTTATAAAGTATCTAAGTGTTAGTTTAATATTAAAGGTTAGAACCTTTTACCTTTTAAATAAGATAGAATGCCTCATTTCCAGTAAAAAGAGTCTCCGGTTCCCTACACTCACCCTACAAAGCAGCATTAAATTGCTATTTCATTGCTGGTATTCTGTGTAGATCTTCCCCGGTAGAGCAGACCCATTCATGGTACAATCATAATATCACTGTAGTGTGGCTCTACCACATGTAAAATAATTAACTGGTCAGAATACCCGGGTTAAATGCTATGGATACTGGATTCAAATCTCAACATTTGTGCATGTCAGTATACAAATTGATGATTTTCTTTCTAGTTGTGTTGAATTTGTCTATCTATTCTATATTAGTGTTATTGCATTAGGCACAATAAGTAGGCACAATTGCCTCTGAGCATATACATTCGTTGCTTTAATCTCCTATAAATTTACAAGGTCATAATGATGATCCAAATTTTTGTTAAATTCATATAAAAATTGACTAACCTTAATAACATGCCCATCAATTGTGGTTCCATTCAATTGTAAAGCCTTAATCACACATTCTTGTTCAGTCATTTCAATAAGTGCATATTTTAACTTGTCAACATCTCGGTCACAAAACCTTAAATAATTAACTTCTCCAGCTTGACAAAAATGGTCAATTAGTTGCTGCTGAGTCAATGTACCTACATCTACAACTAACACCGTTCTTCTTATTTCTTCAATTTTTCTAGAATCATAAGCAGCAGGCAGCGGGGGATATGGTGGAAGTCCTGCTGCAGCCATCTTTGGATCATATGTCTGAATTACTTGATTCGGTGGAACGCCTTCTAATGTATTAACAACATGTGCTGGTAAACGGGGCTCTATGGTACTTAACCCCGGCACTAAGGTCCCATTGCTTGACATCTCAAGAGCTTTATGTTCATCTGGAATCTCACCTGACTGCATTGGTATAACGATTAACGCACGATCGATGAACACAGTGTTAGTCATGTGTTGAGCCACATTTACTGTTGCTGAGTCGTAGTATTTCACATAGCATATCCGCGACTGTACAGGACATGAGACATCTCTGATTGTTGGATACAATCTGATATCATCAATTTTACCTAAATATCCGAACAAAGTTTGCATCTGATCTTTAGTCGCTTGGGGAGCGATGTTGGTGACTTGTATCACCCTTGTCGACCCAGAAACCATTTTCGATGATTTGCACATAGGAACGGTTATTAATGTACCATATATATATTATTGTTTACTGGTGTAAAAAGTTACATACTACTGAAAACTACATTGTGTTCAACGTTTTATCATCAAACTAAATCAAAAGAACTTTTCTGAAAAACCACGCTTCTAATCTCGTTTCGCTCATAAGATGTCATAGACATTAGGCATGAGATAGGGATGTTCGATGATCATCGATGTTAGAAATTGAAACATCGATGTTACCACACGTTAAACATCGATGTTGCCACATGTCAAACATCTATGTCAATGAACCAATAATCGATTAATAAGAACTTTCTAATTCCTAAATTGCATCTTCTTTCAGAGTATATCTCATCTGACCGATACTGGACCCATAAGGACTCTCCCTGCTTGTTTAGAAGTTTTGTAAATTTTCTTCAGCTTCCTTACCCAATCTTTCAATGTAAAATAAATCCACTCTTTGATGTTCCTTACGAGGCTATTGTTTACCAACCCGATATTCATCTAGATCTAGGTATAGAAAAGGATTCTCCAATGGCAAATTTGAAATTAAAAGAAATTATAGAAAACACCTTTAAAGATTGGCTTGTCATGTACACAGACGCTTCAAAACAGTCTAATGAAGACTATACTGGAGCTGCTGTTTGGATTCCTAAGGTCAAAATCATTTTTAACTTTAAATGCCCCTCACTATCCTCCACTTTTACCGGTGAAGCAACTGCAATCAGTGAAGCTTTGTTATATGTAGAGTCACATAATCTTAATAAAACAGTATAACGTTCACTGGTCACGCATGATAAATGAAACGTTACAAATAATCCGAATGCACAGTTTATTCACTTAAATAGTAACAGTATAGGCAATATTTGACACGTAAGTACATAAACGGCGTCTCGCGAACGCAGCGCGAGCGCGGGATCAAACAATAATACACATATGTATAGCTCAGAGCTAGTCGGCTAGCATACTGCTTGTATCGGCAGTCAAAAGTTCGGACGAGTGGCGCGATCCCGTGGCGCAGGTGGGGCACCGTACGAGAGGGGATAGAGAGACATCGGGTGACATAGGTAAGTATCGGCGCGCTACATACTCCCCCTTTTGACCAAGAGGGAACATCACGAATGGTCAAACTATTAGTTAGCGCCTAGCTGCGATCCTTACGCGGACGACCCCTACGACGCTTAGGAGCAACCGGCTCCGGACATTCTTCACCACCCCTGTCATGGTATTTACGCAGATCCGACACATGATACCTACCAACGCCTTCACCAGTCTTCTGCGAAGTTAGAAGGTAGGTAGTGGGACTGACCTGTTTGGAGATCACATACGGACCATCCTGCTTCGGGACGAATTTAGAAGTAACACCCTTAGCAGCATTACTCAGGACATGTGTCTTCATGAGTACGAGATCACCTTCTTGTAACGGATCCGAACCACGGCGATCGGAATCGGCTTGGAGCTTACGAAGATCCTGTTGATGTTCAATGTTCTCCTTAGCTTCCGAGAGAGAGTCAGCAAGCTTCAAGAGGTAAGGCGTAATCTGAGGGACAAAGTTTTCAGACTCGGTGACCGCTCGTAGATCAGCCTGAACCGACAAAGGAGACCGGAGCTCACGTCCAAATGTCAAGAAAGCCGGAGTGGTACCCGTAGAAACGGTGACTGAGCTATTAAGAGCAAATCGGACGAAAGGCAATATCTCAGACCATTGCTTATGGTTACCCTCCACGAGAATGGCGAGGTGAGATTTGAGGTCCCGATTCTTCCGTTCCACAGGATTCGCTTCTGGGTGATACAAAGGCACCAGGTTCTGTTTTACGCCTAGGACAAACAGAGCCTTCTGCATAACATCAGCCACAAACTGGACACCGTTATCGGAGATCATCCGCCTAGGAAGTCCATACCTCATAAAGATTTCACCAACAAGAGTTTTCGCACAGTTGTCGGCTGTGGCCTCGGTTAGAGCAAACAGTTCGACCCACTTACTAGCAGTGTCCTCCACTATCAAAATCCACCTTTCACCCTGAGGTCCTTTGGGTAACGGTCCAAAGAGATCGACGGCGATGACCTCGAATCGTTGAGCCGGTACCGGAGTCTGGAGTAAGCCGGGCGGTTTCAAGTTGGAAGACTTATACCGCTGACACTCAGTGCAGGTCTTCAGGTAATCGGTGATATAGCGTCTCATACCAGGGAAATAGAACTGCTGGGATATACGATGCAAAGTCCGTTGAATACCTCCATGAGCGGCGGTTGGCGAGTCATGACACTCAAACATAACTTTGCCCCGCAAACTCTCAGGTACTACCAGCTGAGGCTCCTCAGTATCGGTGTTGTCCACGTACCGGTACAATACACCTTGGTTTATCAGGTACCCCCTCTCCGACCACCGATGAACTGACAGCTCATCAGAACTTTCCAAGTCCTTAAGGATTTTGGCTACTTCTGGATCAGCCAGCTGGGCTTCACGGGTTGATGTAGCATCCCAACGTGGAACATCCACAGACACGGGGCAGACACCACATTCCGTCAAAGTGCTATCGATGACTGGACGGCTGAGTGCGTCAGCTAGCACGTTAACCTTCCCAGGGGTGTATTCCATTTGGAGACCAAATGATTGTAGCTTTAAAGCCCAACGAACAAGCCTACCACTAGGCGATTTGACAGAAAAAAGCCACTTCAGGGGTTGATGATCACTTCTGACCACTACCTGGTGACCATCAATATAGCCACGGAATCTTTCCACGGCCCACACAACTGCTAGCGCCTCCCGCTCCGTAGTGGTATAATTTTTCTCGGCTGATGTGAGGAGACGGCTCGCGTACTCGATTGGGTGTTCATCCTGTGGAGACTCCCCCTGGAGTAAAGCTGCTCCTAGGGCAAAATCGCTGGCATCCGTCCTAAGGATAAATGGCTTCGAGTAGTCTGGCTGAACAAGAATGGGTGGTGAAGCCAGAAGGGACTTAAGATGTACGAAGGCTTTGGCCTGATCATCTCCCCATTGCCAGATCTGTGACTTTTTGGTAAGGCGCGTAAGCGGTTCAGCTACCTTCGCAAACTCTGGTATGAACTTCCTAAACCAAGAGCAAGTTTGCAGGAAGGTACGAAGTTGCTGGAGATTAGTCGGTTCTCTCATCTCTAGGACAGCACGCACCTTATCTTCGTCTGGAGATATACCGTCGTTGGATATTACGTGACCTAGGTATTTGAGCCGGTCCCTAGCGAACACGCATTTTTCACGGTTGGCTCTTAACTTGAACATCCGAAGACGCTCAAATACCGCACGTAAATCAGACAAATGGGACTCAAAGTCCTCTGAAATTACTAATAGGTCATCAAGATAACCTAGAATATGCCTACCACCAAGTGAAGGGCCTGACCGGAAGCGATCTATGAGACGCTGGAACGTTGCCGGAGACCCCTTCAGGCCGAACGGCATACGCGTGAAGCGGTAGGTCCCAAAAGGTGTAACGAAGGCCGTTTTATCCCTATCCGCCGTACTGACCTGCCAGTACCCACTACGGAGGTCTAGCGAGCTCATCACACAGCCCTTCTTGGTCGACTGTAACAGCTCGTCGATACGCGGCATGGGGTATGCATCTGTCTTGGTAACCGCATTTAGCTTGCGATAGTCTACACAAAACCTATAGGTACCATTAGACTTCGGTACCAGGACGCATGGTGCGGCCCAGGCGGATTCGCACTCCTCAATCACACCATCAGCCAGCATCTTGTCTAACTCGGCGCGCATGATTTCCTTCTTCGCAGGCGTGACCCGATACGGGGGCACAGCAATCGGCGGGTGGTCACCGGTATCTATATGGTGTTCGGCGAATGGTGTCGGTTCTCCGACAACATCAAAAACGTCAGAATACTCACCTAATAGATTCGCCAGTCTAGACCTCTCCGACTCCGATAGCACGGTGGCCTCGTCCTCTCGCAACACGTTCAATGCGGCGGCGCACTCAACAGGTTCGCGACGAGTCTCCCATGACAAGGCGTGAAATGTCCGGGGCTGATCAACTGTACGCCAATTCCATTTATCAAAATCAATAATCATTCTAGCCTTTGTTATAAAGTCAATACCTAACAAAGTATCGTTATTGACGGCATTCGGTAAAATAATGAACTCGATAGGTATACTTAAGGAAGCAAGTTGAACATTGACCTCCGTGAGTAGCACCTCACTATTCCTAATAGTACCGTCCGCAAGCTTTACCGACATCATTTCGGTACGAAAATTTAAACCGATACGTTTCATTAACGCATAAAGTGAACAACTCGCAACACTACGACGCGCGGCGGTATCTAACAACGCGGTACCCGAGTATCCCCCTATACTCACTCGTACGATAGGCCGACCTTGCTCCTTACAATCGGATTTCGAATTCGAGATGCAATTATTAACAAAGATGGACGAAAATACATTTTCAACTTTAATGTCATCATTAGAAGGTATACTTTGTAAACATTTAGGGCAATTTACTCTAATATGACCTTTCTCTCCACAATTATAACAAACAATACCTGAGTTAGAAGAATGAGATCTTTTTACTTAACTTATCACAGGAGTCACGGACGTGTCCTCGCGTTTTGCAGTAAACACAGAATAGCTTTCTCTCACCATCACTATTTTTGCTCACACAATGATCACTACGCGGCACAGGCACACGGTCGCGTGATGACTGCGAAGCGGAGTCGGGGGCGCTCAGTTGCGGCGCCGTCGAACTCGAACCCGAAGTACTATGTTGAAGTCCCTCGCCATGCCTGCGGCTAGGTCTAGCGGGCACACTCAGCGGCGACGCCAGCGGTTGTGGCGGCGCGAGCGGTGGCAGCGCAGCGTTCTCCGTCAGCGACTCTTCTATAGCTCGAGATCTTTCAATGAGAGATTCGATGTCATTCACAGTATCTCTCGACAATCGTTTTCTGATTCTCTTATGTAGAAGCCCATAAATCATATCTAATCTCGCTTCCTCTGGTAATTCATAGGGTAGTTTCGCTAACAAAGCCCTTATCCTTACGACGAAAATATCGGCACGCTCCGATCCTTGTTCGGCGGCAAAAACGTCTCGGTACAACTTATATGCAGGTCGTGGAACTCCGTACATCGAGCGCAAGCGTTTCACAGCATCCGACCACGAGTGTATTTCGTTTCGGATTCCACGCCACCACACTGCAGCATCTCCTTGAAGTAACATAGGGATACCGCGAAGTGCCATCTCATCACTAACTGATGCACAATCCTTATACATTTCCACCGCGTCAATGAATGCTTCCACTGCTTCCGGGTGTTGAGATGAACCGTCGAACCGTGTAGTGCATTTTACGAATGTTCCTGGGATAGATGACGACCGCGGTGACGTGACAGTGGCCGCGCCGGCAGCGCTTGAATCGACATTCGGCGGCGCCCCTAAGTGCGATGTCAGAAGAGACTGGACGAGCTTCTGGTTTGCCTCGGCTTGTGCCGCAGAGAAGGCGGCCAGAAGCGACGAAAGCTGGTTCTCGGACATAAGCACAGGTGCCGCAGTTTACAGGTGTCGGCTTCACCGGTTCCTCATCCGAACTGGAGTCATTATTACGCGGTTTTCGCGGTGGCATTATGACTGTGTCCTTGTAGTTCACGTCTCAATATCAAGGAAAAACGCGTGGGTACACTAGGCATACACTCGCGTACGTACTTGTGCACTAGAAACTTCGAGAGCCACGGTAGGTTCGTTCGTGGCCCACCGTTGGGAGCCAATATAACGTTCACTGGTCACGCATGATAAATGAAACGTTACAAATAATCCGAATGCACAGTTTATTCACTTAAATAGTAACAGTATAGGCAATATTT
Organism: Parnassius apollo; assembly: GCA_907164705.1. Classification (NCBI taxonomy): domain Eukaryota; kingdom Metazoa; phylum Arthropoda; class Insecta; order Lepidoptera; family Papilionidae; genus Parnassius; species Parnassius apollo. The sequence continues at coordinate 2,474,041 of CAJQZP010001468.1, read as the reverse complement.
GACACGTAAGTACATAAACGGCGTCTCGCGAACGCAGCGCGAGCGCGGGATCAAACAATAATACACATATGTATAGCTCAGAGCTAGTCGGCTAGCATACTGCTTGTATCGGCAGTCAAAAGTTCGGACGAGTGGCGCGATCCCGTGGCGCAGGTGGGGCACCGTACGAGAGGGGATAGAGAGACATCGGGTGACATAGGTAAGTATCGGCGCGCTACAACAGTTATTTTCACAGATTCCAAAAAGTTGTTTGTTAGCTATTTTGTCCAATCAATTCCATAACAAACATAAATTTCCACTAATTCTTAAAATAAAAAATACCCTATTCAGATGCCATCTTAAAGGAATCCATGTTTCAGTGGCCACAGTGGTATCCATGGTAACGAAACAGCTGATGTACTCGCTAAAAATGCAATTGCTAATGGCATTCTACAAAATTTAATTTACTCACATGAACTAATTTTGCTAGCTAAAAGGAAACTGAATGAAAATTGGAATAAATTATGGGAAGTTTTGTACGTGGTAGAGCCATGCTGCAGTTATATTAGTAGTATAGTTGTAGCACGAATGGGTCGGCTCGACCGGGGAAGGACCACGCTCTCACAGAATACCAGCGTGAAATAGTAGCTTAGTGCTGCTGTATTTCGTATGGTGAGTGTAGAGAACCGGAGACCCTTTTTACTGGAAACGAGGCATTCCATCTCCGTCCTCACGGGTGCCACCGCATCTGCATTTTGATTTTTAATGGAGGATAAATGTAGATGTCTATGGGCCGCAGCAACCACTTACCATCAGGTGGACTGTGTGCTCGTTTGTCACCCTATTCTATAAAAAAAAAGTTTCCAAAAATGTTAAAGGTAAGCACTATGCTGCCATCTAAGCGGTTATTCCTCCCATGCCCTGGTTCTTTAAAATTAACAAAGCAAATAAACATGCAACTTCAATCATTTGTAGATTAAGAATTGGACACGCTTGTACACATGCACATCTGGCAAAAATCAGAGTAAGGGATAGCTCATTGTATGAATGTGGCTTAGATGAAGGTGATATTTTTTTCAACTGTCCCAAATTATCCTCCTCCCTTTATGATTACCTTCCTCCTTATATTCCTCGACCTATAGATTTTAATTCTCTTTTAACATATACCAGTACTCCTTTTGTGTATATTTTATGTGATTTTATTAATACTAATAATATGAAACTTTAAATCCTTGTCAGGTTTAACATACTGGTAAGAGTCTAACACCTGTGTTTGTCATATTTGTTCTAGGTAATTCAACAAATAGATTTGTCAAAATTCTCGGAGGAAAACTGAATCCTTGTATTATCACAGACTCTTATTTTAATTAAACTCATAAGCTTTCATTTTCCACTCAATACGTCATTGGCAAATTTTATCAAACCGCCACAAAAGAAAGAAGAAGAAGAAGAAGAAGAAGAACTTGTGAACAATGCGAACCCACGAAATCAATATCACCTGAATATTTCATCTCCTATTAAAGGTTTAAAATTTTGAACAATTAAGGATTCCTAAATGCATCGATCACCTAAAAAACTATCATGTTGTGTCAAACTCCCCGTCGAGTGTGAACTATAATGTCACTGTTGTAAATGCTTTCGCTTTGTTATTGTGGTGTCGTTATCGGCTGTCGCCTAATAACTATTCTACATAAATTGATATTCAAATTAATTGTTTTTTTCCTTGCTGTCTATACACACATAATTTTGAAACAATATGTATCAACACAAACTTCATATTTAGCAATTTTTACCTTGGGATAAACATAAGTTTATGGTTTGCTTGAAGTTTATCAGAAAAAATCACAGAGCAATCGTGAGCATAGACAATTTCACTGCAAAGTGCATTCTACAGTGCATTTTATAAAAAGCTGTGGATACTTACTGCCTGGGCTGCCTGATTAAACATTGTGTGAGCAAAGGTTACGGAAAAGTCTATTATTTTGTTTTTGTGAAGTTTGTTAATTTTTCCTCTATAATTATTTTTTATTTCGCGATTGGAGTAGTTAATATAAAACCTATTTCTAAATCGTAAATTACGATAGTAAATATTTTAATACCAGATTTATAATTGTATAGGAACATTTAAATATCAAAATGATAATATTCGTCATTATCGACAAAAATATAACAAATTAACTAAAATTTTGTTAAATTTTTTCCATTTTTTTAAATTACTGTTTCATACTGAATATGTTATTAATTTCTTTAATTTTATAAATAATAAACCATAAACAACACCACAAATTTTTTGTGCATCTAATTTTAACCTACTAAATAGGTACATGTACATCGATAATGGCCAACATCGATGTTTTGAGTAGGATAAACATCGAACATCGATGTTAAGCTATCGATATCAACATCGATGTCATCATCGATGTTTCTGTAACATCGAGCATCCCTAGCATGAGACCGATATATTAAGGGTATGTTCCGAAATACAACGCAGTGTACTGTCCAATGCAGATGACGTCATGAATCGGTGATTCGTTCCAAAACATTGGACAGTATATGACGTCATACTTTTGCGCCATTGGAAAAGTGTTGGCGATTATTTTGTCATTTTGTGCTCCGAAAATCATTATATCCTCCTAATGGATATAATATCAATTATTCTATAATTTTTTGTATTTGAATAAATAGAAACAAATTCTGGCATGCTTCATTCGGAAAACACACAATTAAAAATTGTTTTATTGTGGCCGGATATCCGACACAATATGGCGGCGGCACGCTAGTACAATAAAGTGTCAAATGATACGTCATTTGCATTGGACAGTACACTGCGTTGTATTTCGGAACATACCCTAAAACGTAACTAATAATGTCATATGTTATCAAATATCATATCATATCGATAAACCTAAGTACAAAACCGTTATCACATATCCAAGCAAAACCATATACCTAAACAACGTACGAAAACGAAACCGAAACGCATAACGCAAACTGTGGAACGATATCCCAAAACTGAAAACGGCCCACTAACCGATGGCCTTCGTTGATATTCATTGCTTCTCGTTCTTGCAACGATAGTTTAAATAAGTATAGAAAGAGATGAAGCAATAATGGATATCGTTGCGATGTTTTGGTAGTTATCACACAACGGTGCACATTGCGAAATACAATATATAGCTAAAGCAATAAGGTCGAATTTTAAATAGTTAAAATTGCCTAAATTTTAAGTTTGTGTAGTTGTGAGAGTTATCAAATTTCAAATGATCTTTAGCTCATTAGGCACAAGGCTTAGATTTGTAAAACGTAAAACGCAAACACTGGAACGATATGCCAACATGGCCCACGAGCTAAACCGATGTCCATCATTAATATTCATTGTTTCTTGTTCTTGCGACGGTATCATAAATTCCTATATAAAGAGAGGATTTCTGTTTTGGTAATTTTAGTTTCACACGGTACGCAATGCACATCTGGACATATACCTAAAGCAAAAAGGTTGAATTTCAAATGGTTAAAATTGCCTAATTTTTAAGTTTGTGTAGTTGTGAGAGTTGTCAAATTTAAATGATTTTTAGGACAATAGACACAAGAATTGCATTAGTATGATCATATTCATCATATCATATTTGGTTTAGGCAACTTTATATTTATGTTTTTTATATTTTTGATGGAAAGTTTAGAATTTGCTTTTTCCTAGAAGGTAACAATTACGCACTTGGTCTTGGTGGCTCGTGCTCGTGCCATTCGCTAAAAGATAATAACATCCATTAAGTTATTAATTTTTGGCGTTGCGTTTGTACATTTATTTGCAATATTTGTGTGTATTTTGTGCATTAGGTAGTTGTAATTCAGACAATTATGTGTAAAGTGTAAATATAATATAGCATAGTATAGTTTAAGTTGATTTAGACTTTTAATCATTTTTGAATATAGACTTTCAAAATGTCGCGTGTGTGAAATATGGTCTCACTTCGATAAAAAGGACAATTCCGACCACTTCTTCTATCAGAGCCGAATCAGCGGCTAGTGCAAATCAGGTAAACCTGCGGTTAATAGAGTTGAATTTTGAAATTGAATTGAGAAGACGAGTGGAGAAAAATCGCCAACTTAAATAATTGGTAATAAACAAACTAACTAAAATAATTTTCTATAAATGTATATAAATTATGTTTACTTCTTAAGAATACACTTTAATTATAGATTTTGAAATCAGACTCTGATCCTACTTCTCAATTTGAAAAAAAAAATGAGTAACAAAATTATAGAAATAAATAAGGATAGAATGAACGTAATTTTATTCACTACCCGATTATCATCCCGTGAGTGTCGTAAAAGACGACATAGGGAAACAAATCAGGAGATGGGCAGCAATTTTTTTTAGATTTATGCTACAAAAGTACTCTGTGGTTTATGCCATCTAGCATCTATCCTACATACCACCTTGAGAGTTAATCAATGTTTGTTCGACAAAATATCTTTTCCTATACAAGATAGTAGATGGCGCTATTACTGAAGTGCGCTCAGCTCAATCTTACTAAAATAAATTCGTGTACCTTGGTAACTGCCTTAAATAAAATTAATATAAGATTAGTATTTGAACAAAAGACCGTTGTAATCTTGTAATTGTACTACTATATACTTTATGGTATGTAATGCCTTGCGTTTGCGACTTGAATGATTGACCGAATGCCCGGTACGTACGTAGTGCTTACACCCAACACTTTTCGTCATACAAAAAGGTTGCGGATCAGCATTTCAATCAAAGCCCTCCCGTAAAATGTTTCACTTCAAAAAAATGTGGTTGCCAACCCGCTTGCCAAGCGTGGCAACTGTGGCAAATATCCCACCTTTGATACAATCTATGAGGAGGCCTATGTGCTCAGCGGTGTACTTTAATAAGCTGTAACAGTGACGGTAGAATTAATTACTGCATAACATTGAATATACAAAAATTATATATTAACATACATGTTTAAATATTACATCTAAGATAACAATAACATTAGAACCTCTGACTTCTAATCTATGTAGAATAATCTACGTAATTAATAAAATACATGTTGCACCGGTAGTATAGTTTGCGGTTATGGTTCGGTTGTCGTTTGCACGTTCAGTAGCAAACCATTACTATTGATATCGATATCTGAAAACGGTTTTCAATAACGATATGAAAACTAGATATCCGTTACGTAACCGTTGCAGATAAAAACTGAAAACGCCCATGCTTAATAGACATAGAACCATAGACGCGCCAGAAATGACAAAAATGATGTTTAATATAGTGATGAGACTCGAGCCGAATTCCTCTCGAGTCACTCGAGTAGCTTTTACTTTACTCGCACTCGAGTAATATTGATGACCACTCGAATTACGAGTAACTCAAGTCAATTCGAACGACTCGGACCACTCGAGTGAGAAATTTAAGTTAAAACACATTTAGCTGATGTATCTTCCATTTGAAATTAAGTACGAGTGAGTGAGTATGTTGTTTGTATTGTTGTATTGAGTAATATATTTATTTAAGACTTTTTGCTAATAGTACGTGATGGAAATGAATAAGAGTACCAAAAAAGGTATAGTGTGGTCGTTTTACGACAAAATATGTGGAACTAAAAACAATTTTTTGCAAGTTGTGCAAGAAAAGTTATAAATATACATACACAAAATTAAAAAACTTTATTAAACTAAGTTTGTATAAAAAGGGTTATTATAATATTAATTTATGGATATCTAAACATGGGAAGGGTTATAGCTTAGTTATGTAATAAATTGTTTGTGTTGTTAATTGTAACATATATGATTTTAAGCTCTTATTTAAAAAAATAGCCTCGCTGGGTTTATTGCTGGACAATGGTTTTTTTTTGCGAACCAGTGGTAAATAAAAAAGTGACTTTCAATAAGTATTATTTATAATAAAAAAGTACCAACTTGATTTCTCATATTATGAAGAATAAACATCAAATTTATTATTAGGATATTAGAGGTAGGGTTTTCACCTTTTTTGTTTTAAGCAAATAAGAGAGAGAGAGAAATTCAGGACCAAAAAGTACATATTTATCTTTAATCTTTATGTAATTTTCCATATGTATTTATTACTGCTTTTTGCTTTGGCCATCAATGATCTAACCACCTTACTGTCTACCTTACCTTTAAAATAAATATAGCAGTCTGAGCAATTTAGATTCGTATTAAAATAAATGAACAATTAATTTTTAACTAAATTAATACATGCTATTTTTCTTTCTTCTTTCAATTTTACATTCATGATGGAAAAAAACTCTTTCCGTAAAACTTACTTGTTCTAGACCACCAATCACAGTTAATATGAAATAGCGCGACAGTTGAATTAGAGATAAAATATAGTATTTTTCGTACTATATTATTTTACTATAATATGTGGTACAAACGACTGAAATATAGTACGATACTATTTATTATAGTACGGGTGGCAACCCTAATTAGGGGTGAGTCAAGTTCATCTCATGCGTGTTCTTCAACTAGTGAAGGTGAAGGTTCTGCTTCTACGTCTGCCGATTCCAATTCTACATCAAAGAAACTGCATTTTCAGCAACTACAACTAGCAAGATCTAATGCATAGCTTAAAAGCAGAAACAAAAAATTTTTCAAAAAAATCAAAATGATTCCCCAAGACGTACAATCTTTACAAATTGTGGAAAACAAAGGTTTTATTAGGTTTGAAAAGGCGAGTAACTCGAGTGAGAATTATCTTCATTCGATTGGCACTAGAGTGACTAAATTATAATTTTTATTGTGATTTTTAATTTCAACCCTTAAAGCGCCATAAAAATCCCATGCAGTCACATGCACTTGGCAAATCCCGAGCAGTCGCATGCGACCGTACTCACCCACAGCACTTAAAACCATTAAAACTTATACTCAGAGACTACTTTTCTATGAAGAAGTTTAGCATTATAAAATTCTCTATCCTGTGGTCTAAAGAAAGGTCAGGTTTTACTTCATTACAATTTTTTTTATTGTATTTTGATAAAAAAAACATACCAAGCGAATGTAGGCAGCGTGAAAATCACAATTATTTCAATGTATATTACACGAAATTATTTACGTAAAAAGATAAATTATATTCACACAAAAACTTTCATTAAAATTTTATAATTAAACACTAATAAAACGCTAGAAAAATCCAAAAATCAACTCAATAACATTCACGCGAAAATGGCGTATGAAATAAACGTAGATTATAAATAAATATTCATAGGATAACAGTTTTTTATTGCACTAGAGGATAGAGTATTTCATATTGATTATATAATGCCAAACTTCTTCACAGAAAAGTAGTCTCTATATATAAGTTTTTATGGATTAAAGTGCTGTGGGTGGATGCGACCTCATGAGACCGCTAGGGATTTGACGGAATATGGCCGCGGTCTCGTGAGACCGCTAGGGGGTTGAAAGGTTTGTGGCCGTGGAAGGAAAAGGGGAGATCTCCCGCCGGGCAAGGTGTTCTGCCCGGGGAGCGGCCAACACTCCTTATGATAGTTCGGAGATGTTCTATATATGCTGTTTATGATTCGGAATGTTGATAGCGTGATTTAGGCTTCGGTATGTTTTCGCTTGCGGCACGACGACAGCGCCGCCACATTACCCGGAGACCCACATGCTCAGACCGGAGGTTGATAGTGCAGTCCGATTGCGGTGTGTCCTTTAATGCCGGTGGGGAATGCATGCTGTGTGCGTAAGGGCAAGTGACACCAGTGCGAATGATATGCCGATGTGTAATGCATGCCGTACTACGCACTGGCAAGTGATGCCGGTGAGAACGATGTGCCGGAGCAAGTGACAGAAGTCTGCCTTATAAATCTGCGGTGAGTCGAGATGAAGACAAGTTGGACTGGCTTGCAGGAACTGAAGACTGCAGAAGACGATACTCAGTAGTGAATGGTAGGGGTTCTTGAGGATAATGACGAAGGCTTGAAGTTGTAGTTTCCGAAGGTGTTTGGTTGCGTGTTCAGATCACGTCGGGGTCACCACTGTGGCCGTGGAAGGAAAAGGGGAGATCTCCCACCGGGCAAGGTGTTCTGCCCGGGGAGCGGCCAACACTCCTTATGATAGTTCGGAGATGTTCTATAAATGCTGTTTATAATTCGGAATTGCGGCGCGACGACAGCGCTGCCGTAGGTTAACCCCTCAGTCCCCAGCTAAAAAGCGTGTTCAAATCGCACGCGTGCTTCGCGTGACGCGGTGTCACTAAAAATTACCTAATATGGAATTTGTCGTACATTTATTTTCAATAAAATTAATTATAAATTTCTATAAAATACTTGTTTCTGTTTATTTATTATGTTATTTTACTTGTTTTAGTGCTTTTAATTTTTACAACTAGAATTTATTTATATTTTCATAGTAAAAAAGTACATATCCAGCACAGGACAGCAGCGTGAATATCACAATTATTTCTATATATTACTCGAAATTATTTATGTAAAAAGATAAATCATACTCACACAAAAGCTTTTATAACAATTTTATAATAAAACATTATACGAAACACTAATAACACACTAGAAAAATCCAAAAATCAACACGAAATGAACGTAGATTTTTTTTTATAGAATAGGGTGACAAACGAGCACACAGTCCACCTGATGGTAAGTGGTTGCTGCGGCCCATAGACATCTACATCTATCCTCCATTAAAAATCAAAATGCAGATGCGTTGTCACCCGTGAGGACTGAGATGGAATGCCTCGTTTCCAGTAAAAAGGGTCTCCGGTTCTCTACACTCACCATACGAAATACAGCAGCATTAAGCTACTATTTCACGCTGGTATTCTGTGAGAGCGTGGTCCTTCCCCGGTCGAGCCGACCCATTCGTGCTACAACTACACTACTAATATAACTGCAGCATGGCTCTACCTCGTAGATTATAAATAAATACCAAAGACTAACTGAGTTTTTTATTGCATTAAAGGATAGAAAATTTCACATGGAGCCTATAATACCAAACTTCTACATAGACAAGTAGTCTCTAAATATAAGTCTTTATGGTTAAAGTGCCGTGGGTTGGTGTGGTCGGATCCGATCGCTTGGAATTCGTTGAAATATCGCCGTAGTCGGATCCGACCGAGTGCATATTTAAGAGTTAAGGAATAACAAATATCACCGAAAATAAATGGCAAAAGTGTATAAGACATGCCATTAAAGAAGAGGACAATATGTGCTCTCTTGATCGTGATTGACTTGGTCCGTGATAAATTTATAATGTATGTAGGTCATAATGATGACGACGACGACGACGATGATGACGATTATGTAACCATATTTAAAGATTATGAATCAGAATAAATAAATTTTGTAAAATTTACTCACTATTTTCTCATTATTCTTACATGATTTGGTAAATCTGTTTTAGGTTCCTTTACTAGTAAGTAATATTAGGCATGAAGAAACAACCAGGCCTATTGAATGTCTGTTATGTTACATTTTCATACCCAAACTCCTAAACAGATTCTGGCGAAATTTTATAATATAAATATAAAATTTTGCCAAAATAAAGGAGACGGGTTCAATGGCTAATTGATGTTGTTTTGACGTTAGCTGTCAACTGTCATGAAGTTATTGATATCCAGTGATTCAAAATGTGGTTCTACAGATGTCCGATACCAATGAAATCAAAATCTCACGATAATCATTGTGGCCGTGGAAGGAAAAGGGGAGATCTCCCGCCGGGCAAGTTGTTCTGCCCGGGGAGTGGCCAACACTCCGTGTGATAGTTCGGAGAAGTTCTATATATACTGTCTATGATTCGGAAAGTTAATAGCGCGATTTAGGCTTCGGTGTGTTTCCGTGTGCTGGTGGCGCGACGACAGCGCCGCTACAATCATGAAGTCCATAAAACAAAAGCCGAGTCAAACAAGTAATAACAGATCCAAGTCCAAATAAAAAAAAAAAACGAAGAACTCCAAAACGAACACAATAAACAATTTTGCAATTGGATCACCAGCTTTCTTGCAGTTTGGAGCATCAAGGTCGTTGTAGACATTACGAGCTCCGATTACAAGCCTATTAATGCTAGTGTTCCACAAGGCTGCGTGCTATCGCCAACGCTGTTTCTTCTGCATATCAATGATATGTTGCAAACCTGCAGCATTCATTGCTATGAAGATGGCAGCACTGGTAATACTCTATACACCGGCCGTACCCATATTTCTCGGTAAAACGTCTCCGAGTACCGGGACAAACTTGTGTCTGAAGTCGAATCTTTGCTGAACAAAGTCTCGGATTGGGGGCTACTAAATCTAGTCCAGTTTAACCCTCAGAAGATACAAATTTGCGCGTTAACCGCTAAAAAGAACCTCTTTGTCGTATCTCCTCAGTTTCAAGGCACTCCATTCGTTGTCTCAGCCAGTATCAGAATCCTCGGCGTCGACATATCGAGTGACGTGCAGTTTCGTGGTCACTTGGAAGAGAAGGCCAAATTGGCCTCTTAAAAGTTTGGCATGCTCAGCAGAGCAGGACAGTATTTCATGGCGGAACACCGTCTGCAACTTTACAAGGCGCAGGTTCGGCCGCAAATGGAGTACTGTTCCCATTTCTGGGTTGGGGTGCCCCAGTACCAGCTCCTTCCACTTGACCGCATTCAGCGCAGAGCGGCTCGAATCGTCGACGACCAAGTGCTTTCTACGAAGAGATGTTGAATCTCTTTGCATTTTCTTTCGCATATACCACGAGGAGTGCTCTGAGGAATTGTTCGGATTAATCCCAGCCGCCAAATTTCGTGAACGCACTACGCGGAAAACGTCCCGATACCATTCACACCATCTGGATGCTTGGCGGTCCACCACTGTACGTTTCACAAGGAGTTTTCTTCCGCGTACAACCTCTCTGTGGAATAGTTTACCACCTGTGATTTTTCCGGACCGATACGATCTAGGGACCTTCAAGAAAAGAGCTTACTTCTTTCTAAAGGGCCGGTAACGCACCTTCAATTCCCCTGGTGTTGCTGTTGATCATGGGCGGTGGTAGTCACTTAACATCAGGTGAACCGCATGCTCATTTGCCCCCTCTTCTATAAAAAAAAACGCATTAACGAGTTCACAACTACACGAACAAGCTGAGAATAAAAAAATCATACTACCTACATTATTTCATGTCACGTTACAGACATAACATTTACATATAATTTATTACTGGAATCCTGCAATCGTGGAGTATAGAGGTAAGGAGCACAATCTACTTTAAGAGAATAGTTGAAAAAGTGTCCATCTGTAAGCAGTAAATAACAGTTCAAAAACTCTCCAAAACAGCTCTCGAGTAGCTACAGGGTATGGTAAATCGCCGTAAAATACGTTAAGAGTTGTTTTGAAAATAAAACTTTTGAAAGCAATAAAATAATTATTGTAAAAAGAATTATGATGAAAGTCTGTGCAATAAAAAGATTATAAAAATTTATTTAAATTTAGACTGTAGATACAGTTGCGCCGCTCTTTATTTTGTGCTTTCATAGGGACACTCTTTTATACAGTCTGTACTCCTTACCGCTACACTCCATACGTAGGAGTCATCATCTTGTTAAACAAAGACATTCAAGTATGTATTAGTAATAGACCGTACATCAGCAACAAAATTGTCGTCGGTAACTTTTGTCCATAGGATATATCTCCGATTTTTGTCAATTAGTCTTAGTGACATCATCGAAATGTCAAGACGCATTCGTTTCATAAATTAAAAAAATATTTTTAAAGAAAATATGCCCAATTGTGCATTAATGTATAGTAAGTCACGATATGGAGCAAAAAATGAACATGATTTCGGTTTATTATCCTGTATATTTTACCAGATAATTTTTAAATTTTTTTATTTCTGGTAGATTGTTCTAGAAGAAAGAAAAATTATCGTAATAAGTTCCCTCTGTTATCCAGTAACGTCACTATTTATTTACAAATATGTTAGGTATTATTTGACGACGTGCCTAAAACCGGTTTTTACCTCATATTTAAAAGAGTCACCTAATGGGAAATAGCTAAAATGTTTTCCAAGTAAATATTCAGCGTAGTATTGCTATTTTTCGCTGGAAGGCTTATTACACCCACGTGCTCACAGTTTTTGTATGCAAATGTTCATATATATATGTTTAATAGTACAGGATATATTATATATAATATATATATATATATATATATATATATATATATTATATATATATTTATATATATATATTTTTTTTATTCTTGGTTGTTTTTTAGAGTCATTTGTTTGATTGATTCTCTTATTTTATATTTTTTATCCCTTAATTTTTCGCTTTTTTGCGGTATAATTACATAGACTGGGCCTGAAATGGACCGTCTCCTTTTACAGGTACGTTATGTGCCTTCGAAAAAATATAGATAGGTATAATGATTTTTTATATTTACGCGAACACTATACATTGATTCATCTCAGTCCCCCGTGACCATGGGTGCTGGAAAGCACCCGAAACGTCGGAAATTTTAAAATAATTAAAATTAAACGCGATAAAATCCGTAAAATAGTTTTAATCAATATATAGATAGGTAGTTTGTTTTACGACGGTAAATAAAAGCTATAGTATATCCTGCAAATTTTAACCATTTAACTTAACTGGGTTCTTTCTACGCGTAAGTGTTTGTAAGTTTGATTTCGAAACTGCTTTATAAACACACCCAAGTATGTTTAAAACATCTGAAATGACAAAAAATTACCGCTGTCATATTTCTATGGAGCAAAAAATTAAGGTTTAAGTTATTAATGGCAAGTGACTCGAGTGAAAAACTCTCACTTGAGTTCAATCACTAGTTTAATCTCATTTCATGGACTCTTTTTGGTTACGATTCGCCACTTAAGGCAAATAAAGATCTTAAATCATACAGCCCTGCCTTTTTTTACTTTGTTTACAAATCTTTTTTTACAAATTTATCATTGTCACATTACGATATTTTTGGGAGATTATGTCGATAGCTTAACACTCAGCTGACGATTGACCACAATATCCTAAAGTTCCTAAGCTAAAAAATTAATCTCAATAAACAAAATCATATTACTTTTACGTATCAAAATCCACTTCTGCCTTCCACTTAAACGACAAAAAAGAGTAGCAATCCGTTAGCGGTCGGGATCCTGTTCCCAAAGTCACAGACTAATATTGAGTTGATTGCATAGACTTAGTATCAAAAAGACAAGACTAATCATTCAGTGAAGTCATCCACGTGGGAAAAGAATACTCATAATGCTGGAGCCGCATCTGCGTCTATCGCCACAAAGCGACACCATGCACTCAGACGTGACCGGCTATTATCGGCTATGGTCGCGAACATTCGGGCTGCCAGTGCATTTGTGTATGTTATCGCGCGGGTGGCGGTACATCAAATGGTTTTAGCGTGTCAACATATCGCACTGCCTGGTCAGACTAGCATTGTTCATTAGTCTTGTGCCTGTTCAGTCACTTTGAAGATCGCTCCGTACTAGTCATTTCAGACAGTGAACTAGTTTGTTCTATTAGCTCTATTCGGTCATCAGTGCCATTAATCTGTTTAAATTGTATCTACTGTGTAGAATGGTTATCTCAGTCGGTCACTGACTGAATAAGAGAGGCATTCGTTGGCTGTTGTCTACGCTAGTACTTGTTATTAGTTTGTGCTCTTTTCCTAGATTGGCTACTGACCGATTCTCGAGTTACGTTTACGTTTGGTATTAGCATCTTGCGAGTGTAGATGTACGAAAAGAGCTGAAAGACCGATTAACAATCAGCATTCGGAAACGTTGCTTTTAGTACAGTGCCAATATTAGTGTTCTGTGGCCAAGATACGTTTCCTAATCGTTTATTGTTCGCGAACTACACAAGACTATTATTCGTTTCGGCCGTTGTTTTCGATCAGTTCAGACGCATGCAGGTGGCTGTGTAAAAATGGAGAGGAGTGCGATATTGTATTTGTAGGAAGATATTAAAATCTAGGTTTTTTATGGAAAACTTTATTATCACTTCATAAAATCATGAAATACACAGATCAGAGATAATCAACTATAAATTGTACTGAGACTAATTTAATAGCTGAGAATAAGATTCTAACAAATATTCCAAATTTACACTGTTCTATGTGTAAATGTAAATTTGTGCTTGTTTAAGTTAATATTAAGTAAATTATAGAAAAAAAATCTAAATTCAACACGGGGAATTTTACTGGACTGTCAGCTAATATTTGTTATGTTACTAGTATTATTTGTAATGAACCTAAATAATACTAGTATATGAAACACCTATTGATTACAAAAATTAAAATTTGTATACTAAATTTATATCCACAGTCACCATCATTGTTATCGTTACAGCCTCTCAAAATTCTGTTGCTAAACATAGAAATCTCCCATAGATTGCCTCATATGCAATCTAAAAGCCTATATATTTGTCATGCTCGTCAGGTGGGTTTGTAACCGCAGTTTTTTATTATTTTGAGTTGTTATCAGATAGATGCTGCTGCACATCATTTGTTTAATTTGTCAACAAAACTTACAGGATAATATGGGGCTGTGTGTAATTCTCTTAGGCTGCCAATACACGGTGTCTTGCTGAAGAAAACTACAAAAAAACTAAAAACTTTTACTAAAACTAACGGTAGGTTTTATTTATAATATTGTTTCACTATTACCTAGGCCACACACATCGCGTTAGATGTGCTTTTTAACATATAAAACAGCTGACAATATAAAACAACGAGTATTTTTGAAAAATCTTACTGAAAAATGTTGATAAACATAATTGTCTTATTTTAATTAAAAATAATTAATAAGAACTATAATCTAACGTTTTCATACATTTATAATTTAATTTGCTTAAAAATATAATAAATGAACTAAACTAAATGACTTTCGATTGTTATTTTTTAAATAAAGCCGATATATCGATATTTCTTTCAATATATGTATAAAACTCAGATATTGCCTTACTTTTGTACATAAACTCACGATATATAAAACTCAGATATTGATATATTTATAATTATCGATATATCGAAAATCCAACATTCTAATAAATATCAACAACCCTAGTTGAACTGATCAGTTGGAATGATCTGTTGAACTGACCGTGTGTGTGGTAATTTCTTTGGCCTAAATCCGTTTGAACCACAGAAATCGTAATAATCATAATAATAAGACAATAGAAGTCGCATAGACGCGTGACCTTGTCGCCGCTTATATGGGTTGTTGAACATAATTCACCATTTTGTGATTTAGTTGTGCGGGGAACGTCGTACGTGACTTTTCGTTATTATAAATTTATAATGGTGCACTGCAGCATAATCAGTTGTAAAAATTCATCAAGGACGTGTAATTAAACTAATAAAGGCATAAAATTTCATCAATAAGTTGATTATTTACTAATTATGATTGTTTTAATTAATTTACATCTAGATGAATACTTTACTATGACATTTACCTTTGCAAACTCATTTATTACTTTTCGTATTGTACAATTACCATTGATGCCTTTGTTCTACCGTAATACGCGACACACAAGACGTTAACAAACTCGCCAAGCAATGTAATGTGAAATATTAGATATCATTGTGCATTGCGTATGTTTATAATACGGTAAGACGTGGCGACATCGGTTTTGGAAGTAATCGAGCGCTAATTCAATTTCTATTGTCTATATATTATTACGATTTCTGTGGTTTGAACTGATATCAGTTTAACTGATGACTTTAACTTACCGTGTGTGGCGTCGAATGTCCGCTGGGTTGAGTTATCATCAGAATCTCCCGAAAACTTTGCAATGTGGCGCATCAGCACATTGAGAAGAAAAAAATCTATAAAACGAAGATCTCGAATCGCTAGCACTTCTTATTAATTTGTGTCCCGAACTTCGAGCTTAGAAAACTATGCTCGTAGGTCCCAAATGAAACGAAGACATAGCTTAAAAGACAAGCATCCAAGCCAATATTTTTTTAGTAAATAAAATTAGGCTTTGTAGCGGCAAATTCATATACAGTGTTAAATGAATATCAAATCCATTGTATTTGTAGATCTTAAAGTAAAATAAATAAACTATTACACAAGTTTTAATACTTTAAGTATATAATACACAAATTTACTCAGAGGCACAGTGTTATTATTTCTGTTAAAGTAATCGTAGTTGTTGTTGTGTAAATGTCTAATCACTTAGTAGACTCGATAAAATTACAACTTAAATCAGGTTTGTACTGTGAAACACGCCAAATTTGCCCGTTTATTTTAAAAATTTTAATTTATTTAAATTTTTTATGGGGACATTAGTAATTTTTAATTTGAGTAATTTTGTTTCCACAAAATGAAATTTTGATTTTTTGAGCTTTTCGTGAATATTTTTTATTTGAATGTAGCTATAATAGTATTTCAGAAGTAATCGTTTTTGTTGAGTGTCTCGCGCGATCGTGATAAAGAAAGTGACATTTAATACGCGGACAGGTGGGGCGAGAACCACTCGCGCGGTTTGTACACGAGTGGTTATTGAAAGTCACTTTTTTTCATTACCACTGGTTCGGAAAGAAAATCTCTGTTCTGGGAAGAACCAGCAAGGAACCAACGGCACTATATTTTTTTAAATAAGAGCTTACAATCATGTATGTTACAATTAACAACAGAAAACAAATTAGAAATAGCTTGGTAGCGATATACAACAACAACTATATACGCACCCATTGATTGCAATTGGGGCGGCCTATGTTATGCAGTAGACTTGTGATAAGCTGTAACTAATGTATGAATTGTTTCTTATTGTTATTATTAAAACAATTTAATTTTATACAAGTGCTGCAATCAATAAGGTTTTGCAATTACAGCATTAAAACGTAAATTATTTAACGAGAAACTAGAAAATGATTTACGCCACACGGAACGAAGTCTTATGCAAGAGATTAGCACACTAACGAATGAAAAAGATTTACTAATAGAACAATTAGAGGTAAGTGATTGAACTACGAGGTCTGGCAAACTCGGTTTCCTAGTTAAAGAAAAAAGTAAAGTAAAGTTGCGGCCCACTGCTGCCATTCACATATAAGGCCGGTCACATACATACGGGTTTCTGAGAGGAAACCCTCTCAGAAATGAGGGGAGGCCTGTGCCCAGCAGTGGGACGTATATAGGCTGTAACTTTACTTTACTTTACATACATACGGAATTCCGTTTCGGGATTCTGATTCGGGATTCCGTACATACATCACACACATACGTTTTTTCCCGTTCGGATTAACATGGCTCAGTTGAGAGATGACAATCATTGAGTTGATTGGTTTTTTGCATTGTTGCTGTATCTAGCCAATAAGAAAACATATTACCGCCGTTACTGGGTGCATCCCCTTAACACCGTACGATTACAAGATAGCCAGTATTATGTAAAGAGAACCAAATTACGAGCCAAAAGAAAAGGTTTTGGCATGCTCTGATCACGAATCTGCGGTCCATTTTTGCGTAGAATGCACGGTTCCGGAGATGTGCAGATCAATTAACTAATATCTAATTGATATCCGGTGGGCCTGCACCCTCATTAGCGTTTCCATTGTTCTCGAACCTTTCTTCTTATCTATTGTTCCTTGAGCACCGTCATTAACGCTCTTATCTATCTGTTACTTGTTGCACTGCCTGTGATACAATTTTTAACTCTAAAATGTTATTGATTATTATCTATAAAATAGGTGCGAAACATCTCATTCGCTAAAATATCGCTGTACAGTGGGTTCTCTGTAAATATTCTCGTAAAACTATGCATTGAACATCCCTGAAATTTATACAGCAAATATAGCAGTGTTAAGAGTGGTTCACGCCAGTAGTCGAATGGCGGATTCGAACCCACGACCTTTTTGAGTTCGCTGTCTGCGCCCTGCCATTAGGCTACTGTCGATTAATAATTAATAATGCATTAAGCAAAATAGCCTTTTTCGCAAAACCTTTTTATCTAAAGAAAAATTTCTAAAATCGATGGCTTAAATATTTTTTTACACTAGAAATGTTGAATTGAAATTTCTTTTATTGCGTAGATTGAGCTTCATCGGCCAGATCCTACTATGGAAAATAACCTAGACACACCAATGACCCCGGTACTTTCACTACGGAAAACTTAGAATGGGA
Organism: Parnassius apollo; assembly: GCA_907164705.1. NCBI lineage: Eukaryota > Metazoa > Arthropoda > Insecta > Lepidoptera > Papilionidae > Parnassius > Parnassius apollo. Next base: position 2,455,967 of record CAJQZP010001468.1, on the reverse strand, counting down.
TGTTATTTTATTTTTATGCCTCTACTCATTTTTAGGCCCTTACTAAAAATATATCTGATATGAAATACCAGATAGCAATGATCGAAATATGTAATGCATCTGAGAAATGCAAAGTGCAACAGCAAATTGAAAATCTCAGAGGTCACACGGAAGGCTTCCAAGCTCTTTTTGCTAAAGGTAAAAAGTCAAGAGTAATAATACGCTTGATTACTTGTTTTTTTATAGGATAAGATGACAAACGAGCACACAGCCCACCTGATGGTAAGTGGTTGCTGTGGCCCATAGACATCTACATCTATCCTCGATTACGAATCAAAATGCAGATGCGTTGTCATCCGTGAGGACTTAGGTGGAATGCCTCGTTTCCAGTAAAAAGGGTCTCCGGTTCTCTACACTCACCATACGAAACAGCGGCATTAAACTACTATTTGACGCTGGTATTCCGTGAGAGCGTGGTCCTTCCCCGGTCGAGGCGACCCATTCGTGCTATAACTATACTACTAATATAACTGCAGCATGGCTCTACCATGTAAGATGGTATGTTTGCTTTACTAGTTCACAACTCGAATAGCCAGTCAATAATTATTGCAATCGTTTAAATAATGTTACAATGGTGGTAGCATATCCCTACTAACTATCAAAACTGAACCTAGCAACATTTTGAATGTGTAACAATTACACAATCCAAATACTTTTATAATATGAAAATAAGTTAAAAGCTGTTATAAATAATATTACTGATAAGTGAATTAATTACAAATGTTTAGAAAATGAAAATACTTATATAATACTCTTTGTAAATATCTCAAATTCTAAATTTAAAATAAACTGAGAAAATTATATATGATCATTATTATGACAATACAATGACTATATAATAATCTAATTAATATTTGATAATTTAAAAAAATTATAAAACCAAAATGATAATTATACAATATTTATAACAATTCATAATAGAAATTATGTAAAAATCACTGATAACACTATAATACTCGTCTCATTGTTGAACACTGACTTTTTTAGATTTCTGATACGGTTATGGAGTAATTTTGCCACTGCCCCGTCCAATGCGTTTTCGGCTTTCACATGCTTTCGAAACATTTTCTTTCTTGGGTATGCAGGTTTCGTCAAGATGTTCACCTTTACCGCTAACGATATTGTGAATTACCACTTACAATTGCAATTAACAATTTCATTAGTGCCAACGGGGATCGACCCCGGTCCTCTCGCGTTCTGTGAAATTTAAGACCGACGCGAGTCCCTGAGCTACGTAAACAGTATATTAAATTAATGATTTCTTATATTTACGCGAACACTACACTTTTAAATAATACTAGCTTTTATATTTAAGTTTTTTTATATACCCGACGTTGCGAGCGCTTTACAGCGCCCATATAGGGGGGGGGGGGTATAAAAAGTTAACATACGCGATAAAATCCATATAAACTTGTATTATTTCTATAAAACTAGATAAAATTGTATGTAACCATAAAGATATTTCAAGAAAAGTTTTTTTGTTATATTAATTAGAACAGCAAATTCATCTTGAACGGTTAAAAGCTAAAGAAGCTGAAAATGATGATTTAAAGAAAAAAGAACTTGAAAATTATGAGCAACAACTGCACAAGTTCATAGCTGTGGAAGAGGAATGCAAAACAATAGAAAGTAAATGCAATGTGCTAAAGGTTTGTAAAGTATGTGTTCTATATGCAGGTACGATTAAAGTACCCATCAATCGACTTGAATAGTAGCGCTGTTAGCTGTTACTAGTGTTGACTTAATATAAGAGATTGTTAATTACGAAAGAGTAATTTTTGTATCACTTCAGATTTTCTTATCATTTTTTACCTTATGAAAAGTGTAATGAATACTCTTACGGCGTCATCGTGCACAACCAGAACGAGTTAATACTCAATACTAGTTAGCTCAGCGTCGCGAAGAGGCAAATGTTTCAAATTATGTCTATTGAAGTATGAACCCATTACGTGGAGTACATTATACTTTAATGGTTATGTCATGCCATTACGAACCTATTCATGAAAAAGCCATAAGTAAAAGAAGGATGATCTGATGATATTATATTATGCTCGTCGTAATCGACAGTCTTTGATCGAACGGTCAGATTGCAATTATGTAGGCATCAGTGGGAATTTTTATTTTTTATTTTACTTAATATCAAAAATGGCCCGTACTTTATTACAATTTATATGACAAGCATCTTTTATAATTGTTCTGTTGAGAAGGGAATTCAAAAACAAAGACTTGATTTCTGAATGAATTGAAATACAAAATAACAATAATCATTATCATTATCATCATCATCATCATCATATCGTCTGCCTGCGGCAGTCTAGGAGTTGGAGGCTGCTGAAGCATAGGCCAAGGCATTGTCATATTTTATTAATGTTTGTTCCAGAAAAGAAATAAAGCTATAATGTTGAATTTAAGACGTAAGCTACTCGAAACTGATGAAATAAGGCGGAAACTTACTAAAAATAAACACATGGAAGGATAATGAAACGGATTTATTTTAGTTTTTGAAATTAAATTACAATATTGTCATACATAAACCTTTGTTATTTAAAATTATTACAAATAAAGATAAGTACAGTATAATTATTTCTTTTTTCAAGCAATATTGCCAGAATTTCTAGCTGTTTGTTATTAAAAAATAAATTAACAATTCATATTTATTAAATAAAAACTAGTTACAAATTGTATTAGAATAAATTTATACATGCATACAAAATGTTAGTTATTAGTACCTAACGGTTTTGTAATATGTTCATGTCATGAGAATGTATACAATGCAGGTTACAATGCATGTAACATGCATTGTACACATTCCTAAAACATGAGGTGTTAGGAATGTGCACAATGTATGTTCTTGACTTAGTTTTTCAACGTGAATTAATTTTTCAACGTGATTCTGGATAGTTTTGACTTGATCGATATGGTTAAAAAGCAAGAATAACCAAGCTATTGATCCACCATAATGATGGAGAATCATTCGCCAAAAGTTAGTCATTTCACGAGTAAAATGCAACGGTTTTATAGGTTCATAAAAGCGAAACAAGAAAGGAAAACGAAAAAATTTTTTATACGTCCATGATATAAATAAAAGATATTTGTTGCAGTGACTTGACGCATTATGAAATAATATGTAACTGTACCTACTTAATTTCATGAAAATGTTTAGGTAATACTAATTACCTAAACATTTTTATAATATTAGGTACCTGTCATGATCTTATTATATCAAACTATAAGCACAAAAATCATATAATGTGCTAGACGTTCCCCGCGACTTCGCCCCGTGGAATTAAGATTGTATTTGATGGGTCTTAATGTTTTATGCGCGGAAACCTAATTCTTTTTTAAAACAAAAGTAGTCTAAGTTATTCCTTATAATATCAGCTATCTGCCAATGAAAATCTTATCAAAATCGATCCAACTTTTCGGAAATTAGTCGGAACAAAGAACTAGACAATTTTTTTTTATATAAGTACCATAATATATAGTTTCCCATGCATTTTATGTTATTTTGACATTAGAAACAGACGCTTCATATTTATTTATTTGTATAGATTAGGTACACCATACATACTAGTACAAACACACGTAATACTATAACCTTAATTACAAGTTAGTTTTAATTAATTATTTAAATGGAAGACATCTAAAATATAGGTGAAGTTCTTTAATCGGATATACGAGTAGGTAAGTAGTTTTTATTACTTATAACCACACTGCAACATTGTTGCGGTGTGGTTATAAGTAATTGTTTGACACTGTTTTTACTACATATAACTACACTGTAACATTGTGCTTTGTCAGGAATCTACACAAAAGGGGCAGCTAGATATAGGTAACTAGTTTTTACTACATAACACTGTAACATTATACTGTGTCAGCAATCTACACAAAAGGGGCAGCTAGATATAGGTAACTAGTGTTTACTACATATAACTACACTGCAACATTGTGCTGTGACAGGAATCTACATAAAAGGGGCAGCTAGATATAGGTAACTAGTTTTTACTGCATATAACTACACTGTAACATTGTGCTGTGTCAGGAATCCACATAAAAGGGGCATCTAGATATAGGTCACTAGTTTTTACTACATATAACTACACTGCAACATTGTGCTGTGTCAGGAATCTACATAAAAGGGGGAGCTAGATATAGGTAACTAGTTTTTACTACATATAACCACACTGTAACATTGTGCTGTGTCAGGAATCTGCACAAAAGGGACAGCTAGATATAGGTAACTAGTTTTTACTACATATAACTACACTGCAACATTGTGCTGTGTCAGGAATCTACATAAAAGGGGCAGCTAGATATAGGTAACTAGTTTTTACTACATATAACTACACTGTAACATTGTGCTGTGTCAGGAATCTACATAAAATGGGCAGCTAGATATATGTAACTAGTTTTTACTACATATAACCACACTGCAACATTGTGCTGTGTCAGGAATCTACATAAAAGGGGCAGCTAGATATAGGTAACTAGTTTTTACTACATATAACCACACTGTAATATTGTGTTGTGTCAGGGATCTACATAAAAGGGGGAGCTAGATATAGGTAACTAGTTTTTACTACATATAACCACACTGTAACATTGTGCTGTGTCAAGAATCTACAAAAAAGGGGCAGCTAGATATAGTTAACTAGTTTTTACTACATATAACCACACTGTAACATTGTGCTGTGTCAAGAATCTACAAAAAAGGGGCAGCTAGATATAGTTAACTAGTTTTTACTACATATAACTACACTGTAACATTGTGCTGTGTCAGGAATCTACATAAAAGGGGCAGCTAGATATAGGTAACTAGTTTTTACTACATATAACCACACTGTAACATTGTGCTGTGTCAAGAATCTACATAAAAGGGGCAGCTAGATATAGGTAACTAGTTTTTACTACATATAGCCACACTGTAACATTGTGTTGTATCAGGAATCTACATAAAAGGGGCAGCTAGATATAGGTAACTAGTTTTTACTACATATAGCCACACTGTAACATTGTGTTGTATCAGGAATCTACATAAAAGGGGCAGCTAGAGATCTAGGGATGTACATATTTGTGTGCGTCGTTTGTCTACTCTGTTGTGGCGCGATGACGGTTTGAAAATTACTGAATGACTAAAGGAAGAAAATCTTTCAAAAAAGGTTTGGGATTATCGAGTTTGTGAGTGATAGTCACAAGTTTGTTGAGAGTTTCAAGTTCAAAAGTATTATAGGAACATACTTCTGATTAGCAATAATAGGTATAATAACAAAACAGGATTAAGAAAGGAATACCTCGGTGGTTTGGTCATGTGGAAAGAATAAATGTTGAAAGAGTGACAAAGAAAATTTATGTTGCAGAAGTGAATGGCAGAGTCGGAAAGGGACGTCCTAGGCGAAAATTTATCGGCCAAATTAGCGATTTATTGAAAACGGGCCAAATTATTATATGAATGTGAAGGAGGCGAGAGAGGTGTGTCAGGATCGTGCCTAATGGAAGTCTGTAGTCTCTGCCTACCCCTCTAGGTGACAGGCGTGAGTGTTTATGTATGTATATGTATGTATGAATTATGTCTATTTATTTTGTTAAAGGGGACAATCATTTTTGGGCCCACTAAAAATATTAACGTCCACTAATGGTATTACATCAAAAAAAAGACACCAAATTATAATAGTAAATGGCCTACAGATTTTTCGAAAATGTAAACGGAATCAAGAAATACGAAAAAAAATTAGTTGTTTTGATATTCGTGTTCTGATTAGTGTAATATGGGTAAAATGCGTGTACCTAATTAGTCATTTTGCAGCTTGTATAAAAAGAAAACTATTTTTTCACAAAGCTGACTTAAAAAAAGATACCACTAAGAACTTTATGTTTAATTTCTAAAAATTTTAGCTAATATCACGTTATAACATAGTTCTAAATGACTGTGAACCAAAACGTTATTTTATCATTGACTTCCGGTAATTCCCAGCGGCCGGCGGCCGGGTACGGCGGGGCGGGGCGGCGGGGTATTACCTACGTCTTTAATCTTAACGGCATTGACGTTCGTTACGCTACTGTTTTTTTGTATTTATATGCGATTTTAAGAAAATGGAATCTGCTAGATCAGCATACAATGAAAATAGAAGTGTATGTTGCAATTGTGGAGTCAGGTTTCAACGCAGTGTGCGAAGACAATTACTGGCCGAGACAACTGCTGATGTGCGCCAACTTTTATCTGTGTGGATTTCTCATGAGGTAGGTATAATATTATCTCATGGAAAGCTAATCACTGCACTATACAATCTATCTACTTACATATTATCTAGATTTAAACTTTTATGAGAAATATATATTATTTTTGTTACTCTCGATTTTATTCCAACAATATTACTATACTGCGGAAACGAAAATTATATATTTTCTTTATTAATGTATTACTTAATATTTTTATTTTTGTTGAATAATATGGGATATGGTACGATTTTTTTAGAAATAATACGAAAGAAAACGATCCACAGACTCCAGGCACACATAACGATCTATACATGATTAAGTACTTAATTATTTTAAGTTTTTAAAAGTAATAATAAATATCCCTTCATATTATTAATAAATTCATACCTTCTATAGCTATAATTTTAATCTTTCGTTATATTAAATTGATAAATGATATATTATATTGATTGAATTATTTTATATTTTGACACAAGATGACACTGCATTCTTTCCTGCTATTTACCAACTTACAGGCATAGTTCTTTGCATTGACTCCATTGACTGGCATTGACTGTAAAAATATAATATGGCATAAACTTGTTTGTTTAAATTGATGTAAACTGTGTTCGTGTTAAAGTAAAAGTTTAAAAATGAAAATTCACGTAGTTTTACTGCTTACAAGTGGATTAGTATGTTAATGTCTAATTGATGCAAAAAATGTTTAACCTAAGGGTTATATCATGCACGTAAGTCAAATATTAAATACCTATATCACATTTATGTATATAATTTGCCAATGACATTCGAAAATGCAAACTGACGAGTAAAAGTCCATGTGAGTAATATAAAAGTTTATTTTTTCCTCCTAGAATTTTGTAAAATCTATAACTTATACTGAATTAACCTTTAACAAATGATAAACACAGGTCTTACTAATGTGTTAAATGTTAAAGTATTGAAGTTTTATGTTATTAGTGAAATCTAATTTAAATAATAGATAAAATAAAGTCACACAATATACACAAAAGAAGTTTTTGTGGCATGGTATGATGTATCACATGTTATGTGTGTCTAATTATCTTTTGTCAGTCAATCAGAAATCAAAGTCGAAAAAGTATAGGTATATATGTGTCAATATTTATTCTAAGGATAAAATATTATGTAAATAGAAAAGTAAGTTATTTTGTGCAATGAAAAATATTTCAATCCACTGTAATATTACCGTTACAGCCAATTAAACTCCACTGCCGAACATAGGCCTCCCCCATATATTACTAATATTACACAACTCCATAATACTCTAATATTATAAAGTTTATTTATCACTATATGATATACCTGAAATACTGTAAATATTGTAAAATCATAATATATTAATCGATATTTGTCTTTTGGATTTCCAATTTTTTTTTTAATTGAAAATGTATTGTATTTCAAATAATATAGGGTTCCACATCAAACATTCACTTTCATGCCAACTTCGCTTCCCTCCTCAAAATGTACATTTATCTGAACTTAATATTTATTTACTCTTTTATTTTTAATTCCTGATTTTTTCAGTTACACCCACTTGATGCAGTTTGTTGTAACTGCCTAAGAATATTGCAAGAAAGTGTTGCATCAGCTCACTCCATTAGAAGATTTGGGTACAGGAATATTTGTATTCCATGTGGATCTTCAATGTTAAGAGCACACCGTAGACGGATTGTGCCTATTAACTCTGAAGAAAGAGATATTATTTTGCAGTGGATACCATCACACCAGGTACTTACCTTATTTTAAAAGGCTGTAAATGGTCCCCTGCCTCAAATAGGCAGCCCAGAGGATTTGCCACAATCGCTTTGGTACACAGATTGATGTTTGTAAAATCAGACACCTTGCATACAATTTGGTCTGATATTTATGCTCATTCAACATGGCAGTTCACTAACAGGTTATCTTTAAATTTACAGTCTACCAAAAGTCTACTGCTGAACATAGATTGTCTTATGGGGGGATATTTGCCATTAATAACCAATTTTTTTATTTTTAGTTATTAGATGAACGATACTTCTTCCTTATCTTACACCCATATTTGTATGCTTTTGTACTTATTATACAAGTAATATTTTTTACCTTAAAAGACATTAGTATAAATAAAACGGGTTGGGTTTACAATTCGGTCGCCTCAATTTGAAGATTCTGTTACTGTGGGGGCGTCAAGGGAGTTTATCTGAAGCACCTACACGCGAGTTTTGCTACCGGAGCAGCATCGAAGTATTTTTATTTATTTTTTGAAAATATTGGTAAACAACTAATTAATTAAATATTCTCACGTTTTTGACGTTTTATCTGTCAATGTCATATCGATATATAGTACTAAATCGATCTAGTGAATCGATATTTCACCCTAGAGAATCAAGATCAAATCTTTTCTGTTTTGTTAAGATTTACAAAATTATTTATAATTAGTTGAAAGTACCCCAACTCGTAAAGAATGACAGTTTTTCAATTTAATCATTCAATGTTATCTGAAACTTTAAAGAACTTGGGCTTAGTGAAATATTGTTAATAATTCTAAAATAATTACTTCTTGTCTGATATGTGATGTATTATTTATTTCTATTTAAATAAGTAGTGCCACAAAAATATTATGAGGGGAAACAATTGCATGCTAATATTTATAATTTTAAAAGACATTAAAACTATTTAGTGTTAGAAAGATTGAAATAAATAGAACAATAATAAATATTATTAATATTTAGAGTAGACACTGTAAAACTATAGTTCATTTTGTTAGTTGATAAAAAATAACTTTTTTTCAGGTGGATCGTTTAGAACGAGTATGCAGTCCTTGCTGGCTGAGGGCTTCCAGAGCTGTATGGAGACAGAGACAACAAAATGAGAACAGGGATATTGAGCTACAATCCATGAATATAGAAGACATCGGTAACATCCCACAACCACCCCCTATACCTGCACCTGTAACCCCTGCCATTTCCAGAGCGGCATCAACAATTACTATGGCTAATTATAAGCGTGCTGCTTCTACTTCCCGTCACTGTATTTTTAAGTCATGTAATCATTCATCTAGATTTTTAATACCTAAACTACTTAAAGAGAGATTGCTGATAGATCATCATTTTATGTGCCACTGTGCGCTCGTATTTGTGAATACCATTTAAATGAACCCCACAATGATTGGAATAATTTATTCACGAGTAGTAACTGTTCAGATTTTACTGCATCTCAGATAGACAACCTTTGTTCCTTACTTAAAAGTAGTGTTACTCAAAATTATAATATTTTAAATATCATTGAACATAATTCAATATTATGCAAATATTGGTTAGGATTTACCAAATACCAATTTGAACAGTTACTAGTTGAAATTCCATCTATCAGTGAAAGAGTTAAATCACCTAAAAGAAGTCTAGCTATGTTCTTAGTGAAACTTCGTACAGGTGATAGCAATGAACGCATAGCTTCTCTATTTAATGTAGCTTCATCGACTGTGTTCAATCACTTAAATATTGTAAGTCAGTGCTTTGAAGAGCAATTCATCCAACTGCATTTAGGGACAAATACCTTATGCATTCAACAAGTTGCTCAATATAACTTGACAATACCAAATGGCTTGTTTGGTAATCCAGATATGGATCCTGAATTTATGCCAGCCATAGTAATATGTGATGGTACATACATTTATGTGCAAAAAAGTAGTAATTACTTATACCAGAAGCAAACATATAGTTTACATAAGTATCGTAACTTAGTTAAGCCATTTTTAATAGTGTGCTGTAATGGTTATATCCTTGATGTTTTTGGACCATATCCTGCAACAGAATCAGATGCTTCTATAATTCTTAGACTGTTCAACGATAGTAGTCCACTGCGAACCTATTTTAGAGAAAACGATGTATTTATTCTTGATAGAGGTTTTAGGGATGCAATTCCATTCTTGCAGCAATGTGGTTATAAGGCTTACATGCCTGAATCTAAACAAGCTGGTGAAATACAATTATCAACCATTGCTGCCAACAAGTCCAGATGTGTAACTTTGTGCAGGTGGGTGATTGAAATTGTAAATGGGAGATTTAAACGGGACTTCAAATTATTTCGTCAGGAATATTTTAATACTGCATCTACTCATCTCATGCTATACTTTAAAATTGCAGCTGCATTAATAAATCGATTTCATACGTTGATTCGTAATAATTTTCATGCTGTAGAGATATTGGCAATTGCTCAAGCCAAACTAAACACTCCAAATAATTTAGCCTCCTACGTAGAAATGCACAATTTAAATAGAGTGAGAGTGCGATTTGCCAGCATTAATGGTAATCTTCCAGAGCTGGATAGTTTTCCTCAACTGACATTCCAGGATCTCATTCTGTTTAGTCTAGGAATTTATCAAATTAAACAAGCTCGTAGTTATTACGGGGAGCATGTCAGGGCTTCTGGAGAATATAAAATCGAGGTATACCTGCAATCTGTCCATGATTTTGGTCCAAATAGTTATCTATTGCGAGGTAGGATACAATCAAGGCACACTAGTAAAAAAAACTTATTACACTTATATACTAGTTGACACCAACCCATCAATTGCTAACACTAGGGCTGCTCTTACTGGGTACTGTTGCAACTGTTTGGTAGGCAGACGCACTGTTGGCTGCTGTGCACATGTCATGTCTGTTGTCTGGTTTCTATCTTGGGCACGGCATCGAGATGAGGTTGAACCACCTGCATCTTTTTTAGATGATATATTACTTTCAAGTAATGATATTGAAAATGATGAATGATGATTATTAATCTTAATGCGTATTAATATTGTAATATAAATGATCATTTTTGCTATAGTTGCTTCACTTGTGGCAACCAAAGTTTTTTGTGGTATTCTATAGGAAGATGCTGCTCCCCATCTCCTAGTATTTTTATTTTATTCTGTCGACTTTAACGACACCATACGGGACGGAACGTGATGGCAATTCACGGAAGGCCTCTGTAATATTTTACATTATATCTTTAATTTAGGAGCCATATGTTCGGCAGTGGACTGTTGTAATGATGATGAATAATGATGACTAAAAATTGTAATTTTTGTTGCTTATTTGAACTATTTCTATTTTACTGTGTGCTTTATTATCTGTTATATATTATGTTATATGTGTAATTTATAAATAAACGCCGAGCAAAGTTGAATTTATTGCTTTGGCACCCTTTTTTATCTCTTTTAATTGACAATATCCTTCTGATTTCTAATAATATCGTAAACGGGCGAGACATTATATTTTAATGATGTATGGGATTTATACTTGCTAATAGATGAATACTTTAATGAACAAAGGGCCGGCACTGCACCTGTCTGCTGTGTTATTTTTAAAAGAGGACTCATAAAACACTGACGATTTTAACCATAATTAATGCAGTGATTATACATGATCTTTGGGACTTATTACATATCAATATCGTATCATAAATAGAAATGTTACCATCAAGTTATTTTGAAAAAATCTTTTAATATGATCTTTTGATATGAAAACACGAAAAATGTTTCTACCTATGTCCGTTAGAAACCATCCAAGCGATTTTGATGATATGTTTATGTGTGTTTGAACGGGTCTCTATATGATTCATATTCACATATGGACTCGGTAGGTGGCGCTGTTGTCGAAATCCAGAAATCACCTGTGCGAAGTCGGGGCGGATCGCTAATAATAAATACAATTAAACTATACCTGTGTGTTTGTTATCCTGGCACAAACAGTTCAAAACATCTTACTTCCTCACAATTTATCAGTGTGTAATAACAGATAAGCATGATATTACCTAGTCATTTTGGTATTTTAGAACACAGTCATTTTAAGATGTATAATTAAGTATTTAATAATCAACCAAAGCATATTAAAAAAAGTCTTGACACCGGGCCTGTCTGTCTGTCTGCATAAATAGATCTGAATTATATGTCTGAATTATATAGACTATGTTGGAAATGATGATTTACCATCTATAAATACGGTTGCATTATAACTTGTTTTTTACACAGTCAGTTTAAAACATCTTTCTTACTATATAACGTGTGTTGGTAATATTGTAAATATAAATGGATATATTATACCTTAGTCATCTTGAATTTATTCATATTATTTTAACGGTAATTGGGAAGTACACTCACAATCAATATATGTAAAAAATTGTATCCATACCACATTTGTACACAGACAGGCACTATATTTTGCCGTAACTACTAAAAATATTGAAGTACCTGAAAATGCTGAATGTACCTACAACTTGGTTTTATATGAACTATTATTCAACAGTGCACTATTTTAACTTAAAATACCGGTAAAAACCACTATAAATAGCTTTTAGTTTATTTATAGGTTATTTTAAAATTCATATTTTAATTGTCAATTTCTCGATTTTCCGTCTAGATGTGGTAAAACTAATATTACTTTTGTAAACTATAAATTATAAGGAATAAATCGACATCCATTTCATTGCGTGACACGAAAATTTGTGGTGGGCCCATTCTCCATACAAAAATTGATTGTCTCCTTTGATGAGAAAATGATGTCTAGTTTACTCAATCAACCGCAAAGTTTTTAAATTGGTAAGTATTTTGTATAAATAGATAAAAACTAGAGATAGGATTTTTAAACTAATTTGGCTATGGGGGTCTGAGGTATCACTTCATTTTGGATTTGATTTGGATTTTGTAATTGTGTGTAAAAATCGGTTTTAAAGTTTACGAAATCAACTTTAAAGTTGATTTCGTAAACTTTAAAACCAATATGTCGGTTAAAAATAAATCTAAGTGTTGATTTTTAACCGACTTCAAAAAAGAAGGGGGTTCTCAACTCTATTTATGTCTGTTACCTCAGAACTATTTTCTAGGTGAACGGATTTTGATAATTCTCTTTTTATTTGAAAGCTGGTGCTTCTCATGTGGTCCCATATAAATCTGACCAGTAGATTTTGAGTTATCCTTAATAATGCGTATTTAATTGACTTCGACTACATTGATGATGTTCTCATTTTATTTATATTGAAGTCGGTTGTACAAAATGCTTAATTTTACCACTCGTTCTACTTATTGTTAATAGAGCTGATATTTAACTTTATAAAATTTAAATTCAATGGGACTCAGTGGGGTATCGATTATATTTTATTACTTCTATGTAATTTCTATCGAAAAGTTTTAAAATCTTTTAGCAATACAGCGGATGTAGTTATATCTAAAAGTAAAGTATCTAATACCTATCTTAAAAGATAAAAGAATTGTGGTGCAAACCCACATATTCTTTGTATAAAATACACAACTTACGATTATAACAAACAAAGATTAACAAATTAATATGAATTATAACTTTAGCAACCTTGTCGGTGTAGTTTTATAATTTTAATTGTTTAATTGTCTAATTGTAAAATTAAGGCAACGCTTCGTTGAATCCAATGAGATGAAGGTTTATCTGACGGTAAATAGAAAGCCAATACAAAATTGGAAGAGTGTCCAGTTGTAGCTAGAACGCCTTTTCTCTCCAATGTCTTATACAAGGGACATTTATATCGCGAACCTTCTTGAAATTCAGATTTAAGCTTAGGAAACAGCCATACTGCTGGCATATTGTCATTTAATATCTTAGGATATTGCTCCGCTACAACAGATTTACTACGATCCCATCGACCGCCATCAAGAAACAGACCTTGTACGTAAACACCCCATTCTGGAGGGGTTGTCTCATAATCTGCAGTACGTACTTCAAAGTCATAAGTCAACAAATCTATTGGGATTTTCTTAGCCCTCGCATAATTTTGAATAGAACCCGTAAGAAATGCTTGAGTGAAAAAGAACCCTGATAACCAAAATGTCGAAGGCTTCCCGTTTTCATACCAAGTTTCCAACATTTTTAAACGTTCAACTAAATCTATGACGTAGCTAGGAAGTGGTTTCAAGCTTGGATAGGATATTTTACACCAATTATCTGGTATCCTACCAAGTAGCATTGCATTAGACATCATATCTAATGCAGGTGACATAACGATTAAACCTTTTACAGCTTTTTGTAGATCTAAAAGAGAATTTTTTACTTCTTTTATTAATTTATTAAACCTTTCCATCTCCTGAATGAGAACGGTGTTCATTGATTCGCTATAATCTACAGGATATTTCTTTTGAGCGATTTCAGTATCAAACTTAGGCGGAAGCTTGGATAATATCTCAGATGCCATTTGTACAAGAATTCCCTCAGTATTTCCAGTCTCTGCTCCTCTACCCCCACCTTCTACAAGAACTAATGTTGCGGTAAGTTCTAAAGAAATGGAATGGTCTCTCGTTATTCCCGCATTCATATGTAATCCAAAAACTTCAGGTGGAGGATTTATCGGCACGGACTCAATATGTTTGAGGTAGTCTTGATACTCACATCGTCGGGGTAATCCGTACTGGGGGCCTATATCGCAGAACAAATAGTTAGGGTCACTTACTACACTGTTGTTAACGTAATTATCTAAGATCGTAACTATTAATCTTCGGTCCCAATCATCAGTAACTCTGCCACCATAATTGCATTCTCCAGTTAAATATTTTATAGCTACGTATTGTATTTCTTCATACTGGTTTAAAAACATTTGCAGTTGCATGACTGATATTTGAAAGTCAGAATCATTAAAACCATACTGTATATTCCAGCCTAAAGGACCGAATTTTTTTCTCTCTTGAACTACGGCATGAAAGAAGCTGATACCATACAAAAGTTTACTAAAAGGCTTATCTTTGTCTGGGCAACCTTCAAAAAATTCTGGCTCTTTTAATGGTTCAGACATATAAGATCTGTACAAATTATTTTGCAAGCCAGTCGGAGCTTCATTAGTCATTTTAACTCCTACTTGTAAAATTGACTGTGGAAATTTGTCAGATGGATAGCTAGTAAGCCATAGTCTAAAACTTAAGTCGGTGTTAGTAAGGTCAAAACTTTCTACAATCTTTTCAAGTACTGGTAGCCACGAAACAGCTAAATGGCAGTTTTGTAAACAAACCCATCCTCCTTCTAACTGCGCTTTTTCTATCATGGCTTTTGCTATGGGTCCTTGACCTTGGCCTAAGGAAATGGAATTAAACCTATGAGAATAACCCATTTTTTCACAATATTTTATTAAGGCTCCCATCGGATCTGAACCCGGAGATAAAATAAAAATCAGAGGTGCTAAAAAGTTAGAATCTCCAAAAGATTTTCCAATATCGAACGGCGGCGGAGTTATATATTTTCGGCCCATTTGTTTTTCTACTAATTCGGAAATAGCAATGGTCAACTTGTCGGGCCGTAAAATCCTTATAATTAGTAGTTTTTGAAAAGCTGTCAGTTTTTCTTCCCACCCTAAAGGAAGTGGTTTATGATGTGGCTCCAACTCATCGTATATTTCCTTCCATTTACTTGTATCACCAACAAAACTGTCTTTAAACCCCTTGTAAACAGACAAATCATTTATTCGACATATTTCGTCCCATCCTTTATCTGGTAACCACTGTACGGGCTTTTTTAAAGGATTTTCAACCGCAATTCCTCCTGTTATAAGAAAAATATACTCATCGTGGTTGATATCACCTGTAGACAATAACATTTTAGAGCACATTATAAAAGAAAACATGAGTTTATCTTTATCAAAGAGTGATCTGCAAACGTTACTATATAAATTATATGTAAAAGTATCTTTTAAAAATTTTAATCTTTTTTCTAAGTCTTTGGATTTATTAGCATTTTCAATAGACAATATATATAAATTAATAAACCACGTCAATGAGTACTGATACATGGGGTCGACATTTGGTAGTTCAGTAACACAATAGTATAAAACCGCTGAATGTGATGCTATTGGTCTATAACCTAACCTGAATTTCTCTATTATTTCCTCCGTTTCCAAGCTGGCTTCTTGTTTTTTCATGATATCAACGGCTAACAACTTTGATGAATCTAGTACTTCAATAGCCGACTCGTCTTCTAAAATATCACCTTTTGATTCTTGTAATGTTCGTAATATATCATCTTCGACCTGTTTAAGAGCAACGCGATTTGCAGCACCTTGGACAATTAATTTTTCTCGTTTTTCTTGCAAATCAGGACGCTCTTTTGCAACTACGATTCCAAGCAGTTGATCTTCTAAACCATCTTTTGTCAAAGCAAAATTTATCACAGTGACCTTATTGAATATTTCAGGGAGGTAATGTGGATTTCTTAGTTTTGTGGTCATATATAACCTAAACTGTGGATGATATTCAATTACGTTATCACCGAGTGCAATAAATTCTTTCCCTCCTTGAGTATAAGTATTTTTCATTAAAATTGGATCTAAAGGAGCCTCCACGTCTTCCAATACACATTCTATTAGAGCCGGTTTACCATATTCTAGGCATGTTTCGATTACCTTCATATAATTTCCATCAGTAAATGTCATAATTTGTAAGTCATTAGGCTTTTCCATTGTTTTAATCCATTTATTCGCCTGTCCTTGTGGATCAACTAATAAAGACCATCGCGTTGAATTATCTAAAATTACACCATTATCTATAGAAAAAGAATCTCGCGGTAAACCTGCAATACACCAATTTTGAATTTTTATATCAGTTCCTAACACATCTTTAAATACAAATATTGAAGAATGGGGCATATCTAGATTAATTACGAGCTGTCTCCATTCTTTTATCGCATTTAATCTCACTGGTAAAGTGTATGGTCCCAGATAAGAAATTATTCCACAAGATACTAAAATATCTCCAGCTAAATTATCGAACAACTTTTGTAGGTTTTCAGCAGCTGCAGTCCATCGCACTTTCTCGCCCCCTAAGCTTCCAATCAGTTTTTCTGCTCTAAATAATTTGTCAATACATAATTGTACTTCATCCTCTAATGCCTTCTTTTTTATGTTAGCTTCTTCCAATGCCTCATTTAACTCTGCTAGTCGAGCTTCTAAGCGCGCTACAGTAGCCTTTTTTTCTTCCAATATTGCCATAGTTTCAGAAAACTCTTTTTCAGCTGCTTCAAGTTTCGCTTTTTTAGGAGCTACAACCTTTGCTACAGCATCATACATATCCATGGCAATTATCCACTTACAAAGTCCTTCAGCTGCTGTAGATGCTTTAGCTATGATATGCGGCTTAAAATCTTTATTTGAGAGATATTCTTTTCTAATTTTTTGCATGGTGGCAATAGGAATATTATCTTTATCGAAATTCCGTAAAGAATCTAAAAATCCCATATCACCTAATATTCTTTTACTCGGTCCCCAATAATCTAGAACTTTTTTACCTGGATTATTCGGATCAGGTATTTTATCTGGAGGTATTCCCTTCATGACACATACTGCTGCCATCACCAACTTAACAGTAGCCGGAGGGTTTTTCATAGACTTGACAATTGTTATATCTGCCGGTTTCAATGTATTTAAAGCAGCAATAGCATCTTCTAAAATTGGAAGTGCAAGTGCTAAGTCTGCTTCACAATCTTTTTTTAGCTCTTCAGCAGCAGCCGCTTGCACGTTTGCAATTTTCTGATCTTCTCTTACTTGTGCAGCAGCTTTATCAGCCGTGGCGGTTTCTATTTCTATTTCCTGCATCATTTTAGCTGATTTTGCAGCCATTACTATTAGTTGAGGTTTAAGTTCATTTAAATCATGCTGCATAATTGCAACTGCTTCTGCGGCCTGGCTTAATTTGTCTAAACCATTTGTATATCGTAGTTTTGCTGCTCTTAATTCACGTTGTTTTCTATTAGTAAGTGTTGTAAACGTTTTTATTAAATTCAAATAGGATGCCGATGTCACATATGTCTTCCTTCCATACTGATTAAAGAAATCGCCAGATATAGTTCGTGCATCGACATGAAATTGTTTACAGGCTACCACAGCAATTGCTTTTACTTTATCTGGCACATTTACTTTAACCATATAGTAATTCGCAACCATTTCCAGAGCATCTTCAGGCCAGCTGTCATACCAGTCGATAGTGCAACAATTCACTAAAGATGGATATAGTCTTAACCTTGTCTTAAATGCGCTACCGATGGGACTGAAACATAATACAATATGTAACTTTATTTTACATCTTGCTATAAAAAAAGCTAAAATCTGCAAAGGACTTATATCCAGATTTCTATTTCCACCTTGAGCTGCTAAACGTACCAATTCAAGAATTTCTTGTTTTTCATCTAAGCCGTACAAATTTGGCACTTCACCCAAATTAAGTAAACTGTCTAGATTCTGTATAAATACTTCCTCTTTTATTTGACTTTCTGAAAATAAGAAAGTACTGTCTTTATTGAGACCACCGGATTCACGTAATACTAATTTTAAATCATCTTGCCAATCTTTAACGCTATAAGATTTTGTAATCTCCGGCTGAAAAACTGACTGTCCTAAAATTGTACCAGCCAAACGTGTTAAGGACTGACGGCCAGATCCTCCAACGCCGACTAATAAAGCATTGCCTGACGGCATTGAAAGAAGGCGGCAAATTTTTGATAGATGTTCTAAAGCATAATCAAATAAAACAATTGTCATTTTCGCTTTATGCATAGCATTGTATTCTGCTAACATTGATACTGCAATATTTAAAATTGATTCCTTAGATGGGATTTCTTCATACCGTCGTTCACCTTCAAGGCTGTCGGTGTCTAAGTAACAACCAAACATCATATTTTTTATACTTTCTTGAGTAACATTACCCTTGTCATTTTGATATGTATCCAAAGCAGATTCAAAATTATCTTTCATAAAATCTCTTGTTGAATATTTAAGAATATCAAAAAACCAAGTACGATCTATTTCATCAACGAGTCTGTCGTAAAAGACCCGCATAATTTCATGCACCCAAATTCTGATAAAAATTTTTTTATTTTCAGCTGATTCCTTTCTTAATAATGCACAGCCTTGAATTACTCTTGAGAAATCTCTTAAATTAAAAATGTAATGCAATTTTGCTGGTGTTGGTCTTAATCCTTCAGTTGCTTGTTCATATATAGCCATAGTAGCAGCTATGATGTTAACTATTACTGGTTGTGTGTCTTGACCAAAACCATTTCTTCTCCAACCCAGTTGTAATAAGGAGGTGAAAATTTTTGTCATGCTTTCTTTCGAGAATTCATTAATAGAGTAAATGTTATAGTGACGTAGCATCCTTGGATAAATTAATTGACGACTACCACCTACAGGTCCTATAGCACCATAGAAAATAGTGTCATGAATATACAATTTATCTGTAGTCTTTAAATCGTACCAATGTTTTTGGTCGAAATATAGTCTTAGCAGTTCTATAGGTGGCTGTGCTCCATATATTTCTTTAGCAGGCATATTCATGTCATCAATAAATATAATTGCTTTTTTCCCTTTAGTTGGACCATAATTGTTCTTTCTTCTCTTTACTAGCTTTGAGATGACTAATTCTTGAGTTTGATTAGCAGAAGTTGTAGTTGTAAATGTTATAAGTCCTGGTGTATACTTTTCCATATCAACATTGTTCATTAAAAAATTTTGAACATAAAAGCTTTTCCCAGTTCCAGTTGGTCCTATTAGTAACAAAGGTTGGGAAAATTTTGTATGTAATCGTAAAAGGAAAATATATTTTTCAGTTTCCAAGGTTGGTATAACCGTTTGTAGTAAATTAATCTGTTCTTTTACCTGAACAGTTTTTACAGTATCAGGCCAATATTTCCAACATCCTTTTCCTTTATACATGTAATAATGGTCAATTAATAAACCCTCTGATGGAACTGATACATCAATTTTATCTATATTTGATGGTATTCCTTTGTCCCCCCTAAAGTATTCTTTAACCAAATCATCAAATTTTGCACGTGAACTGCTATTTAGCACTCCACCTACACCCCAAACAAGCGCAGACATAAAAGAAGCCAAGAACCAGGTTCGAGTAAATCTTGAGTCTTCTTCTCCTTCTATGGCATCATCCATAAGCATTTCCACGAGGCGGAGGGTACTTATAACTAAATTTACTTCTCCGGCTGTGACAAGTTGATTACAAAATTTTCTTACATATAAAACTAGTGGTTCAAACAACCATTCACATATATCAAAGATATATTCTTCATTTTCTTCGATCCAAATAGGATTTAAGGTTTTTAACCATGACTTATAAAATGGCATTAATCCAAATGAAGATGATTCCATATATATCATGCCACACCTTGAAACTGTGGCAGGGGAAGCTTGAGTAAGATCCATTACTTCGAAAATCATTGACATAACGTTAGACATTGCTATTACTTCTCCCGAAGTTAAACAAAGTTTTTTATTGTCATCTAAAACAGTATTCATATTTTCAATCCACACCGCGTCAACCGGTCCGTCAAAAACTAACCATTTTCTTACTGGTGTATCCTCAGATGCAAATTCTCGAAATATTCTAGCTACAATGCCGTCTGTCCATTCATACGATATGGGGTCAAATGCACCATACAGTTGACCCATAGTCACAGCTTTTGGATTAAGTACTTTATATGTACACATGCACCCACCTCGCTGATTTCTTTCTTCCATTAGATTCAAGGATTGTGATAATATTCTCAATGTCATCGATTTTCCTGAAAAGGGATCACCAACAAGCATAAATCCATGTCTGACAATCATCATTTCGTATGTCTGAATTACTTTTGTTAAAAAACATTCCATCGGTTGAAGGTTATTAATTTTACAAGTATCCTTGCACGCATTTAAAAAATTTGCATAGTCCGGTTTAGGTAATATTACACCAGGAAATAGGTCGGATATAATCCCTTCAAATAAAGGTACATCAAAAGAAAGAAATTTGGGTAAATTCACATCAATTATAGATCTAAGAAGCAAAATGTGTTCGTTTTCATTTGGAAAATTTCTTTTCAAATTACCCGCAGCAGACAATACTGTTTTAACTGCTCGCATTCCATAATCATAGTGATTTTGGGAAGATAACTGCTCAGAGCAAAGACGATAAGTCGTAACGATCTTTACAGATAAACTACGAGCATCTATAAACCCAAAAGAATACAAAGATATTTCACCTATCATGGCATAATCTGGTACCATCATTGCTACTGTTCGAAAAAGCACTTTAAGGTTATCTGGTAGTTCAGAACGTCCAGCATAACCCGGATTCATTGTTATACAAACGTAACATGCAGGGTTTAATGTCAACGTTGTGCCTTCAAATTCAAATGTTTCTAAATGCTGTCTAACAGCTTGAATTATACAAAGAATTTGTTGAGCTATAACAGATAAAACTTCCACTTCTATGCGATTAAATTCATCAAAGCAAGCCCAAGCACCACAGGATGCTAAGCCTTTAAAAAACTTACCCATAGCTTTATAATCTAAGCCGTCAGAGCAGTTAAAGACTACACACTGTACTGCCAATGCTTTTGCCAAGTCTTTGGTGGTTTCTGTTTTCCCTGTACCAGCAGGACCTTCAGGAGCACCATTAAGGTGAAGGTAATACGCTCCAATTAAGGTACGATAACAACGATCTGTCAGAGGAGTAATGACTAAGCGGTCTGAGTTCCCTAAGTATTCGTATGCATATTTAACAACTGCATTTATAATTTTGACTGCAACTTTTTCTTCTTCCCAATAATATCGCAGTTGTGCAAGCCATTGAAAATCTGTGACTTCAATCACTTTTTTTTCAATAAGTTCCTGAATAACATCCTTAGCATGTACATCAATCACTATAAGGGCCTTAACCGTGATGCTATTCAATTTAGTTAAATCTGGACGCCGTATAACAGCAACTGTATCATTAAGTTGTTTTGTTAAACTGACATGAAATGCCTCTAGTTCACTTAGTTTATGAGTATTCAAACATTCGTGAACATCTATGGCCCAATATATTTGGGATATAGCTAAAACTACCATACCTTCCCAAGACAAAATCCAGTCTACACGGTTTAATGTTGGGTAGTCGTAATATGATATTTCAGTTTCAGATTTTACAGCTTTCAACATCTGGTCTTCCACTTGTACAAGCCATTTTTCCACTGAACCTCTTGCAGCTGCAACACTTATAGTTTCTAGAAAATCTACCTGTTCGCCTTCCATTGATATCATGGCACTTATGTTGTATTCTTCGTCAAAAACAAGTCTGTTGATACCCTCGAAACACTTTTTTAAATGTGGTTGAACTTTTAATGGGTTTTTGGTTTCTGAAAGAATCTCTAACATCTCATCATTTGATAAGAAGAAGAAACGAGGAAAATATAAGCGTTTTTTCTCTAGATAATTATTAACACCATCGTTTATCTTTTCTAACAAATCAGATGCTGTTTTAAATGATTCTAATACTCCAATACCTCCAGCAACGTCTAAAGCATGAGGATCTTTATCTACAGAACCCATATATCGGCGGTAAATATTATTGACCTCTACGAACATAACACCCTCTTCAGGCATCTGAGCTACAATGTCCTTAGAGGAAAATATTGGTAACAAATATAGCCACTGACTTTGAACTTTACCCCATTCATCGATGGTGGCATTTACTCTCATAATCTTATCATACCAAGCTCTTACTTGACTTTCGAATGGTTTTACAAAGGCTGAACCTCTCATTGCAATAGTTTTAACTATGTGATCATCTAATACACTTTGAATGTCATCAAGGCCTGAGAGTATAAGTATTCCAGTGTCTTTGTACGGACTAGTTTTAAAACATATGTCAGTCCATTCAGCCATCATTTTATTTAAGTTAGTTATCAAGGCTAACTCTTTTGTAGCTGCCACACTTATTATTTCGTATTCATCAATATCCTTCCATAGATTAAAATTAATGATTTTTCTTAATGTTGTACCAGCATTCGGTGTTAAGTCAAAGCCTGCAATGTGCGACATATCGTCCCAATGTCTCCGTTCTAAAGCAGGATTACACATAATGTGTGCCATTTGGACATTAGGTCGCCAATCTTTTATCTCGGCTATAGCTTGTGCACAAAGTTTCAAGGGAGCAGGCAGATTGTTAATATCAGGATCATCTACTAAACCTTGAAATCGTTTCTCAACCCCTTCAGCAATTTGTTGTTTTATTTTATTTCGATAGGTTTTCGAAAGTTTTAAAAATTCTTTGTAATATAAATCATGATCCTGTTCAATTTGTACGTGATCCATATATTCAAAAGGTCCGTCCATCCAGGTATAAAAACTACGCCGCCATCTATGAACAAGGTAAACTAAATTATAGAATGGAATTATAAGTTCTTTTAGTTCTTCTAAATCAGGGTAATTGGTAATAGGAAATTTGAAAGTAGCTTCTTCGTTATTAATCCAGGTCACCAATTTATCGCAATTATTCAAACGATGTGCAAGTTTACGTAAATATTCTAAGTACTCAAGCGTATGGTTAATGTCATCCATATTGTTCAGAAGTTCTAAATAAGGAACCATTTCAAGAACTTGTTTGTTAAGGAATGCAATTTTAGCCAGCAAATTTTCCTCCATATCTGCCTTAAAAGTTTCGTATGCAGCAGCATTTCTTTCAAATATAGGTTTTATGTCAGTAAGCCAATTTACAGTACGCGTGTTTAAAGCAACGTGTTCGTCTGTTAATAAAGTCATTTCCAGAAGATGAGATATGATACTTATTTGTCTCATGATTCTCTCCTTTAAACTTTCAACCAATACAGTTTTTGCATGAAGAATGTAAATTCCCTGTTCTATCAATTCAGCGGCATTTTTCGGTTCCTTAAGAGCTCTTTCTGCTATTGTTTCAAACTCCATACAAATGCTTTCATTTTCATTCATATGGCATTTAACTAAACCTTCAATAATATCATTAATAAACTCTTTAGCCTTTTCTTTTAAGCCATTTATCATTTTCAACTGGCAGACTACCGCGCAGTTAAAGTATTCATTTTCAAGAGTTGTAGTTATATTTGAATCAATAGTCTGAAAATACCTAATTTTTTCACGAGATATATCAAAGTCTTCAGTTTCCGCAATAAACTTATGTAGAGCAGCTTTAGCGGAATTACTATAAAGCATATGGTATTGCTCTCTCAGTTTTTCTAGATATTCAAAAAGTGGGAGGAAAACACAATCTAGTCGTTTTTGTAGCCTTTCATGACCATCATGTTGCAACCAATCATTGTACAAGACAGGTAAAGCGTCGTAATTATATGGTATATTTAAATATTGTTCTATTGGCATAAGCCTTTGACAGATGTTAGAAATGGCGTCAGTTATACTATGATAGACTTCGAAAACATTCTTAAGCGTTGGATAATAAGCATATTCTCCATCAAAATGTAGCTCTAGATTTAAAATTGGTACACATTCAGGATCATTCAGGGCATCTATAACCGCGTCAATTGATCTGCGCATTAACTCTTGTATTTGCATCGATATCATCTTTTTAGAACATCTTATGAATTCAGGAATTCGTTTCGTACGCATACCTTTTAAACATCTAGGATTCTTTAGCCATTGCACTAGTATTGAATACCAAGTACTTGATACGAGATGGTCAGCGCGTTTTATTTCTTCCATTACTTTTATCTGAAACTCATGCAATCCTATGGGCCCTTTGATACGAAATTTACCTAAGTTTGTGATATATTCAGGAAACACTTTTTCAGCTGATTCAAGAATAAGTCTTATAAATGGATGTAATATCAACGACCTGTCTTGGAGTTTTTTTCTATACTTTATCATTCTTTGATAGTTTTGGGTGATGCCGTGATACTTAAAATGCGGCTCTCGATATCGTTTTCGCGGAACGCCAGGCACTTCTCGAATGACAGTTTTTACTGCAAATTCGTGTAGATTCCTGTCCCATTCTTCTTTACTTTCATTAATTAATTCCTCAGTTAATGCTGGAAAACTGCTACGAAGTTTCGAGGGTATTAAATTTGTAATCTTCCTCTCCCACGATTTAAGCATTGGCGGTGGTTTTATTTTGCTAGCACATTGTCGAAGAACTGCTATGTGTCGCTCCTGAGATATTGCCAGTTCATCCCTTTCGTGACGTTGAATAACCGCACGTGCTATCATCACCTTTCGCGCACTCGCTTTAGCTTCCAAAATCTTACGGAATTTTGCTTGTTTCTCCTACAAATATAGAGATTTTTGCATTATAAAATATTCTTTGTAGTGGGCGAAGTCACACAGCGCATTGCAATAGCAGTGCGCCACCTAAGTGGTGCCCTGGTATCACATATAAAATCCTTAACATGACAATTGGTGCCTTGCGTTACCACATGGCGTATTTCAAGTGAATGATGTGATGACGTAGACGAAGCGACCATTCTTAACATTTTTTTTTATAGAATAGGGGTAAAAAAATGAGCTCACAGTCCACCTGATGGTAAATGACCCTTGAGGACTAAGATGGGATATCGTTATCTAGTAAAAGGGGTCTCCGGTTAAAACACAGCAGCATAAAGCTGCTATTTTAAGCTGGTATTCTGACCCATTTGTGCTACAACAATTACATAGCTGCAGCGTGGCTTTGCCACGTATATAAATAGTGCTTGTATAGCTAAAAACCTATAGCGCTGTTATTATAAAATGTTTGCATCGAAGCTACATTGCAACACTGCAAGGTATCGTATGGCTAAACTTTGATAATCTAAATATAAGTAAACTTCAATTGTCATCAGATCTGGATTATGGGACCCTTATTTAAAGTATAGTCATTCATCATTAGTTAAAGCCCTTACCAAGTTGGCTCCTGAACCTAGGCTTCCCTTAAGGTATCCGGGATGGACAATAGAATGTGTAGGTATTGTACTTGTATATTTAGATGTATCTTATGTATTATTCTATTTACGTGTTTCGTAATAAACTGTTTGTTACGTAATATTTAATATTTATATATATATATATATATATATATATATTATATAAAGAACTAAAACCACAAATTTAAATCATCATACAGTCCTCCTCTCGTGGTATCGTGCAAGAACGCTGGTTGCGTTTCCACGCTGAACGGCCGTTGAGCGAGAATAGAACCAGCCCTTCTATCACGAGTAGCGACGATTAGTCGCGGATATAGTTCCTTTAGAAACTTCACCGCACGTGGACCCCACGTACCTATAGTCTCTCCAGCAAATGGCACAAATATGTAATCATCTCCCAGAAACTCGTATTTGTGCCACAGTTCAGCTGCCTCTGATGCCGCCCCGGATCTAAACGAGGTACCCCTGAGATGAGAGGCATCCTACACTGGGGCATAACCTCTCTCCCAAGGGACCAAAGTAATACCGTTGGGTTTTTTGCCATTGTCTCAAAATATTTCACAGTGCTCTAAATCCGAAGAAACATTTAAAGAGACAAGAGCTATTTGGAGAAATCGTTCAAAAAAATCGAAATCGAATCGAAAATACTGTTCCCATTTCTGGGATGGGGCTCCCCGGTACCAGCTCCTTCCACTTGAACGCATCCAGCGCAGAGCGACTCGAATCGTCGACGAAAAGAGATGTTGCATCTCTTTGCATTTTCTTTCGCATATACCATGGGGAGTGCTCTGAAGAATTGTTCGGATTAATCCCAGCCGCCAAATTTCGTTAACGCACTACGCGGAAAACGTCCCGATACCATCCACACCATCTGGATGCTTGGCGGTCCACCATTGTACGTTTCACAAGGAGTTGTTCTCCGCGTACGACCTTTCTGTGGAATAGTTTACCACCGGCAATTTTTCCGGGCCGATACGACCTGGGAACCTTCAAGAATAGAGCTTACTCCTTTCTAAAGGGCCGGCAACGCACCTGCAATTCCCCTGGTGTTGCGATTGATCATGGGCGGCGGTAGTCACTTTACATCAGGTGAGCCGCATGCTTGTTTACCCCCTCTTCTATAAAAAAATTTTAAGAAAAATCAAACGGTTGTAGTTGCAAAGGATATTTTCACTTTCACACAAAGAACAACACATTACGCGAACAACTATTATAAAACGGTGGGGAAAAAATGCATAAGTACTAATACGGATTTCGATAACATGTGGTGCCCATTTACTTGTGTTTAGATAGTTTTAAAATTCACTGCAGCATCCGGCAATGATTGGCGGTTATCGGAGACTTTACCGGCATCAGAGGCAGCGACGAGACGCAGGTTACCTCTTTGATCAAGTATTTAGATGTCACCAGAACTGGTAAAATTATTCATACATCATTTTCGCACATATCAATTTTTAATGCGATGAATATTATTTTTTGACGAATGATCATAGGCATATGATATTAGGGGGATCCTGCCAGAGCATGGTATAGATTTAGTAGACACCTTATATCTACACATTATATATTAGATTACGAATTAAAATTCAGGTCAATGACCTAAGGACTAAGGCCGGTATTCAGAGACAATCTACGACTGATCTGATTGATTCTATTTATGTAACATAAAAGATGATCTAGACTTAAATTTTGACATTATGAAGTATGAATTTAAACTTGAGACCGTGTCTAAATTCCGGGCTTAGATTCAAAACGTTTACTTACAAATTACACTGGTGTTTCGTATGATTGTGGTCGAGCCGATTCGTTCGTGCTGAAGCCATATACCTACGTTAAAAATCTCTATTCAAGGTGATGACTAAATAAGGAAAAATTGTATTTTCTTACCTTTATACGATTATATGGTGGTAGAGGTGTAAAAGGCAATTTATCCATCATATGAACATCAGGTATTGGAGGCATGACTGGCACTCGACATCCGTTTTTCGTCCGTAGAAGTTTTCTTAGTTCACTTTCCTCCATATTTATTATTATGCTAATTCGTTTTAAAAATTAATCGAAGATTTAAGCATAAATCGCCCACAATAATTAGGAAAGTAAATAAAACATAACATAACCGTAGAAAAATACGTGTTCAAAACAACAATATGTCGATGCCATAGCAACGATTTTTTGTTAATAAGAAGCCACGGATTTATAATCTACCTGCCAGCAAGTATAGCTGTTTACTATTTATTAAAGGGTGCTATTCACGTAGCGAGGGTTGTACGGACCGTCAACTAAACCGTCATAGTGACAGTTCGTTGCAACACACATGCTTTGCGACTTGGTCTAACGGAAGATCAGCGAAAAATCATAAATACATTGGTGTGTTCAGCTAAGTATATATCAGTAGAAATGATGCAGTAGAAAAGCTGCATTATTCGTAATAACGTTATAAGATTGTGTAACTAAAACATAATTAAATAATTTCTTAACTTTTTTCTAAACACAGCTCTCTTTACAATTTTTGGTAACATATATTTTTATTCGCCTCTGCGAAATACTAATTAGCACTGCAAGTAAATAAATCTAAAGAATAACGAACTCTGTGCACTGACCACAAGCCCGAATCTCTTTCATACAGTGATATAATCTCGTTATATGTTCTTCCTTATTTTTTTCTTTCTTCTTTATTATTTCACACACTAACACTACACTTCATTGACAATAATTGGAAAACTGATTGGTTTGGTCGTTTGGACCGTCACAAAGATCAAAACTCACATTTAGACAGATTTGGTCTTCGATAAAGTTTTTATCAAACCTTTGACATCGTAACCTAAGTCGTACAGACCGCTCTTCATCATTCATCATTACTCCCCTTCAAAGTACACTGCGGAACATAGGCCGCCCCAAAGTAATGCCACAAAACACGGTCCTGAGCCACTTGCATCCATCGACTTCATGCATGTCTTAACTGGTCGTCACCCATCTTGTAGGGGGACGCCCTACACTTCGCCTGCCGGTACGAGGCTGCTACTCGAGAACCTTTTTTCCCCAGCGGTTATGGATTCTTCGAGTTATGTGGCCGGCCCATTGTCACTTCAGTTTACTAATCGGTTACTCTGGTTCTATTGCGGATATTCTCATTCCTAAGTTTATCACGCAGAGAAACTCCGAGCCTAGCCTTCTCCATAGCTCGCTGAGCGACTTTGAGCTTCCTTATACGGCCGGCAGTGAAGGATCACGTCTCAGATCCGTAAGTCATCACTGGCAAAACGCACTGGTTGTACAATCTATATAGTTTTGAGATTTTGACGTATGCCTGACGGGAAGATGTGTCGCAATCTCCCGAACGAACGCAGCCCAGCCGAGTTGAATTCGTAGATTGATCTCTCGGTCTAAGTTGGACTTCAACAACTTCGAGCTAAGTGCTCCCAACAACCACCGGCATAGGTGTGACATGGACATTACACATGACTTTCATTTTGTCCATGTTCATCTTAAGACCTATCCGTTGGGAGACACTATTAGGTCATTGAGCACAGTGCTTAGGTCCTCCAGCGATTTTGCCCTAAGGACTATATCGTCGGCAAATCGAAGGTGAGTGATTTACTCGCTATTGACGTTAATACTACGGTATTCCTTTTCAGTCCAGTAGCTTAAAAACGTCTTCCAATGCGGTGGTGAATAGTTCCGGAGATATTACGTCACCCTGTCTTAGTTATATATATGTTTCAAACTCTGTGCCGACTGTCCACTTGGCACCGCTGAAGGGACTGCAGCTGCAGCACCATCCAAGTTACGACGGTATTAAAGTCTTTCTCATAGTCCATAAACACAAGACAAATTGGCAGATTGTACTCTTTGGACTTTTGTACGATTTGCCTAATGATACATGGTCTATGGTACTAAAGCCTTTTCGGAAACCGGCTTGTTCGGGAGGCTGGAAGTCGTCGAGTGTGCGTGCGAGACGATTCGTAATGACTCTCGAAAACAGCAAATAAACGTGGCTCAGAAGGGAATAGACCTGTAGTTCTTCAAGAGAGCGTTGTCGCCTTTCTTGAAGAACAAGACCACCGCGCTCCACGCCTCTGGAGTAGTGCCACCATGGCGGACGGAATTGAAGAACTTCTAAAGGCCTTTAAGTATCGGTTTTCCACCCACTTTCAGAAGCTAATTCCATCCTCGTCCGGAGACTTGCCATTTTTAAAGTGCTGGAGAGCCATTCTAATATCGCTCAGGCTAACGTCCGGGATATCATAAGAATAGTATCGGATAAGACTTGCTCTTGCATTGTTACTCACACTTGCGTGTGGCTCCAACGATGACGTGTACAGCTACCCATAGAACCTCTCAATCTCACTCAGAATCTCAGGTGTCTGCTGCCACATTCGGTCTTAAGTTTCGATAGTTGGCTCTTTCTGGCAGACAGATTTCTGGCAAAGACTTTGGAGCCCTGGTTCCGCTCAAACGCCTCTTCAATACGAACTGTATTAAAGTGGCGTAAGTCCCACCACATGCATTTAGAGATCTGTCTGTTCAGTTGCCTATACGCTATCAAATCTGCTGACGACTGCAGCTTCATCTCTCGTCTACGCACAACTCTGTGACCAATCAATTTAAAATCGAACCTGTTGCATCGACTAAAGTTCGTGAGATGGTCCGTACGATCGTCGCTACGTGAATGGCCTCCTTATGTATTACACAAACATTGCTCAGATATTTCTACAGAGCAACACGGGCCACCAGCAGGCCGGAAGGGAGTAGTGTCATTGGGGAGGAGGCGAAATTGCCCACACTAGTAAAATAAATGTCTGTCACTACGAAACTCACACATACCAAATAATTAAAAGAATAAACTAATAATTTCACCATAGACTTAGAATATACCTACTGGCGTAAATATCTAATTAAGTTTTCAATTAACAAAATAATTGAAAACAATATATATCTTAAACAATATAAAACATAAATTTTAACCAAAAATAGGCGCGTCTTATTATTAATGTCTTAAGAATTGACACATTGAAACCTGTGAAATGTGCAATTATTAGGATTATTCTTATTATTAACACCACTGTCACTCACGGAACATATAACCATTTTGGAAACCTAAGAATTACAAAAATTAACACCATAATCTAAAAAATTACAAAATATCATTTCTTATTTCTTGCGTGCCGACTTGTGCCAATCTGTCATTCAAAATCGGATACAGTCATGAGATTTGCTATCCTTTTCTATTATGCTATATTGCCACAAAGAATTTTCGTCTCAATTACACACTATGTCCGTCTATTACTATCCTAAGTCTGTGTAATTTCACACACACGCTTAGATAGATTATAACAGAATCGCTCAATGACCGCCACAACGCGGATACAGACTCGGATCAGTCGCTAGACCAGTCTGCATATTGTATGAGGACGAGCGGCCTGTTTGTAATATCCAATACGACCGTTATTATTGTAATTTTTAAGTTTAAAAAGTAAATAGCAATAATGTAATTAAAAATAACTTATATATGAGAGGTAACGCACTCTTTTTATCAATTTGACATGGCAGATCTATTTATACAGCAAAAATGAACAATTCGGCATTTTTAGGACATCAATTTAAAAAAAAATCGGAACACATGTGTATGGACTACTCACCTTCGATCCGTCAGTGGGCTGTGTTGAGCTCTATCTCGCCAGTAACGCAGTCAGGAATTTGCATTTAGAACAAACCAAAATTAGAGGCCAAGTTTAAAAATTAGATGCTCTAAAATTTACGATAAATATTAATAGCAAGGAATTAAATGTTGCCAGTATAGGCAATGACATATGACCACGCTGCTGTAATGTAATGGGGATCAGCATTTACTGCAGTCAAAAATAAACCAGTTTTAGCTGTTTGCGTCTCGCATTGTCCCTTCCATAGATCATCCGTTGGTTCAGAATGCGTTCTTAGTCAAGATGATGCAAGTACATTAGCATTATAAATAAACTAGCTGTTCGCCGCGACTTCGTCTACGAGGAATTTATTAGAATTAGATTCTATGTGCTTTAATTTTTTTGCGCGGACCCTAATTAATATTTTTCTAAAATAAAATTATTAAACATTAATAAATTTTCTGAAATAAAAGTAGCCTAGGTTACTCCTTATAACATTAGCAATCTGCCAGTGAAAGTCCCGTCAAAATCGGCCCAGCAGTTTACAGACAAAATTTTAAAAATTGATTTTTGTTATAAGTATCATATCATATACTTTTGTTTAATGCATATGCATTAAGGAAAGAAGTTGTTATTTTGAAATTACATGCAGACACTTCAATTTTATTTATTTGTATAGATTTGCGGTTTCAGACCACCTACCAAGCGTGGCAACTATGGCAAGATGAAGTAAACTATGAGAGAGGCCTATGTATGTTCAGCAGGGCGTCTTATATGGATCTATTGAATTGGATTTGCAAAAGGGTTATGTGTGCAACACCATCGGCAAGGCAGCATGAACTTCGCGCACGAATCAATGCATGTGGCCGTGGAAGGAAAAGGGGAGATCTACCGCCGGGCAAGGCGTTATGCCCGGGGAGCGGCCAACGCTCCGTGTGATAGTTCGGAGATGTTCTATATATACTGTTTATGATTCCGAATTTTGATAGCGCGATTTAGGCTTTGATGTGTTTCCCTTGTGGCGCGACAACAGCGCCGCTACAATGCACATCTACACATATCTACTAATTACCACATGCTCGTCTATATCGTCAAGTCGACAATTTTGACAACTGAAAAACTTTGCGAGGTCACAGATGCTCAGCAGAGTTAGTAATAGAGATAGGCGTTAGGTAATTAGATCATTACAATTAATTTTGTAGGAATAATGTTTTCAATGAAGACTTGTAGATAGACCTCACGCTACCAGGACCAAGTAGCTAAGAGAGCGGCAGCATAGTGAAATTTTCTTTCGGGGAGGCCCAATAAACATTGGCTTCGTGAAGTATGGTCGTTTCTTTGTGTGATTAGCGCCGGATGTTTGTGACGGCAGGATAACTATCAAGACCTTTGGGTTTATTTATAGAGGTAAAGGGGGCAGGCCAGCACAGAGCCCACCTGATAGTAAGTTGATGACGTGCATATGCAACTTCATCTAACATTGTGCAGTGGCCAAGTGTTGTCATGAAGAAGCAACGGTGCAGAGTAGTTCATCAATTTGTGTAGCTCGAGGACCAGCTTCTACGCCATCATTTTCGATTTGGTACAATAACCGTGTGCTTTAACTGTGGCTACAGGAATAGCAAGATGCTATAGATGTATTCAGTGGCGAAGCTAGGGCTCCAAACTAGGGTAAGCCCAAGATATGGGCTTTGTTGTTTTTAGCAGTTTTATAAAAATACACCAATCTTGATCTGTCTCCTCTCTTCAGTTTCATATTCACTGCTTTAGAGGACATGTTTAACAAAGCACACAAAAGGCACTACTGCTAGACAGATTGTATAACATATCAGTAAATGCTTACCTTCGGTGACTTTGAAAAAAGCAGTTTGGTTTTGCTTGAGCAAAAGAAAAATATATTTACATACAATACATGAACATAAGAAAAGCATGAACAAAGTACAAACACACTGTGTACAAAATTAAAAAAAAATTATTTATATTCTAAATTGAATCATCTCTCTTTCTTAAGGAAAGATTTGATTACGTCCGCGTAAAATGTTGGTGAACGTTTTAATTGTACTCGATTTGAGATTTCATTACATCAGCGACAGAATGAATAATGTCATTTTGGATTGTACTAAACGAGTTATTTATAGATAAATAACTCGGCCGTTTGTCGCTTTGTTGATGCTGCATCGACTCAACATGACCTCTGAAAGGAAGTTCTTGTTGTGCTAAATGACAAACAATATCGACTAATCTTTGAAAAACACTACGGTTGTGATCAACACGCATGTTGTGTTTTGTAATTTCCTCGGATAACTGGCGCGACAAAGATGTTTCAATGGTTCGTTTAGTAAATTTTTTTCCAAAATTACTGAACGAAATTAAGTACATTCATGTGCATGTACCATTCATGTGTTTTGAGGATTCATATGCATTTTAATGGCTTCAGATAAGTTATTTAAATCATTATATCCAGTAGTATTCCAAGCTGTTTTGTCGTTGGAAGAGAATATGCAGCACCAACAGTGCAACTTATTAACTTATTAAAAAGTTTAAGTACGTTTCACTAGGAGTTTTCTTCCGCGTACGACCTCTGTGGAATGGTTTACCACCGGCGATTTTTCTGGACCCATACAACCTGGGGACCTTCAAGAAAAGAGCTTAGTCCTTTCTAAAGTGCCGGCAACGCACCTGCAATTACTCTGGTCTTGCGGATGTTCATGGGCGAGATTTTACCTTTTCCTCGCCGATTAGCACTTTAACACACTTCAATTCATCAAAAGGAACACTATTATCCTACTTATCTTTAAAAAATCTTTAAAAATCTTCTTCTTCTTTCTTCTTTTTCTTTCTTTCTTCTTCATCTTAAAAAAAGCATAAGTTTTCAGCTCGCAATATTCATTCCCTCAAGCTAAACACACAGAGTAAACATTGAAATGTGAAGTGAACTTGCAAACGTATCGCCCGCGCGCCCCCGCGCTCGTCTAACTTACTAACTTCGTACTAAACGCCTGGCTTTTTCTATATTTTCAATCGTATATATAATTGCTATATATACAATCGTAGTTATATTTCATTATAGAACATTTTGCCACAGATATCGCAATTTTGCCACAGGTTAGAAATAGAGCGATCTTCTTCTCGAAAGCCCCGGTAAAAAGCCCACGCGTGCGAGAGAGACGACTAATCGCTCAATTCAACTCCTTTTATAAGACAACAGTATCGCTATAGTTCATAAAAGATAGCTTGATCTCTGCGACAGCTGTCAGTAAAAATCACGCCTATGAAGTCCTGAATTTCTTAGTAGTACAGACAGTACCTGTCAATGTCATACTTTATGGGCATGCCGATCTAATTAGTGCATGCCCATAAAGTATGATATTGATAGGTACTGTCTGTACTACTAAGAAATTCAGGACTTCATGGGCGTGATTTTTACTGACAGCTGTCGCAGAGATCAAGCTATCTTTTATGAACTATACATGCTACGAGGTCATGACCTGTGTAGAACAAAGGAGCGCGCGGTAAATTTCAAATAGTTTGAAACAGTTTACGAGTTATAGTTGATATTATTGATTTAGCTGTCGATAGGGCAAGCCCGGCTTTTCGGCTTCTATGGAGGCTTCGTCACTGGATGTATTAGCCTCTTTACTAGTAATTGGATCACCGGTTCTCGTCGCTCACCACACGAAACACCGTAGCATTATGCTGCTATGCCACGCTGGTACTGTGCTTGCGAGGTCCTTTTCCGTTCTAGCCGACTTTACGTACAGCGTGTTTTAATTTAAATTGACCACGTTATGCAATTTACATTACATAATCGCGTTTCAAAGTCTTAACGGCTTGGCTACACTATGCTCTGCACTCTGCTACTCGTGCTGCCGCGATGTTGCCCTGTCTGTCCAAACACTGCTCTACTCGCGCAATTAATTGCGCCGCTCCGCACTAGGTCGCTCCCGTTTGCAACACAATGGATGTTGAAACTGTTGCAGCGTGCAAACTATACATAATTTGTATAGTTTGTCGTAAAGCGACAATTAAAAATTAAATAACCTAACCTAACTACAACAAAACAACCAAAAATAAAATAAATTATTTAAAAATTTGAAAAGATTTACAGTTTCTTTTATAAAAAAAGGTATGAAGGTGATGATGGGCTGTAATGATGATAGTGATTTACAATATTATTAAAAAAAAATAACAAAAATAAAGATACTGCAACGAAGTATGCACAGGCTATGCCTATGATAGGTGCACAGCGCCTGCTCTAGGTACACGCAGAATCTGGAGAAAGCACATGCAGCGTCTGGAGAAGGTACACGCAGCGCTTGGAGTAGGCACACGCAACGCCCGGAGCAGATACACGCAGCACCCGGAGTAGACACGCAGCGTCTGGAGTAGGTACACGTGGCGCTTGAAGTAGGCAAACACAACGTCCGGAGTAGACACACACAGCGTCCGGAGTAGACACGCAGCGTCTGGAGTAGGAACACGCAGCGCTTGAGACAAGCACGCTCAGCGGCTGAAGATAGCGCGGGCACTAATAGGTGGAGGCGTAGGCGTGGCTAGGCGACGACTTCAGGAGAAGGCTTGCAAGATCCCGAGGCAGTGCGGATAAAGCCTTTCAGAGGTGCTTCTCGTATCAAAGCTGAAGTGAGGACCTCTATCGGCCGATTCTTCGGCTTTTATACTTTTTGACGGATCTGGGATAAGAACGAGAAATTATTTGAAATTATTTAAATTAAAAGCAAATTTTTGTAAATGGCCAAGAAGAAAAGAGTATTTTTGAAGTAAAAACATCAGGCCGGTAACAATATTTGAATAAAAATTGCCACGACAACCAGATAAACAACGATGTCAAAACATGTCAAATTTTGGTTTTAAGCTCGTAATACAGAAACGGCAAGATTTAAGTGAAAAATGAGATATTATTTATATAGGAAAAAAGGTAGCGCAAGAGCGCGCACGAAACCCGAAATTGTAGAGTTACGGAGAACTAAATAAAAGATCGAAAAAGGTAGACTCCATTGACACCGATTTAAAAAGTGCTGAATAACATGGGCGAATATTCCTCAAAATAATCTCCAATTGTTCTGTTTCAGAAAGTTTCTTCGAAAGACGAGTGAACATTCCAGACATGATGGAAATATAGATGACGATAGGTTCATCACGGCCTTGAGTTCGGTTCCTAATCGCTTCTAGAAGTTTATAATCATAATCAAAACCACCAAAGTCTTTGATTAATAAAGAGGAAAGTTCGTTCCAAGTTAAGTTTGGATTCTGATTATATTTAAATCTGAACCAATGAAGAGCATTGTCGGTGAAAATTTCAAATGCTTGAGAGATCAACAAGTCTTTGGATAAGCCACGAGCTAAGCAGTATTCTTCAAGTTTTTGAAGAAAGGATCTTGGACAGCTTTTACCATTGAACGTGTGTCTTTTCAGATCTTTGAAGACGTTAGTTGGAGAAAAAGATTGAGGTAGTGGTGAAGGATACGGGGTATGGATCGTAACAGATGTTTGAGAAACAAGAGGAGGTTCCATGACAATCGGGTCAACAGGAGGGTCAAGTGATGGAGAGTCATTTTCAGTTGGAGGTGGAGTCAAGGATTCGAATTGTTTAGTAATAGCGTCAAATTTCATCTTCAAAGTATCGAAAATAGCTTTAAAGTCTGGATATAAGTCAGTATCTATTCGCTCCAATCTGTAAAAAACATGATTAATAAAAGTTTCTATTAATCGTAAGTATTTGGTTTCACCTTGTAAAAATTTTTCAATTTTACAGTCCAGGTAAGTCAAAGTAGAACCAATTTGAGACAAGTCATCCTCGATCGGAATTGGAGAAGTCAGAATATCTTCAGGGTGAGAATTCACAACTAAACGCAAAACCTGTTTTTTTAGAAGCAAAACAGTATTAGCTGGTTCCTCACATCTAATCTTCACTTCGTATTCGAGTTCGGCCTTGTTAAGGAATTCGTACTTAATAACCCGTTTCATTGTTATAATTAAGTGTTAAGTTTAAGAAATAAAAATTTAATAAAAAATTGTACCTCTAGAATAAAAATATTAAAGTGATGAATGTAAGTGAAGTGTTATATGTAGGTCTAAATGTAATCCAGATAAGTTGAAAAACTAGATGAAGTTTTGTTTTAGAATTTGGAAGATAGTACCTCTTTAAGTTCTCTAGAATAAAAATATTAAGGTGATGAATGTAAGTGTTATATGTAGGTCTAAATATAATCCAGATAAGTTGAAAAACTAGATGAAGTTTTGTTTTAGAATTTGGAAGATATGATAAGGATGAGTAAATAAAGAGTTAAGAACGAAAGAGAAAGCAATTCAATCAAAAGGAAATGGATAAGGCGTAGCTAAGGTGAAGAAAAGAAGAACTTTTACGTCGGGCGCCAAATTGTCGTAAAGCGACAATTAAAAATTAAATAACCTAACCTAACTACAACAAAACAACCAAAAATAAAATAAATTATTTAAAAATTTGAAAAGATTTACAGTTTCTTTTATAAAAAAAGGTATGAAGGTGATGATGGGCTGTAATGATGATAGTGATTTACAATATTATTAAAAAAAAA
This sequence comes from Parnassius apollo, assembly GCA_907164705.1. NCBI lineage: Eukaryota > Metazoa > Arthropoda > Insecta > Lepidoptera > Papilionidae > Parnassius > Parnassius apollo. Next base: position 2,417,828 of record CAJQZP010001468.1, on the reverse strand, counting down.
TAACAAAAATAAAGATACTGCAACGAAGTATGCACAGGCTATGCCTATGATAGGTGCACAGCGCCTGCTCTAGGTACACGCAGAATCTGGAGAAAGCACATGCAGCGTCTGGAGAAGGTACACGCAGCGCTTGGAGTAGGCACACGCAACGCCCGGAGCAGATACACGCAGCACCCGGAGTAGACACGCAGCGTCTGGAGTAGGTACACGTGGCGCTTGAAGTAGGCAAACACAACGTCCGGAGTAGACACACACAGCGTCCGGAGTAGACACGCAGCGTCTGGAGTAGGAACACGCAGCGCTTGAGACAAGCACGCTCAGCGGCTGAAGATAGCGCGGGCACTAATAGGTGGAGGCGTAGGCGTGGCTAGGCGACGACTTCAGGAGAAGGCTTGCAAGATCCCGAGGCAGTGCGGATAAAGCCTTTCAGAGGTGCTTCTCGTATCAAAGCTGAAGTGAGGACCTCTATCGGCCGATTCTTCGGCTTTTATACTTTTTGACGGATCTGGGATAAGAACGAGAAATTATTTGAAATTATTTAAATTAAAAGCAAATTTTTGTAAATGGCCAAGAAGAAAAGAGTATTTTTGAAGTAAAAACATCAGGCCGGTAACAATATTTGAATAAAAATTGCCACGACAACCAGATAAACAACGATGTCAAAACATGTCAAATTTTGGTTTTAAGCTCGTAATACAGAAACGGCAAGATTTAAGTGAAAAATGAGATATTATTTATATAGGAAAAAAGGTAGCGCAAGAGCGCGCACGAAACCCGAAATTGTAGAGTTACGGAGAACTAAATAAAAGATCGAAAAAGGTAGACTCCATTGACACCGATTTAAAAAGTGCTGATAACGTGAAAATACGAAGTGAAAATGATTTGTTATTGTGTTCTTATGAATTAAAAAATATTACAGGATCCTATGGAAATAAAGGTGATGCAAAATATCCAGTTTTGAGGTGAATGTAGAAAATCAAAAACAGAATGGAAAAATAAAAAATAAAATAGTGTAAAATGATATGTAAGTATGTATGTAAGCATAACACTACAAGTTAATTGTATCTATGTCATAAAAAGAAATATACGTTGTCTTCCTAGAGGTAGCTTCTTCTCTGCATATTCTTTACTCATGTGATAATATGGCTGAATGATGATGATAAATACACTATTTATGATTTTTAAATGATACGTTACGTGCTTCCGTAACGAGCGTTCGATTCGGACTGCGTTTACGCGAGCATGTGGCCAGCCATTCGCGCGCATATTGCCAGTCCTTTGACTCGCACCCAGAAAACCGACAAAACAGGGAACGATGTACATGACGAGGAGCATGACGTGCGATATGACCAGTATTATGGCCACACTAGGTCTCTGCCTCCTTTCCTCGCTACTTCCGATGTCACTCGATGAGTATCTGGCCGGGGGGTAACGTATCGCCAAACCTTTGCGATAAATATCACATTAACGGTATTTACATTAATTTTTCAAAAGCAATGTTAATCTTTCTCATATTTATTATTATTTACAACCAATATCTGGATGTTCGAATGAAGGATGAGGAAGATGAGGCTAGCGTTAGAAGTCAGCATTTCCCCTTACATCTAAGTCAACTATACACATACAAGTGAATCAATTATCAACTAAGTTAGATAAAAATAAAACGCAAATATAACATGTGATGTGACTTTAATTCGCACAAACAATAAACAGTAGCACAATCAAAAATGTTTGATTAATGTTTACATATTATCAACATAAAATATTTCCTTAATTGATTATGTATTTACACTATGATTATTAATGACAGTCGTTCGCTTATATTACGACACTGCAATGATATACATAATATTATATTTAATGCATTTAATTACAATCAGATCAATATGATTCAAATGAGTACAATTAGATCCTTAGAGACCTTATTACAATGTATACTTATATATGACTTATAATTATGGCAGGAAGTATTTTAATATCATATCATATTTTACATAGGTCATAATAATTCGTACTTTAGAGGAAACACCAAGACCAAGGTTTTATTTAATTCCTAATCCAAGTATGATATTAATCAAAGGCGATGTGAAAGTAGTTCGGTATTTATGACTGATGAATGAATCAATAAATAGTAGAATCACATAATAACCCTATTTGCTTCGGAAAATATCAATATAGTCTAGATTACTTGATAAAGCTGTTTCCATAATACTAATCGTGCCAGGATTATTTCAGTTGTAAAAACATGTCCTTTTTTTTATAAAACAAATTAATGATTCTTCTGTTACTTTTACAACTTACACTTATGTGAAATTAGTATCTTAGTATCATCAACATTTCAAATTTATAATCTAAAAAAATATGCGTCGTGCTTAATTTATCTTTGGATTAGAATATCTAAATAAATGGAATGTGAAATTCAAAGGAAATTTCTTTAGGATTTCTCTTACTTATTAGTTTTATTTGAAAAAATAAATAGAGTTAAATGGTATAAGTATAACAACGGTTTTTATGCCTACCCCACTGACTCAGTCTTTGTTCGATGTTACAATTTCATCAAAATACATGGCACTCTGAGGATCATAGTAAATGACTGCTGTAAGAAGACCGCTTAGGAACATTACCAAATATTATTAATAAAAATCAAACATTACAAAAATATTTTATGTATTAATTCTATGTAACACAAAATGTCATTTGTACATGTACCTACCTCATTATGAGAATATTTGTGAAACATTGTGAAATAATGAAGTTAGCCCAATGAATACTATGAGTTTGGTTCTTGTAAAGAACCTATAGCTCAATAACACTTATCTGATAAACCCATTTTGTAATTAAAATACATATAAAAATAAACATACCGATATTGGTATTAGTAATTAGAGAATCCTTCAGATTACAGTTTCCCAATGATGGACCAAAGACCTTATACCCCATTATTTATAAAACACCAGTTTTTTACACAGTTAAAATCACTAACTTGCCTTAATCTTGCCATTTAAAAATTAATAATAAAATAATATTAATATGTTATGACACATATTGGCTACAAAATTATAACCTCCAGCCCGAATTACTTTTTTTGTTTCATTAAGCAGGTAATCGCTGAGTTATAACTTATAATTAGAAATGGGCCGAATATGAATTTTACCGAATACGAATATTCGGCCGAAAGCTCGATAAGTCCTTTACCGAACCGAATATTTGGCCGAACATTATTCGGCAGGATCACCTACCTCGTTACCTAACCAATTTATGTCGAAACTTGTCAAGCTCGCGGGATTAGCGCCGGACCCTTCTCCTCACTTTCCCGTCACACCTGACATGTTATTGCATCATCTAGTATTGAGCAAATTGCCGGGACATGCTAGTTACGTATGCCTACCGAGACCTTGCAAACAAGCAGGAAGTCAATTACAATATAACATCGCAGGCTAAGCAAATAACAGCGCGTGACTTAAGAATAATCAACACAGTGCCATCAGAAAGTCACCTACCGCCTGCTAACAAAAGCCCAGCACGTTTTACCGTAGTATACAAGGTGTAAGTGTAAACACCGTTATCACTAAAACCATAGGTAGGGCTTTAATATAAAAATATTTATCCGAATTTTTAAAAAAACGCTATTTTTTTTTTCATAAAATTTAAAAAGTTTCTGTCCGACACCGTTCGTAAATTCATAGATACCCTAAGCGCCCGAGTGACGTAATTACTGTAAAGATCACCGACCGCGGTAGCTACCTACACAACATTCCAATAAAAACACAATAGGAACACATAACATGTGATGTAATTTTTCCTTCATACTTTCATCCTGGCTTAGGACAGGAAAAGACAAGAAGGGCAGAACATTGAGGAAAAATTGAGATTATACTAAAAAAAATGTTGTTATTTTTCATTGAATTTACGTTCCATAAGTGAAACCAAATCACTGGTTGCAAGCATAACGGTGTTTACACTAACATCCTGTATAAACCTAGGTTTAATTCTTAAGACAGCCCAGTAGTAATTAAGTTAGTTTGTAAGTTAACTAGTCTAGTTTTTCTGTGTACTCACATTGTCACATTAGTTAAGTTAACTTTTAAGTTAGAAAATAAAGTAATATAGGAAAAAGTGTTCGTCACCTTCCACTTCAACCCTCCCAAGCCGCCACTTGCTTATGTTTTGACTATTTTTGTGAGGAAAAAAGTATTTCGTTGTGTTATTCTCAGTGAAAATTGATAATTATATGATAATAATGAGTGGCAGGAGATCCAATGTTTGGACTTATTTTAGAGAAACTGACGACCAAAGTAAAGTGAAATTTACTAATGTGATGTAATGTTTCTTCGTTTGATTCCAAAAATATCTCATCAAGCTTTGTGTCTGTTATATTGAAATAAATCTACAGTACTTCAAAAACATAACGCTATACAAATAGATTTAACCATAAATAAAATATACTTTCAACAGTAAAATTATGAAAGACATGGCATTACGCAATTCGTACATTTCAATACAGCGGACACCTTGAGTACCACTTTAACGAATGTTCGGTGATTTAGCCGAATATTCGGCCGAAAACGAATATTCGGTATAGGTGCCGGATATGACGAATACCGAATATGAAACGAATATTCGGCCCATCTCTAGTTATAACCTTTTAAAATGCTACTACACTAAATTAAGATTCCCATGTGATATACTTTGTTGAATATATTTGTTTGCGATACTTCGAAAATTTTCTGGTTTTTCTGTTTCACATATTTCTTTAAATTTTAGAGAATACAAACCAAATTTTTGGTTTATGATTTTTGACTATATGACCTAGAATTGCATAAAAGGAAAACACAATAACATTAAATTCTTTCGCTAGAAAAAATTGTAAAGAAACTTTAATCATGCCACCAAAATATTTTTACGAGTAAGGTCATGAAACTATTTTTAAAGCATAGTAGGTAATCATATCCAAGTTCACATAAACCATTTTTTTATTTCATAACAGTTTTATAAAAAAAATGTTTGGCACTTACGTAGTTTATTTCCGAGCGCTGCTCAGTATTTTATAATTTGCGTACATGAATTAATTTCATCACTTTCATTTTGACATTCCTTCTACTTTTTCCTTTTACTTTCAACGTATCCTCTTAAAATCAATTCACAATACGAACAATGCGCGGACAATTTGCTAGACATAAATAAAACACAGGATAATTGACAATGTGAAAAAGGCAAGTTAGCATATTCAGAGTACTGAGCTACGAGACTGTCCAATTTTAAGCCCGAAATACTGTGGGCTTAATGTAAGGTCATACACTAGCGCCGAGAAGTCTTTCATCAGCTGACTGCTCCTCATCTTCCGAACCAGATTTATCTTTCTTTATTGATTGGTATCTTACCTGTTATTAAGACATTTATCATATTAGCTTTAACCTGGCTGTCTTGTAGTAAATGTGTAGGTTTTTTATTTTTTAATAGAATAAAGGTAACAAACGAGCACACAGTCCACCTGAAGGTAAGTGGATGCTGTGGCCCATAGACATCTACATTTAACCTCGATTAAGAATCAAAATGCAGATGCGTTGTTACCCCTAAGAACTAAAATGGAATGCGTCGCTTCCAGTAAAACAGGTCTCCGGTTCTCTACACTCACCATACGAATACCATACTGCTATTTTACGCTGGTATTCTGTGAGAGCGTGGTTCTTCCCCGGTCGAGCTGACCTATTAGTGCTACAACCATAATATAGCTGCAGCGTGCAAGATGTACCTGGCACTATCCGGCGGCAACTGTGGCTTATATACCCTTACGGAGCAATATATGGAGGAATATATTCAGCAGTGAACTTTAGATAGGCTGTAATTGTAATGCCAGCATTCTCAACGTGACATAAATATAATATGTATTTTCATTTGCCACAAGTTTTACATGCTTTCATTGTGGAATCTCTACAAAATACACGTTTAAATAGCGATTAGATTTAATGTTATCTTTATGGTTTTTTTATTGAGTCAATTTTTACGATTCGCGTTTCAGTCTTCATACAGCGCTTGTGCGTATGCTCATTTAATACAGAATGATTTAGTTTTTGCGCAATGATAACTGCATTTCAAGTAGATTTACAGAGGTTCAAAAAATTTAAAAAAGTTCTGTACTGTAAACGTCGTATATGACTAATCCATAATATAACTCTCTAACTATATAATGAATGTCTTCAAATTATTATGGTAATACTTTTTTATACACATATTCGTTAAACGTATAATTATAATTTACATATACATAATTCATTGAAAATAACTCCTGTTGGATTTGGTTGTTCTAAATTAGTTTTGGGTTTGAATATTTTATAACTTTATGATCGTATTACTATACAAACCAGAAACTAGATAGTTTGTGAAAGAGAACCGACGTGGCGGTAAGCAATCATATAGGCGTGCATCAAGGTGTAGTATCAAATCAAGAGTTTAAGATGGAATATTTCAACTTCACCTACACTGGGGGTAACCTGTTAATTAATGGACAAGAGTCTAACGACAGACTGATGGCAGAAAATCCATTCCAAAACGCTGACATTGATTTCACTAGAGAAGGGAGTAGCATTACCAGAGCGAGAGAAGTCCCCTTTCCCAGGGAATTAATTGAATATGAACCAATCTTCCAAGTACCTAATGCATGCCAGTTGACACATCCTTGGAAAAGATTAATCTTAAATAGGCTGGTGATATAGGCAAATACAGTTAAGTAAGGCAAAATATTAAATACGGAAGTATATCGTTCTAAGATCTTAAATTAAAATTTTAATGACAAGACGAGTTTTATTGGAGAGACTATGGTACCCCCAATTTACGAAAGTTTTCTTATTGTACATTCTATTTCTCCAGTTTACTTTTACAATACCCATAGGATAAACTGGACAGAGTTTACCTCAGTGTAATTTAATAAAAAAAATGAAGTAAACTATATGAACTTTGATAACGACTATGTATGTATAAGGTCATGTTTTAGGTCAATGACTTCAATTAGTGTAATATAACTCGATATTAATGTATTTGAAATACCTACCTTAGTTTTTATCTTGGAACTCACTCCCCTTGGGCGGTACATAAGGAAGTTATCAGTAACCCAAAATATTAAAATCTGAAATAAAACAAAGTACAGTTTTGATACAGAAAATATTAGCAATGTGAAAATTTAAGTCATATTTCATTGTAGTACATATTTGTTTGAGAAATCGCTGAATAAAAATTTAAAACAATTTTGAAGGCATTCTATTTTCACGTTTTAAAACCAAATGAAAATAGAATGCCTTCAATGGTTTAAAATTACACGTACATGTAGATTAGCAGAATTGGATTATACTGGAATCCAAAGGCGTCACCAGCCAATAGGCCAGAGGGAGGCATCGTCACAAGGTGGGTTAGAGCAATTTAACAATAGTTTTTGTATACAAAGATATGAAAGAGATAGTTACAAATTCGTTTATAGTCTTCGACTGTAAGCACTATGAATTAAAGGAATGTTAGATAAATAAAGAATTTACATATTGTTACATATTGTTTTCTGAAAGAAATCACTAAGCTGTAAGACCACCCATTGTACATAATTTTTTTTTGTTTTTTTTTATATTTATATTTTTGACGCACTAAGTTTTATCTATCGATAAGTAAAAAAGTATGTTATAGAATTTAGAAAAAATTCTTGACCACTTTATAAAATAGAGGATTTTAAAGAGCCTCGAAAATAAGTTTTTGTAAACAATTAAATATAGAGTGGAAGGACATTAAGACGACAACCGACAAGACGACGAGATCAAAGCAGCTCCCACTGGAGGGTAGTCCCTGAAGTCTAAATCAAGATATAAGTAACAAAAGAATAAATAAGAAAACACAACTTTTCTAAGATCAAAATATAATAATTTATAATTGTTACGTAATTACCATAGCTAATTCATTGCGTGCTACTTGGCGAATAGAAACAGTAACAAAATATATGAGTAGGGTATTTTACACCATGTAAAAAAACGTCAATAGATATATATTTATGATAGATTTTGCAAAAAGTAAACTCGAAATACTGATTTATATAATGATTTCTTATATTTACCACCATGGGTGCTGGAAAGCGCCCGAAACGTCGGGAATTAAAAACAAAAGTAAAATAAACGCGATAAAATCCCCAAAAGCAGTTTTAATCAATACTGATTTATATTTATAAAATGCATTATAAATTTTATATTTCAATTTTAAGAATATTTTATTTGACTGTGCCTGAAATATGCAAAACGCTGTCCGCCATATTAGACACTGTCGTGACGTCACTGATCCCGTCTAATGCCTCATACATACGTAACGATTTATCGTAGCGATAAATCTGTGCAGACCAGTTTGCGCAGTTTTATCGATCGAGTGTATGAAAAATCGTTGTCGATAATCATTCATCGGTAGCAGTTGCAATTTCTATCAGATAAATCGTTGTCGATTATATTTGCACAGTTTTGTCGTTGCGTGTGGACGGCGATCGCTCAGTTCGGCAGTACTTCACGGAGTTTGCTAGTGTTCGCACGTGCACATCGCTTTCACAAAAACATGAAGGAGCGTATGAATTAAGCGATGATGACATCAAATAATTATGCAAAGCACAGGTTGCTCTTACGACTGACCCAATAGTTTCAGGCGACATATTCATTTGTGTTCTGTAAATTCTGAACCTCGCTGCTAGTATACCAAAAGCGTTTTCGACTATACGGCGTGCTCGCGATGTCCGATAATTATATATCTTCTTATTTCTATCTACTACTATCTACGTCATTTTGCCGAAATGGCTTCATCATGTCCTTTCTTAGAGGAAACGCGTCATCAGCTACAAATACATATGGCAGTATTCGTGGACTATTATGTAACCTTTCTTCTGTAGGAATATTTAACGCCTTTTTTTCAAATTTTGCATAAAATTTTGTATTCAACAATACTCCGCCATCGGAAACCCTTCCATTTGTCCCAAAATCAACTAACAGGAATCTGTATTTTGCATCAACGATTACTAGTAATACCATACTGTGTCTATGTTTATATTTATAATAAAACGAGCCACTGTTACTTGGGGGCACGATTTCAACGTGCTTGCCATCAATAGCACCTAAACAGTGAGGAAAGTTCCACTTCTGCTCAAATTCTCTCGCTATTATTCTCCACTCTTCTTCTGTTTATGGAAACTGTAACAAAATGAGTACATGATTAGTATAGTAATTTCAGGAATATAATAGTTCTTCTATTGTACAGACGCAGTCAACCACCGGCATCGGCTCAACGAGCTACGATTGTCCAGACAGAGATCGAGACACACCAACACTGGCCTATTCCGACAACGAATCAGACACACCGACCCCGGAAAACTATTCTCACAGCGAACGAGCTACATCAATCGGGTCGTGTTCGGCCAAGACAAAAAAAAATACATTAACTGAAGACGTACTTAAGTCGGTAAATGATCATTTTATTAAAAGGCCTAAAGAACCCAATAATCGTTTTGAGGTTTTTGGCAAAAATGTTAGGATGAAACTACAAGAGTTACCAAAAGAACAGAGAATTATAGCAGAAAAAAAAATTAATGAAACTCTGTTCTTGGCTGAAATGGGTTGGTTAACTATATCACACACTGTAAGAAAATATGATGACTTTGCAAATACTAGTTTTTCCACTCAGCCACACATTCAAAACTTTTCCTCTGAGCCACACATACAAAACCTTTCCACTCAGCCACAAATTCAAAACCTTTCCACTAAGTCACACACTCAGTCACACACTCAAGTCATTTACAATGAACCACACACTCAATGATAAATGGAATTTACATCACCAGTAGAGCCAGACCATACACAATCTGATAATACAATTACTTCCTATTTACGTAATTTTAATGATGAATAAAAAAGTAACTTATTCGTAAAATGTTTTTCAATACGTCCTAAAAGTTTAATTAATAAATAATTTGTTGATTAATACAGTATTTTTCATTCCTTACCTTTAAGTAATCTTTCCGTAGAACCTCGTACAGAGCATCACAGGTTTCAGGGATTATTTGGCTAAGAGCTTGCGGTGATATTATTGTAGAAAACTTCATAGATTGGTAGGAACGTCCTGTAGCTAGAAATCGCAGTGTAGCAGTTAATCTTTCATGAGGACTTACAGCTTCTCTCATTACAGTGTCTTGTTTCTTTATTAGTGGAGAAACTAAAGCCAGCAGATTTAAATATGCCTCTTCATTCATCCTTAAATAGTTATGCCAATCTTGCGGAGCGAATTTCAACTCACATAACAAGTTGGTATGAGAAAGTTGCTTCCTTTTCATAAGCCAGTCTTTACACCATAGACTCCGCTTCTTTTTTTCTTTAAACACATAACCAGGCCTAGTATAGCAAGTGGGTCATAATCTTCCATTGTTAACATGTATCTTGCGCGGCATGTAACATGTTTCTGCGGAGAACTGCCCGATCGACGTCGATGTCGGAGGCGTGTGGAGGCACTAGGAACGTTCGATTTATCAGCACAGTCTGAAATCGCTACGATAAATCGTTACGTATGTAGCAGGCATTAGGATATTAGTGTTCTGTGTCACTGATTAAGAGAACTAGCTAACGTGCTGTGTTATTTGGACATTTTTCAAGTTATCATTACGATTATTGAGTTTTATTCCGAATTTTATTGAAAAGGCATCATGGAAGACGAATTCGTAAAAGTAGAAGGTACTAATCGTAAGATAAAAAGAATAAATACATTGATGTTGGTAAAATTTTTGCATGCAATCCCAATTTTTGTTCTGCTAAGTTGAGAAATGTTAAAACATCAATGTAAGTACCTATTACCAACTTTTGTTTATACAAAAACACAATACCAAGTCAGAGTGTATTTTGATAAAACATAGTTTAGTAGCTATCATAGTTTAGTTTATTTATAATTACAATCATTAGTAATTTTGACTTGCGATAACCTTCACTTCATGATGTTATGTTTTGTATAATAAATACTTAAATCAAAATGATCTTCACAGAAGAACAGTCTAGTTTTTGTAGGCAATGTATTCGGGTATCTTCCTGCCAGTTTTTACCAAGTATTTCTTATATTTAAATCAGTTGGCACTTGAATCCATAACTTTCCGGGTGCTTATGCTCGTATTTTTGCATTCAGGCACAATACAATAATGATATAGATGATAACTCATTATTAAACATTAAGAAGTATCTCATTCCTTTGCAAAATCGACAAAATTTTAGGACAGTGACGTCACTAGTTGATCAGCATGGCGGCTAGCGTTTTCACGCGAAAATTTGAAACGATAGATTAAAAGTATTTTATGGCACTATTCGGTTTAAAAAATTATATAAAAATTATAGTGATTCATTATCACTCTTGGATACATTTAAAACACTTTTTGAAAATGGGTGTACGAGGGCGGCACTGAAAATTTCGGGAATCAAGGCAGTGACACAACATTACTATTTTAAAATGTATTTATTGCTTTTCTAAGTATTCTCCGCGAAATTTAACACATTTTTCCATACGATGGAATCAATCATTGAAGCAACCATTCCATTCGGAAGTTGGGGTCTCCAAAATGGCCGTTTTGTAGGCGTCCACAGCTTCTTCAGGTGATGAAAATCTCTGTCCACGCAATTTATTCTTTATTTTAGGGAAAGTATAGAAATGATTAGGGCTTAGGTCGGGGCTGTACGGCGGATGGTCTAATAATTCTATGTTTTCTTGCTCTAAAAACTCTTTTGTTCTGTGTGCGGTGTGAGAACTCGCATTGTCGTGATGGAGGATGATGCGGCGGTTGCAGTTCTCTTTACGGAGTTCAGAAATGACCTGTGGCAAACAAATGCTAGCATACCATTCTGCATTAACCGTTCTTTGTCCCTCAAGAGGAATAGTCGTAACATGGCCGGTTTTGGAGAAAAACGTGGCCAACATTTTTTTTTGCAACACCCCGTGAACGAACAATTTTTGTTGGCTTTAACTCATTTTCGAACACCCAAACTCGTGACTGGTTTTTTGTTTCGGGTTCGTACGCGTATATCCAGGTTTCGTCACCCGATACGATGTTGTATACAGCATTTGAGGATCCTGCGTGGAATCTTTCGAGAGTTCTGACGCACCAAGTAACGCGAGCCGCTTTTTGCTCTTCACAGAGCGAATGCGGTATTCATCGGGAAAACAACTTTTTAACACCAAATTGTTCATGCAAGATTATTAGTATTTGACTCATGCCAATGTCTAAAGTTGCCCGAATTTTGCGGTATGTCACATGTCGATCTTTCTCAATCAGCTTACGCACAGCATCAACGTTTTCTTGGGTGACTGCAGTTTTTGGATGACCTTGACGGGAATCATGACTAAGCTTGACACGTCCACGTTGAAATTCAGCAAATTGTCGTTTTGGATGGGGCTTCATCACCAAATGCAGAAATCATCCGGTCAACACACTGTTTTTGTGTTAAACCACTTCGAAAGTCATAATAAATCACCGCTCTTGAATTTTCTCGAGTCAATTCCATTTTCTCAACGACTAAACAAGTTTGACAAAACCTTGTGACAAGACCGAGAATCTTTTTTTTAAATAAATATACGTATGATATTCGATTTTTAAAACCAAGGAGTTTTCAATTAACCAGATTTTAATATGACAGGAACAGTGGAAATATTCCATTCCCGAATGTAATACCCTATTGCAGCCCTAGTGCAGCCTATGTAATACCCTATTGTAGTTTCTTTTTGTATTATTTTTTTTATAATTCATAATTCCAATTTACTTATCATTTGTATGTATATCGACGACTAAATAAATTTGGAATTATTACAAACAATCACGCACGTACAATCGGATGACCTGCGCACCGGTGGAGTCATTTACGGCTTACTTTAAAATGCCTCTGTGCTTCCACCACATGGTTTCTGTGTATTATATGTTACATGGTATACTACATACGTACGCATATGTTAGACGGTTTAAATAAATTTAGAACTTACATTAACAAAAAAGGGAATGACGAGCATAACAACAGCCAGTTCCAGGCGCGGGTCAGAAACAGGCGAGAGGCGAAGTGTTGATAATACTGCTACAACGGGCGGTAGTCGCAGTACTAAAGCCAACACCGACTTAGCGAACGTCGCTAAGGCTGCATACAGCACACATTGGCATATCCAAGCGGCGCACATCGGAGGCTTCCCTGTGAACATTAAACATCCACATACACATATGGACATAGGATTTTCCTAAGATTTTCCTTAGTTGCTAGACATTTTTATGCCAATTCTGTGTTAAGTTTGGTTATTTTACATTGAGTGTAAATGCTATATGGTAATACCGACATCTATCAGAGGCCATAAGATCTAATGTCGTTCTAAAGTCACGTCTTACAACATCCACGGGATGTGATGTTGTAAGACTCGTATTACGGATTTCCTTGAAATGACAGCAAAAGAAATATCAACAAATATTATATTTTTATAAGCTTTTCTTTTAAGTTCACCAATTGAGGTACACAAAAACATTCTAGTATATAAAAATTAATGTTTGTTTGTTCGTATTTTATGCGCTGACAAACCGTTCGTTAGATTACAGCAAAACTTTGTCAACTTATTGCTTACACTTGCGCGAAACGGGATTCCGTATGAGTGTGGCCGACCCCTTCGTTCCGTTTCGGAATTCCGATTCGGGATTCTTTCATTGATAATGACTAATAAACAAGTCAACTACACAATCAAATGCTTTATTTTGGTAACCATTACCGGTTGAGTCATTCTAAGACAAAAAACAATAATTAATGATGGTATGCTCTGTATTGTTTTGAGTAGTTCTTAAATATAAACTTACCATATTCTCCGAAGTTAATAAGTGGTATATCATAATTCCTCGCACAGTGCTGCGCCAGTCTAATGCCAGCCCATATTATAAGCAAGCCTAATGTTGAGTCTAACATGAAGTTAACTATATACCTGTAATAAAAATATAAATAAAAGTATAAGTCTCCAGCTTGATAACATACGACCTACACAAATTATGAAGAAAAAGTGAACCATTAACCTTTCGAATTCACTATTAATACTTTTATATTCCTTTATATTAGAGAGCCGTGGTAGCTCAGATGGTTAACACTCGCTGTAAATATAACAGAACGCAAGTAACCCGGGTTCGATCCCCGCCGGCACCAATGAAATTGTTAATTGTAATTTTAAGTGCTGATTTACTACGTGCTTGGCGGTGAAGGAAAACATCGTGAGGAAACCTGCGTGTCTGTGGAATAAGGAAAAAATATTTCGAAGACATGTGAAGTTCGCCAACACGTATTGGGGCAGCGCGGCGGACACTTCCTTGCCCTAAAACCCTCTCAGAAACTGGGGGAGGCCTGTGCCCAGCTGTGGGACGTATATATGCTGTCACTTTACTTTTATATTCAGCCATACTCATTATGCAGGACGGGTGGGATACTAACAGCAGATACTCTCACACTGGTCTGGTCATAGTAAAGTGGATTTTACACCACCATTTACCACCACCTTTAGATAGTATGGTTCTTTATGTGCAGGTGAAGATGTGACACATGGAGTAAAGGATATTCCCCCTTCACTCTACCAAATATAACATTTCATCATCATTATCATCATTACAGCTCTGTACTAATTAATCCTATACTTACCTTTAAACTAGCAATTCTTGTATATATATATATAATCGGAATCTCGGAAACGGCTCCAATGATTTTCGTAAAATTTTGTGTGCAGGGAGTTTCGGGGGCAATAAATCGATCTAGCTAGGATTTATTTTTAGAAAATGTCTTTTTGTCCGTGTTTTTAGGCAATGATCAAAACTGCTACAATATCGTTAGAATAAGAAGGTAAATTTTGACAGTTTGTTAACGATTACAAATAGCTTAATTGGTATATTGGGCGGTCACAAAATCGTAATACCATGGTTCGAGCCCAGACCGACCGACCGACTTTTTTAATTTTTTTTTCAAGTTCCTTTCTTTTTTGAGAAAATCTATTTTTTCGAGCCCTTTTTTTTAGTATTTTTTAAAAACACGAAAATTTAAATTAAACTAATTGCACTCATGATTTTTTATTCAAATAACCAGTTCAGTTTTTTCTATTATGTCGCTAAGATCAAAAAATATTATTCGTATTTCATCAGTATGTAATTTGTATATAAATATAATTTCCAAAACACACGAATTAAAAAAAACCGAGCGAAAAATACCGAGCAAAGCTCGGTCAACCGGGTACTATAAGTATTGTGTCTTGATTATGTCGTTACATATTACAAATGGATTAGCAACCATAGTTTTTATTTTGAATTGTGATCAGGAAGATGCTACTGGCCACTGATTGCTACTGATTTAATAATATTCACTAACCTTGTTATATTGGTGTTAAAATATCAATTTTTTTTTACGTGGTAGAGCCATGCTGCAGTTATATTAGTAGTATAGTTGTAGCACGAATGGGTCGACTCGACCGGGGAACGACCACGCTCTCACAGAATACCAGCGTAAAATAGTAGCTTGATGCTGCTGTGTTTCGTATGGTGAGTGTAGAGAACCGGAGACCCTTTTTACTGGAAACGAGGCATTCCGTCTTAGTCCTTACGGGTGATAACGCATCTGCATTTTGATTCGTAATCGAGGATAGATGTAGTTTGTCTATTAGGTGGACTGTGTGCTCGTTTGTCACCCAATACTATAAAAAAAATACACTACACGATGTAGGGAAATGAAACAAGAGTTGGACAGCAGGATCTACGTGACAACTCAAAATAATAAAAAGCGGTCTAGGTGCGACCCGAACAGACCACACGACTAACTTCCCAGTGGAAAGAATAAAAAATAACATATGTTTTAATATTTTATACAATTTTACATTCGGCACAGATGGCTTCGACACCGACCGATGAAATGAGACCAATTCTGCTCAAAATTTAATAAGGTCTAAGTTACATTTTACACATGTTACACAATTATGTATTAAATGAACTAAATTTAAATGAACTGGTCCCATGTTAATATCACTCCTTTTTCTCGAGATACACAAGGCGAAAATTGAATCCGAACATACATACATATGTACGTACATGTGCACACACGGACATTCTCTTAAAAACCATACTATTCGACTCTAAAGACCTTGAAACGTGGAGATATGTTAAAATTTCCAATTTACAAAATCGGACCCGTTACAATAACTTCCCACTGGGAACGTCGGGAATTAAAAATAAAAGTAATTAAAAGTAAAATAAACGAGATAAAATCCGTAAAAGTTGTTTTAATCAATGTGTAGTGTTCGCGTAAATATAATAAATCATTTCCCACTGGCAAGTTAAAAACTGTGACTGCCAACCAGCCTGCCAAGCATTGCATTGGCGACTATGGAAAATATCTCCTGTAGGAGGCAATCTATTATGTTTTAAAGCGATAGAGCAGCTAGTGGCTACAATGAACAATCCGCATGTGAGTGAAATGTCACCAGTTAAAATTAAAGTGTCTTCTGTTACAAGTTTAAAGTTACAACCTACTATGTCCCACTCCTGGGAACACCGGACACAGCTCCTCTCATTTCTGAGAAGGTTTTAAGGGTAGAAAAAGTCCGCCTCGCTGCCCCAATGCATGTTGGTGGACTTCAAATGTCTTTGAAAGTTTTATTTTTAATTTCTATAATATGCAAGTATCCTCACAATATTTTGCTTCACAGTAGAGCATGTAACACAAGTTTATTTGACAGGATTTTCTTTTAAATACGCCTATCATAATAGATTTTAATTTGTTTCAAGCATGGCACAGACTGTATTGAAATATAAGTATGAAAGTGAAAAAACTTGTGCTTGAAGATGTTCATCTGAAGAAGAAAAAAATTGCAGAAATGACTAGAGTATCATCTGTGACCGTTTTAAACATTCTTCATGACCATCTTGGCATGCCTAAGGTGCCTAGAATGAAGAAGAAAAGTCACACTTAGAGGTCTCACTTTAAGACAGCTAAATTGGTTTATTTTAGTTACTTTAATAGTATGAAATTTTTCTATGGGATAACGCAACTGACACTGAAGCCATTTTTGTTTTGCAAAAGAGGTCCATATGGGTGATTTATAAGAGTCCCTCACAGAAAATTTTAAAGAAATAAATGTACTAACTTAGGCATCGCAATATATTGGTAATAATGTACGTAGGTAAAAATATAAATAGCTTTGATTAGAATAAAGACGTTCATACTTTAAACACTAGGAACAAATATAAGCTTGTAATAGCAGTTACTAGACTCCACAGAATTAGTAATTCATTTATGGGGCAATGTACATATGTGCTTTTCCAACAAAATCCTAGAAAATGTTCAGTTTGTCAAAAAACAACTTTAAAAGTTTAATTGAAGAAAAGTTAATGATTTCTTAAATTTACGCGAACACTACACATTGAATAAAACTATTATTTACGGATTTTATCGCGTTTAATTACTTTAATTTATTTTTATTATTATATCGACATTTCGGGTGCTTTACAGCACCCATGGTCACGGGGGGGACTTTAAAGTAATTAAACGCGATAAAATCCGTAAATAATAGTTTTATTCAATGTGAAGAAAAGTTGTACAAAAAGGGTTATTATAATATCAAGGAATACATAAATGAAAATAACCACTGGGAATGAGGTGATCACCACCATACTGGTTCTATTAAAATTCATTTAAAAAAATTGTACAAAATTATTATAGTTATATATGTTTATAAAAAAAATCCTACTGGGTTTCTTGCTGGTTCTTCATAGGTAGTTTCTAAACCGGTGGTAAATAAAAAAATGACTTTTAATAAGTATTATGTAATAATCCATATTAAATAAAAATAATTCCTTTCTAATCTAATTCTCACACAGCTTCAGAGACAGAAGCAGGTCAAGTATACTGAATTGTGACTGGGGATGAAACTTGGGTTCATCACTATGAACCTGAGTCAAAGCAGGATTCCATGCAGTGGCGTAAAAAATGTGCAGTAGCTCATAAATACAAGGTATCACAATTAGCTGGAAAGATTACGGCTTAAAGTTTTTGGGGATTTTGTAGATTGATTATCAAGATAAAGGTATCAATATCATGGGACAATATTACGCAATACTACTAGAAAAATTATAGGATGTGATAAAGTAAAAAAAGGGGAAAATGTTCTCAAGGTGTACTTCTTTTGCACAATAATGCACTTGTTCAATGTTGCGATGGCTTTCTTACACAACTGCAGCTTTGTAACTTTAAAATAACCTCAATATAGTCCAGATTTGGCCCCTTTGGATTATTATTTGTTCTCAAATACGAAAAAAGAGATTTGGGTAAAGAAATTTACAGATGACAAAGAAGTGAAGTCAGTAGATTTCTGCCTTTTCTGAGGGCCTTGAAAAAAACATTTCTTTCTAAGGTATAAATAAGTTATTTGAACAATCTGAGAAGTGTATTAGGGTTAATGGAGAATATATTGAAAAGGAAAAATAATTTCATGTTTAATTTCAACCCCTTTCCCTTTCATTCCATGAACTATGAGTCCTCCCCTCTTATATGTAGGTTTGCTCACTTGTCTAAATATAGGCTAAGAAATTACAAAAGCTATAACACATTAAATTTCTATGCTATAGTTAGTAGGCATGTACTTTTAACGTATGTGTTTATACTGACCAAGTGCATGGATTTCCTGTTAGATGTGGAGACAACCAAACATTGGCTGCATGAATAATAAGGGCACCCAAACCCTGTTTTGAAGTATCATAGAACCATATTAACCAAGGTCTTCTAGCATAACGTGGCTCACAGAATCTTTTACCTATAAACATAAATTGATATTTAACTTAAATCAATGGAACAATGGCAGAGGTCTAAATCTAGCAGTAGACTTTTATAGACATGAAAAAGATAAATATAGAAATGTGGAGGTTCAGAGCTGCAGCTTAGGAACTCTGCACTATAGCTAATTCAGACAATATAGCAGTTATATATGCAACAATATAGCAGTCATGTCATCACCAATATCATTTATGTAGATTTTTAATATAACATAATATATAACAAGATGGTATTAAATTAAACACCAACCACTTATATTTGGGAAGGGGAGGTATACTTTTTAAATACCTGCAATTACCTAGGAATACCTTGAAATGGCTCGAATACCATCATGCAAGCCGCACATTCATTTACCCCCTTCAACGACATAAATAAAAATTTACATACTACATGAATAGATTTATTTTTGTGCATGCATTTTGTAATGAGTATAAAAGTGTCAGCATATATATATATATATATATATATATATATATATATATATATATATATATATATATATATATATATATATATATATATATGTGTGTTTGTTTATATATCTTTTTGTCAACCTGTTGATCTTGGTAATTTATATAAGTCCAACCTTACCAATCAAACATGTGAAGGCCAATACAGCAAGCAAAAATTGCATAAACCATCCATAAGTATCAGTTAAAGCATCTTTGGAGCAATGAAGCTCCGACCAATAAACATAATCTGAACTGTTATTCATGTTTTCATTATATTAATATTTAATATAGGTGTTTACGTAAAAACCACTCAGTTAATTAGTAATTTTAAGATGATGAAATTTATAAAAACACGTCACTTTCATTAGGTGCATAATATTTATCGAAATAAGTCTTTTCTTTTCACACAACACATATCGCACGCAAATTGTTAACAGCTGACATTGATCATTGACAGATGTCAACTGATTGTTGTTGTACACATTTACCAATGAAGGTAAGCA
Organism: Parnassius apollo; assembly: GCA_907164705.1. NCBI lineage: Eukaryota > Metazoa > Arthropoda > Insecta > Lepidoptera > Papilionidae > Parnassius > Parnassius apollo. The sequence continues at coordinate 2,398,025 of CAJQZP010001468.1, read as the reverse complement.
AAAGTCTTAGAGCATACCGCCCAGTCTAATTTGTAAAACTCTTGCACCATTCAACCCGTAGAGTGAGGATACAGACTAGGTAACCCAGCCCTGGTTTGGTCACTCTTGTAATATTGCAATACGTCATAAGCAGGAGTGCTACCAGGCCTGGGCTCGCGCATCGACGTCTCGGGATGCAAATACCAGCACCCTTAAAAAGAAGTACAATTCTGCCTCCAGGTTCTTCAAAAGTGTCATTGTCAAGGCAAAGTCAGACCACATCGGCAGGATTGGCGAGAAACTAGTTCGTCTTCCTTCGGGAACAGGTGCATTCTGGTCTCCCGCCAAGGCTGTCCAAGGGAACTTCTGTCAGCCATCTCTCCCATCTGCACAGGGAGACGACTCACTGGCCCATGCCGCAAAGGACAAAGCCAATCTGCTGGGCTCTCTCTTTGCGTCTAACTCAACTCTTGATGACGGGGGTAACACTGCCAACCATCCCGAGAGTGAGTGCTCCATGCAGGATGTCCTGTTTACCCAACGCTCAGTGCGCAGAGCACTCCTCTCCCTGGACATCAACAAGTCGTGTGGGCCGGATGGCGTCCCTCCTATTGTGCTGAAGACGTGTGCTTCGGCGTAGTCCCGAAATCATGGAAGACAGTCCTCGTGCACCCGATCCCTAAAAAAGGTAACCGCTCTGATCCGTCCAACTATAGTCCTAACGCCATCATCTCCTTGTTCTCTAAAATAATGGAATCCATTTATTAACAGCCAGCTCATGCGGTACCTTGAAGATCACCAGCTGATTAGCGGTCGCTCGGCTGGTGATCTTCTGGGTGACCTAACTCATAAATGGTTGGAGACAGTAGAGTCCAAGGCGGAGGCGTAAGCGGTTAGTTTGGACATAACGAAGGCCTTCGGACGGGTTTGGCACAAAGCGCTTCTTACGAAGCTTCCTTTCTATGGGCTTCCCGAGAAAATGTGTAATTGAATCACCAGTTTTCTTGCTGATTGGGGTGTGGCCGTGGAAGGAAAAAGGGAGATCTCCCGCCGGGCAAGGTGTTCTGCCCAAGGAGCGGCCAACGCTCTGTGTGATAGTTCGAAGATGTTCTATATATATACTGTTTATGATTCGGAATTTCGATAGCGCGATTTAGGCTTCGGTGTGTTTCGCTTGTGGCGTGACGACAGCACCGCCACTTCACCCCCCTGCTCCGACCGGAGGTCGATAATACAGCCTCGTTGCCGTCGAATGTGCAAGTGCCAGGGGATTGCCTAGTAGTCTGCGGTGAGTCGAGAAGAAGGCAAGTAATCTGCAAGAGTGCCGTGAAGCAGAGGCGAGCAGTAAGGCTCAGAGCCATGCCGAACACTGTATAGCACAGAGAGTAGCTTGAAGAAACAAGAAGCATTATTATTCCAGCGCTGCGATGAACCTTGTGAAGCTAGATAACTTGCAGGATATGAAGACTGCAGACGATATCTGCTCGGGAGCAAATGGGTGGGGTACTCTATGGCGATGATGAAGCTTGAAGTTTCCGAAGGTAGTTAGTTGCGTGTTCAGATCACGTCGGGGTCACCACTGTGGCTGTGGAAGGAATAACCTACCATCCGTATATCACTTACCATCAGGTGAGCCGTATGCTCGTTTGCCACCTCTCCTATAAAAAAAAGAAGTCATCAGTGTATGACATGTGAGATAAAAGTAGTATAATTCGACTATGTGCATGTGACCCGAATTCAATATGTAATTATCTGTATCGGCATGCTTCACAATTTGGCTGATTTATAGAGATAAATCTGAATTTATTTTCTTTATTGTTTTATTTTATTTTACTTAAAACTTGCGTAATCCTAACGTTAAACATCTGTTAGCTAATAATATATATAATAGGTAATATAGTAGGTTTTATAGTCACTTTTAACAAAAAATATGCGTAACAACGGTATTTATAACGAAAATTAATTAGACACCACTTATTTATTTGCCATCAACGAAACTGGTGGCAGACAATAAAAAATCCGTACACAAATAGAGACAAAAGACTTAAGTTCTGTCAAATGGGTTAAACTGATAGGTTGACTTTAATTTTGTTCACATTTTGCATTAGAAATCCAAAATGTTCAAGCGAAAAGGAGTAGTGTTGTCTCTTAAGAGCCTATACTACTTCAAATGGCTTAACAAGATACTCTGTTATGCCAAAAATACTGCAGCATTGTTTTTGAAATAAATATATGGTGAAGTTGAGGATTAATGTTAAGTACTATGTTAGACGAAAACACGATTCCATAAAATTTTCTCGATAGAAAAAAAATCCATCCAAACTACATCCTCCAGTATAAGCTGATCTCAAATTGCAAACGCATTTCGTACAATAAGAGGTCAGCTTATACTGGATTATTCCTCATAGTGGAAGGTGTTGGTTTAGTAGTAAGCTTGAGTTTTATAGTTTTCGCCGTGTATGTATGTAATGTGATAGCCGTTTACGTATGGAATTATGTTTGTAGTAGGTCTATGCAAGTACCTACATAATATACATACCTATATAAGAAATTTTACAAACCGATTCTAAGCCACTGCATAAATTCTACTGCTACAAAAAACTAACCCAGCGCGAATCACCATTGCACTGAAGGTCTGTAGGCATTGGCTTAGTGTAGCGTAGCCAGGCGTCCGGAAAAAGCCGGACACAGTCAGGCTTTTTGATTGCGTGTCTGGCCAAATTAGACGGTGTCCGGCCTGTCCGGCTTTTGTCAGGCTTTTTATATTTGATAATTTTTTTACATTTTTCGTGTACTTAAATACATACTATTGCAATTATTGGAATTAATATTGTAATAAATATTGAATGATTAATAATAAAAAACACTGATTCATTCAATTTTAATTTAAGATTTTATTGTAAATGATATAACCATTGTTTTACTTTAAAATTATACTATCGTATTATACTAAGACTGAACAATTAAGGGTGTCCGGCCTTTATATCAAAATGTCCGGCTTTTCGGTTTAAATACCTGGCAACCCTAGCTTGGTAGTAAGCTTACGCTTTGCATTTTGTAAAATTGTAATCTTATAAACTTACAATATAGTTTTTTTAGTTATAAGAGTATGCCGTTAGTATGTACAATGAAATTAAGTTTGCGACATATAATTTTATGTTCATATTAAACAAGTTAATATTAAATTATGACTGAAAACTTTATTACCTACTTAGTGCTCGTCCGATAATAGTTTATTTAACGCTAACAAAATCGCTTTGAGTTCGTGTTCACGCGTGACTTCGAGCCACGCATAGTGTGTGAACGAGTTCGCATAGCGTGCGAACGAGTGGCGCGGAAAAGTGGAGGCGAAATTAGAATTTGAGCTGAGGTAGTATAGGCCCTTAAAGAGAAGGGCGCAAATATATGGCGTAGGAACTTCTACGATATCAGATATTTAAAAGAATGCCATAATTAAATTCACACGCACGTTTGAAAAAGAAGATGGAAGCTCGCTATGTAGTCAGAAAAAAAATCTCAAAATGAAATTCTGGATAACGCAGTTTTCACTTGGTTCTTACAAAAGAGAGCATGCGGTAAGCCCATATCTGGACCTTTACTATGTGAAAAAGCAATGGTTTTTGGTTGGGATTAGAAGCTTGGTGGTGATACTTCTTATAAGGCGAGCTGTGGACAGTTAGCAAGATTCAAATTTAGACATGATTCTTAACATCTGCAAAAATGTTATCTATACAGGTTGCACTAGACCTAGCAATACGAATCGATTCTAAGAATAAATTAACAAGATTATACGATTAAAACAATTAGGTAAACTTAATACTAATGGAAGAAGTTTCAAGGAGACTAATGTTAAAGTCTCCACATATTACAACAGTCTTGTTCTGTTTACTAAGTTTGAGCAAAACTTCTTCCATAATATTTTCAAAATATTCGTAAGTAGCACATGGGGGTCTGTTAACACTTACAACAATAAGACGCTCGAGCTCGATACAAGCCATTTGTGTGGACTAACGCGGACGAAACACGTCCTAATTGGAAAGCTGTACCAAGCAGATCATTCGTGAAAATGCAGCACAGGAGCACAAAGTGAGTGAGGATAGAGTTACAGTTATGGTTTGCACGAACGCTAAAGGAACACATCATAAATCGAAAAATCCGCTGTTTCAAAAATATTAAAATTCCCTTAACTTAGGCTAACCAATAAAAAGCGTGGATGAACACTGACATTTTTCTTACTTGGTATGAAAAAACATTTATCCCTGAGGTGAAGAAATTTCAAATGAGATGAGAAAAGAAGGCAACGTATTGTTGTTGTTAGATATTGCGCCAACACACCCTTCCGATGAAACACTAAGTCACGAAAATAGGAAGTTTACAGGTAAGTTTTTAACCCCAAACGTAGCATCGATATTGCAACCTATGGATCAAAGAGTCATTGACACTTTAAAGCGTTTATACAGAAAGCAGATACTGCGTCGTCTTTTGTCAGCAGACAACGATAAAATAGAAAAGATGTTAAAGTTTTTTAATGCAATTAATTTTAAATATTATTTTTGTTATGCTGGTAGAAGCGTGGAACTCTGTAGAATCGCAAACATTAAAAAAAGGGCATGGAATAAATTATTGAAATTTACTCCAACTAATTCTCCAACTACACCGCACGACGATTTCAAAGAAATAACGAAAGCAATGAAAATTTCTAGCATTGGTGATGGGTACGATGAAGAAAATATCAAAGAGTGGCTGAACTGCGATAGTAGAGACCCTGTATTCCAAATATTATACTGATGAAGAAATCATTAAGGATTCGAATAGTAACGAGAGAGAAGATAAAGAAGAGACGGAAACTGGGGATGTGTGTCTAGTACCTTCTCACGCAGAAGCTTTTGCAACTCTAAATGTTGCTTTTAAGTGGTTTGAAAGACAGCACGAATTCGATCCCATACAGTTGTTAGAACGAAAGCGCATCAGGGACTTGGCTGCAATGAAAAGATGTGATTCATTTATTTAGTTATAAGGTATACCAACAGCAAAACACACGAAACTTTAACAAGAACACGATAACAAATGTATATGGTTAAATGTGTTTGCAAATTACAGGTATACACAACATTTACCGTAATGTGTAGCTTATTATATTATAATGGTACTTAATATAAAATAACTTATATTAAGAAAAAACTAACTAACGAATGAGTGTGTGCTGAGAGGGTGAAAAAAATTGGTAAATTTTTTTTAAAGCATCGGGCAGAGTCGTCCGTAATCATAAAATATCAATGTCCGGTATCTTGGTCACAATTTCATTATATGTGTTACATATTCTGGCTAGGGGATAATGCGCGCCTAAATTTGTTTTGTGGCAAAGTATGAAGCCTGAGGAGGAGACTGCGACGTCTTCTTCTTCCTGTTCCTTCGCTTCCTCTTCTGTGAGGACTGGCGCTCTGTGGCGTCGTTAGCGGAGGGCTGGAGAGTCGCTCCGGTGGTTGCCCTTGCTTCCGTGGGTCCCACCGTTTCCATTGGCGTTGCGGGTGGGGGGAGGGACTGACTACCTACCCTTCCCACTGACAGTGGCCCACCCGTCCTCCTGTATGTTTACTGCTCTAAGGCGACTCTACGGGATCTTCTTCAGGTCCTCCGGGAGTAGCTCCGGCAGAACGATCCCCTGCTTCCTAACAATCCTCCTCAGGACCAGAAATCGTTTGCCGTGTGGTTTCTAGCGACGGTTGTCGCATTTCGGCTCTTCTTCTCTACCCATAGGGCAAAGGCAGGCGATGTGCAAAGCTGCTGTTGCTGCTGAAGAGGTGGCAGAGGCGTGCCCCAAAGCCTGGCAACGGTGGCATTGTGCCGGTCCCACTTTTCTTTGTCAGGCTTTGATGACACTTAGCGAAAATACTCTCACCGCTCAGGGGACGTACAAGAGCACACATAAAGGATTCTTACCATTTTGTCAGCAAGATTAAAGACCTACGTCTGGCAGACAATGAAACTATGGTCAGTTTTGATATGCAGTCATTGTTTACATGCTTACCTGTTGAAGACTGCATCTCAATTATAACTAGAAGGCTGGAAGAAAACAACATGCCCGTTGAATATGCAGTATTACTCAGACACTGCCTTACATCTGGCTACCTATTGTGGAAGGAGGAGTTCTACAAGCAAGTAGATGGTGTGGCGATAGGCTCATCTGTATCTCCCATTGTCGCCGACACATTCATGGAAGACTTTGAGGAAAAAGCCCTGCTTACTTCTCCCATAAATCCAAGATTCTACAAGCGGTACGTAGACGACACTTTCACAATTCTACCTTTAGATAAAGTAACCGAATTTTTAGACCATCTTAACTCTACTTAAATTCAGTTCACAATGGAATTAGAGGCAAACAATTCCTTAGCTTTTCTAGATGTGTTAGTAATTCGGAATCCTGATAACACCTTGAGCCATACTGTGTATAGAAAAAAGACCCATACAGATAGATATTTAAACGGTGATTCTCACCACCATCCTTCACAGTTAGCTACCGTGGGTAAACCTTTGTTTCAGAGAGCACGAGGGATCTGTGACAGTAAACACCTGGCTACCGAGCTCCAACACGTCAAGCAAGTTTTGCATGACAACAAACTTCGGGTCCCGCGCCTACGTCACAGTGAACGAGTGAAGCCGGCCACAGTCGAGCGTGTACCTGCTGTACTGCCATATGTTAGAGGAGTCACTGACAAGATTAGCTATATCTTGAAGCGCGCTTCCATCAAAACATAATTCAAGCCGCCGAAAAAGATTAGTCAGTTTTTACCATCAGTCAAGTGTAACGTCCCTCTGCAAGATGCAGGAGTGTACAAGCTTGATTGTGAATATGGTCTCTCCTACATAGGACAAACTAAAAGATCAATTAAAACCCGCGTTAAAGAACATATAGCTGATGTGAAGAATTGACGCTCCGAGAAGTCTGCAGTCTGTGAACACGTATAGGATCCCCCCGTCACTACATCAGATTTGATAGACCACAAATCCTCACTTTCCACCGATTCCTTCCAAGGATGATTCGCGAGGCTATTGAAATCAAAAAACATCCTAATTTCAATAGAGAAGATGCCTGGGTGCTACCATCTGCTTGGGATCCTATAATAAATAAAATTAAATCCCAACTCAAGCATACAACTGCAAGACTTCATGATACCATAAGTTCATACTGTGTAGATCGGAAAAAAAGTTAAATTTTAATCTATAGTAACCGCGGTTAACTATGACATCTGGACGTTGAATATCTCAGCCCCCCCGTGACCATGAGTGCTGTAAAGCTCTCGAAACGTCGGGTATTTAAAAAGTTAAATATACTCTAAAAATTCCGTAAAAACTAGTATTATTTCAATGTGTAGTGTTCGCGTAAATATAAGAAATCATTATGTTCACAGACTGCAGACTTCTGCAGTCTGTGCAAATGTTCAAGATCGTCCCTACCGTTACATGAGATTTCATAAACCACAAATCTTCGCAAAAGAACACCGATTCCTACCAAGGATGATTCGCGAGGCTATTGAGATTCAATAGAGAAGATGGTTGGGTACTGCCATCTGCTTGGGATTCTATAATTAACAAAATTAAACCCAAACCCAAGCATACCACTGCAAGACTTCAAGATACTGTAAGCTCGTTTTGCGTAAATCGGACCAAAAATTAATATTCAAAATATTAATTTCAAAATACAAAAACGGAAGGTAGCCGGGCTAACAATGACATTGGGACGTCAAACATCTCAGTCCCCCCTCCCCGTGACCATGGGTGGTGTAAAGCACCCGAAACGTCGGGAATTAAAAATAAGTAAAAGTAATTATTTAACACGAGATAGAATCCGTAAATTTAGTTTTATTCAACATCTAAAGCTGCCAAACTACTTAATCTACAGGTGGTACAAAGTCAATCCTCAAGGGGTCGCTTACAGAGGGACGGCAATTCTGGTGAGGAGGGACATCGTCCATCAAGAGCTGGACCTGCCGGATTTCCAAACGATGCGTTCAATCGGCATAAAAATGGAGGCGGCGGGTGAGAAAATAAGGATCTTTGCAGCATACCGGCCGCCAGGTTTTCAACTCCATTTCCTTCCTCGGACGTCCGAACGGTTATGGAAGGCACGACGCCCACCATCATCGCCGGGGACCTAAACGCCAAACACCCGGCGTGGGGGTCCAGACTGAACAACCCGCCGGGTCGTGAACTAAATGAAGATGCTAAGAATGAATGAATGAATGAATATACTTTATTGCACACCACAAACAAATTTACAAAGAACATAACAGAGAGCGGATTACATGTACAATTTGGCGGCCTTATCGCTACATAGCGATCTCTTCCAGGCAACCAAAGGTGTAAAGGAATAAAACAGTGAGTACAAGGTAGGTGGTGCAATATAAATATACCTAATATAATATCAATACATGCAATAAAATAACATATAAGTAAATAACTAACACATTAAAAAATATGATACACATATACATAGGTATATACATAAACATACACACACACACATATACATATATATATACATATACATACATACATATACACACATACACATATATACATACATATATCCTCAAATATATACCACTAACAATAACATAAACAAATAAATACAAAACTACATAATCACATAATTTATCCTAATGATTTTCGAACGATTGAGACAAGTAATGCTCTTTAAGAAGTCGCTTAAAGACTACAATAGTCTGAGCTTCGCGTAAATACAAAGGTAGGGCATTCCAGAGCTTAATAGACTGTACAGTAAAAGATTTATTAAAGAAAGATGTATTGTGAGTTGGTACCCTTAAAATGAGTTTTCTTGAAGAGCGTAAAGGTTCCCCTGGAAGTCCAACAAAACTAAATTTCTCCTTAAGATAAGGAGGAGTAGAAGAGTGAAATAAGACACAGTACAGAATAGAAAGAATATGCATGTTCCGGCGAAATTGGGTAGGTAACCACTTGAGACGTGAGCGAAATTGGGAAATGTGGTCAAATTTGCGCAATCCAAATATGAACCGAATACTAGTATTTTGAAACCTCTCAAGCTTATTTAGCTGGTCTTTAGTTATGTCTACATAGCTTGCGTCGGCATAGTCGAGAATCGGAAGGAGAAGAGACTTTGCGAGCATAATTTTTGTAGGAATGGGAAGAAATGATCGAAGGCGACGCAGTGAACTAAGAGCGACAAAGGTTTTCTTACTTACCTCATTCAGTTGGCGTTTCCAATTTAAGGAACTATCAAGGTAAACACCAAGATTTTTGACATTGTCAAAGTAAGGGATCACGACCCCATCGAATACAACAGGTGGTATGGAAAACCAGTCAATTCTTGAGATAAAGCTCTAACTACCAAAAATGATAGCCTGTGACTTTTTAGGATTGACATTTAGGCCATATGATTGACTCCACTCATGAATCATATTTAAGTCATTGTTTAATGTAGCGATTGCATTTGGCAAATTCTCAAGAGTTGACTGGGTGTAAATCTGGACATCATCCGCATACATGTGGTAGAGAGAAGAAATTTTATGAGTAATTGAATTAATGAAAATGGAAAAGAGTAAAGGTGACAACACGCCACCCTGCGGCACGCCTGCAGTAATATCACACCAAGATGAGTGAGTTTCATCAACATGAATACACTGCCGACGGCCACAGAGGTAACTTTGAAACCAGTCAATTACTGATGGAGATATGTTAAGGGAATACAACTGACTCAACAGTATATCGAAATCAACAGTATTGAACGCATTGCTGAAATCTAGCAAGGTCATGACTGTGAGTTGTTTATTATCCATACCCCACCGTATGTCATTAGTAACTTTAATTAAGGCAGTAGCCGTACTATGACCGGGACGGAAACCGGATTGTAAAGAATTCAACAAATTGTGCTTATGAAGGAAAAGTGTCAGCTGTTGGCAAATAAGTTTTTCAATGACTTTAGAAAGGAAAGGTAAAATCGAAATGGGACGGAAATCAGTGAGGTTGTCGGGATTAGATTTCTTCGGAAGGGGTATAACATAAGCACTCTTCCAGGCTTGTGGGAATTTAGAGGAAGATGCACATGCGTTAAGCAAATGAGTGATAATGGGAGTGATAACATCAAGGAGAGGAACGATCATATTACGGCTAATACTGTCGCTACCGACAGCATTTGAGGAGATGGATAATATGATTCTCTTAACATCACATACGGTAAATTGACTAAAAACGAACGGAGAATAATTAGGAGTCGGACTTACAGAAAGAGAACGAAGTGTTTGCAGTTTATGTTCACTATCAAAAGAGTTAGAAGGATTAGAAAAATGTTGATTTAATAGTTCAACATCAACACTGGGAGGTGAAGTATTAAGAGAGTTTCTACCAACTCCAACTGTTTTAAGAAACTTCCACACCCTAGATGAGTCGCCGTTCTCGACTGATGAATGAATATGGCGTCGTTGTGCATCTCTACACAATGTGTTGCAGCGATTCCGGATTTTAGTGTATTTTCTAAGGTTTTCCTCTGTTTTGTTCCTCTTAAGCTTTGACAATGCCGCATTCTTCTTCAAAATTAGCCTTTTCAGATCATCAGAGAGCCATGGAGCAGGTAAGTGCTTGAGTTTAACATAATGCATTGGCGCGTGTACGTCATATAGCTGAGTGAGAAGGGAATTGAAAAGTTCCACTTTGTCGTCAATGCATGGTGCTCTCTCAATCACTGACCAGTCAATATTATGAGCATCTTCGCAAAGTTGGTCAATATCCATTCCTCCAAAATTACGTCGCAGAACTAATTTAGGTTTGATTTTAGGAGGGCGTAGTTTATACGAAAGGAAAAGTAAATCGTGATAAGAGAATGCATCAGCAGGACACTGTCCATGCTTGAAAACTAGGTTTGAAGATGACACGATAATTAAGTCCAGAAGGGAAGGAGTACAGTTAGGAAATTTGTGAGTAGCAGCAAGGGGTAGGATTTGCATATTACACGCTTCAATTATAGACTCAAGTTTTATTGCCCGATTGTCGCCTTTAAGTAAACAGGTGTTAAAGTCACCCATCAAAATAGTATGACTATATGTAGGGACTAGTGATTCCAAAAGAGATTCAAAAGAAGTAAAATAGTTTATAGAAAGAGAGGGACTGTAGAAAACTCCAAGTAGGATTTTATTCTGAGACAGGGAGACCTCAACTAGCAAATGCTCAGCAGAATCACCAGGAGGCGGTTGACATGACGAACTAACAATTTTAAATGGAAAGTAGGATCTTAGATAGATCGCCACGCCCCCACCACCTCTATTACTGCGGTCATTTCTAATTAGATGAAACCCAGGCAAAGAGTAAGAAGTAGAAGGCAAACAGGGTTTTAGCCAAGATTCTGAAACTAAGATGGCATGAATATTTCGGGATTCAAATGACGCAAGCATGTCGGGATAATGAGCCGGAATGCTTTGGGCATTAATATGAATAGCATTGAAATTATTCACACAGTCTGAGAAACAAGAATTTAAGGTGATGTTGAGTGAAGGAGAAGCAGTTGTACTGTGATAACTAACATCACTAAGTGTCTCATCATCCGAAGACAAGGACAGAAACAAATCACTATCGTTACAAATGTTTGAGGATAACATAAAAACTAATTAAATATACAAATAAATACTAATATACAATAAAAAAAAATAAAATATAAAAAATATAAATGCAAGATCGAACGGTACCCACACAATTACAACCACCAGCAGCATGAAAGAGAAAGCATATAACACAACAACAACTTAAATAAATAAAACAATAAGTTTAATATTAAAATTCCCAAAACAAAACAAAAAAAAACTTGTATTCTAACATCAATAAATTGTAAAAAATTATAAACGTCGGACTAGGCAGTATCGTTATAGATGCCATTGCCAAGTTAGTAAAATATAAAAAGTAAAAATGAATCTTAGAATTCTCTGTATACGTCTAAGAATGCTTCTGTCAGCCTCTGTGGTTACAGTACTCTAGTCTAGTATTGAAACAGTAATCTATGGTTACAGGTAACAACTGTCAGTCTTAAAGTAAACAATAAAAATAAAAAACACAAAAGAAGAAATTAGGATAAACAATTAATCTAAATACCTGTAATGAGGAATAATTAAAATAATTTGAGAAACAGTCTTCAAACTAGTGCAACCAATTAGAAATGATGTCATTGAAATATATGGCAAAGAATTCTAAATTAATACCTGATAACCAAAAGTTACAAAAAATACATGTATTGAGCTGCTGGAGTACATGAGTAAAAGCTAAACTACAAGAAAAACACGCCACCTTCATTTTTTAGTCGTCTTCCTAGCGCTAGCAGTAGTAACACAGGGCTTAGGAGCAGAAGATGCCGCCGCAGCTGTCGTCACCGCCGTCGTCGCAGTCAAAGATGAGGTAGTAGGAACACCACACGCTGCATCAGGAATCGCGATCACTTCAGCCACGGTGTACACCCGGTGCTTCGTGCCATCGGACCCAAGCACCACGACATATCCATTTTGTGACCAACACTGGGATACGCCAAAGCGCTTCCGAGCAGCAACGAACGCCTCATGACGGCCCTTAGTCAAGAACTCGGATAGAGTAACTCCGCTATCCTTTAATTTGGTTTTAGAAAACCAGACTTTGTCACGGAGATCCTGATCTCGAAACTTCACAAGCAGCGCTCGAGGCTTGTCGCCACGGGGTTACCCTAAGCGATGGCATCTAGTGATAGAGCTCACAGTAATTTCAGGGATATTCAATCGCTCCGATAATATCTTACTTGTGCAAAGAACTGGGGTTTCATCTCGGGCTTCAGGCACACCATGCACAAGCAACATCTTCTTCCTGGTCCTTACCTCCATTTCATCTTGATTCCTAGAGAGAAGCTGGAGCTGAAGTTGCAAATTTTCTAGTGCTGACAAAACAAATCCCCTAAAGGCGTTAAATTGTGCATTAATGTTGGAAGTAGGGCTTGTTGCAGGGATGGATGTTCTGACCTCCCTCTGGAACTCATCCATACGTGTAGTAAAATTCAGCGTTAGCTCTTCAATTGACTTCTTAAGCAAATCCATTATGAATATTCAATCAAAAGTTATTCAAAGGTCAATGTCAGGTGACAGTGAAGTGGCAATAATAAGTTTTAAGTTGTGCAGTGAAAAACAAATTATTAATAAACAATGCTGGTGGATTTATGTGTTTACAGGTACATTTATGTACTTGATTATCCTAGATTTACTATATTTTAACATTAAAATCTCAGGAACAATTTTAAATATGTCAATACACTTGGCACCTACCCACCAAAAAAAAAAAAAAAAAGAAAAAAAAAAAAAAAAAGAATTAGAGTTACGACGTCTTAGGTCCCGAGGAACCAACACACATTCAAACAGACCCACGGAGACGTCCGGACATTGTGCTCTCTAGGAACGTCAACTGCCCGATAGTGGTAGAGGTGCTGTATGACGGAGGCTCTACCACCAACATCTGCAGGAGAGACCTCCAGAACACATACCGATACACTCAGCGGACGACGTAGAGGCCGCTGCAACTAGAATTTCCAAGAGCATCTAGAAGGCCCTCAACCCAGACTCTACGATTGTCCCTCTCTCTGGATGTAAAGATGAGCTGCCGCGAGAGATACGCGTGCAGCTAAAAAACAAAAGAGCGCTGAGGAAGCTCTATGCGCGCACTCACTGCCCCAGACTGAAAACCAAACTGAAGCATCTAACGGACGAACTGTCCGTTGCAATCCAGACCCACACAGGAGAGGCCTGGGAGCGGCGCATCTGAAAAGCGGATGAACACCATGCGTCGCTCTACATATTGAACCGGCAGTTAACGAAAACTCGTTCTCCCATTTGCCCGCTGACCAACAATGCGGGTGAGCGATGTTATGATGCCAAGGGCAGAGCACTTCGAGGAGCAATTTATGTCGAATCCAGCAAGTGTGGAGTTTGTGGAGCATGCCCGACAGGGGAGCCGAGTTCCTGTCTTCGCCCACGCCACCGCTTGCACAAGAGTGGTTCATCTCCCCCACCGAACTGCGGAGGACAGTAACCCGCCTGCAACCGACGAAGGTGCCGGGCACGACGGGATTACCAACGTTGTACTCCGACAGCTGCCCAACAGAGTACTTGTAGAGATTGGTCGACTCTACAATGGTATATTGCGGACATCCCACTTCCCGGAGGCCTGGAAGAAAGGCAATGAAAATCATCGTCTTGCCGAAACCCGAGAAGGACAGGCATAGAGCTGCCAATTACAGGCCGATCACGCTGCTACCTAACATAGCTAAACTGCTTAAAAGATTGCTGCTAAGACGCCTCTGTCCGTGCATCCAAATCCGGGCTGAGCAGCACGGATTCAGGAGGGATCACTCAACAGCAACACAGCTGATCAGAGTGCTGCACCTCCTTGCGGTCGAGAATAACCATGACCGCACATCGTTGGACGTCTTTCTCGACATAGAGAAGGCGTTTGGCAGGGTGTGGCAATCTGGATTACTCTACAAGCTAGAAGATCAGACCAGTATCTTCCATATCTGCCATGTTGCGGCTAGTGGCGTCGTTCCTCGCAGACCGGAGATTCTACGTCTGTGTAGAGGAACGTCCGCAATAAGGCCCATAGAAGCCGGCGTACCACAGGGCAGCTGTCTGTCTCTAGTCCTGTACGCGGCTTACACCAACGACATCACCACCCCGACAGGACACCTGCGCGAATGGGAGGACGACGTAGAGCTGGCGCTGTTTGCGGACGATAGCGCCTACTTCACCTCGTCCAGAAGAGCTCACATCGCCACTGCTAGGATGCAACGTCTGCTGAACCTGTTGCCACCATGGCTGGATGAGTGGAAGATGGTCGTCAACGTTAGTAAGACGACCGCTCTGCTCACTCGCCGCTTCAGGAGATTCCCACGACCATTAACCCTCAGAGGTCAGGAGATTGCGTACGAAAAGGTCGTGACCTACCTTGGGTGCCGGATCGACTGCACGTCGACTTCGTCGTCCGCAAAGCCAGATGTGCGCGGTTTATGCTCCGTCCAGTCCTGGCATCCAAGCTGCCGATTAAATCGAAGATCTCCATCTACAAGAAGTAAATCAGACTATTGATGACTTATGTTGCTCCAGCCTGGTACGTGCTCCTGAGCGATCGACAAAAGCGGCGACTGCAGGCCCAGCAGAATTTGACACTACGGACCAATGTCGGAACTATGCGGAACGACGTAATAGCGGCTAATCTGAAACTTGAAAGCTTTTAAGAATTTGACGCTGACAACGGGCCACATCAACACCTCAACAGTTTTGCGCCGCTACATACACGACGCGACCCTTTCCAAGAGTTAGGGATACCCTACTTTATATCTATTCACTCATCTCTACTTTAGACCCTATCCAAGAGATACATTCTGATATTACATTCATTCAGTCGATATTACTGTAAGCTAATAAGCTAAGAACGTAAGAACATAGCATACATTCGGCATAGTATCGGTAATCGGTTCGTCGGCCGGCCCATTGCCACTTTAGCTGCTAATCCGTTGGGCTATATTGGTTACTCTGGTTCTACTACGGATATCCTCATTCTTAAGTTTCTAATGGTACTCAAACCTTTTCGGAATCCGGTTTGTTCGGGAGGCTGGAACTCGTCGAGTCTGACGAGTCTGTCAAGACGATTCGTAATGATTCTCGAAAACAGCACGCGGCTCAGAAGGGAAATTGGCCTGTTGTTCTTTAAAAGAGCGTTATCGCATTTCTTGAAGAATAAGATCACCGCACATCTACTTCACGCTTCCAGAGTAGTGCCACCATGAAGGACGGAATAAATGAACTTCTGAAGGACTTCAAGTATTGGTTTCAGAACTGCTTTAAGAAGCTCTGCTGTAATTCCATCCTCATATAAAAAGCAAAAATTTTAAACGAAATCTTATAAATTATAAAAGCTTACATACCTAATTACGCGGGTTATGTATGTAGTAATTTTTGTGAGGAGTTATAGCCAAAGAAGTGGTCAGATTACTGTTACTAGTGCACTTAACAGAACAACTAAAGAAGACCACTCTCCAAAGTCTTTTTCCTTCAGGCTAGATTGATATATTATTATAATTTAAATTACAAGTCCTGCATAAAATATAAGAAAATTTAATTTTATAGTACATAAATGTAACAAACGTTATATATATTACTTAGTCACTTTACCGAAGAACTGATGGTCACCCAAGATGGTACGTAAAGTAGACGCTAGATGGCATGAATTTAAGAAATCATGAATTTTTAATGAATGTATTTTTTTCAATATGGTTAATTGTATTTGTTAATTTTTTTACTGTTTACTGCCGCTGCCACGTGGCTGCCATTTCTATATGAAAATCATAGATTATTAAAAGTGAACCATACAGATGGGAAACGCATGAAACTAGCTACTACCGGTTTTGATGGTTCTTTTTTTATTCAAATTAATATTACTTGAACTCATTTATTTTATTACTTATTTTATTTAAACGACATATTTTAATCCGACCACATATTTTATACGTGGTAGAGCCATGCTGCTGTTATATTAGTAGTATAGTTGTAGCACGAATGGGTCGGCTTGACCGGGGAAGGTCCACGCTCTCACAGAATATTAGCGTAAAATAGTAGCTTAATGCTGCTGTGTTTCATATGGTGAGTGTAGAGCACCGGAGACCCTTTTTACTCGAAACGAGGCATTCCATCTTAGTCCTCACTGGTGACAACGCATCTGCATTTTGATTCGTAATCGAATATAGATGTTGATGTCTATGGGCTACAGCATCCACCTACCATCAGGTGGACTGTGTGCTCATTTGTTACCCTATCCTGTAAAAAAATGTTTAAAATATCTAAAGAAGTCTTCGACATCGTTAATGTACTTTTAAAAGTACGGGACAGCCACTAATTTTTACGACGAGAAGATTAATTTGATAGAGGATACCTAGCAGAGCATGGTCTGCCAGATATTCATAGAGCTATTGACTGTACCTATGTTGATATACGTATTTCACCTGCCATTCCAGACTGGTGTTTAGTACAAGAAAAGGGCGGTCTACAATAATTGTTCAATTGGTAATTGGTGGCAAACAAGTTATAGAGTTTTAAAAAAAACTTTAAACCTAATAATCAAGTTTTTTCTAAATAAATAATAGTAGTATTATATTCATCTAATATTCACCTTTCCCCCAGAAATAACCATGAGACTATTGTCGTCCCGGTTAAACCTTTCAGATTGTGGTCACCCCTTAACCATTGAGCTATTGAGTCTCAATATAGCTATACTAAATCTAATAATAGGTCCTTACATATAAAATTGGCGTTTTGTACGGGAGGAATATAAAGTCAATTTGTTTTTGTAAAATATATTTAATTAATCAAAGTATGCACCGTTGTTATCTGTGCACTTTTGCCATCTCATAGGTAGTTCATTAATCCCTTTACTAAAAAAAAAACCATGGGGGCGAGAGTCATTAAACTCTTTGAAGGCGGTTTGGACTGCCGCATCGGAAATGAATTTGTTTACTTGTAAGAAGTTGTCCGGAAAAAATGGTAATCCGTTAGAGCAAGGTCCGGGGAGTACGGTGGATGTCGCAGACATTCCAGTTGTAGCTCAGCTAACTTAGTGGTTGTTTGTTGTGCAGTGTCTGGTCTTGCATTAGCCTACTACTTACTAGCCGCAGACTTCTAGTTCGCGAAATCACCTACCTCGTTGTTTTCGGTTTTACTTTAATAACGGTGTCCTTTATCCAAAAATTCCAAATTTTTGGAAGATATTGTGTCCCCAGGTGGCGCACAAAAATCACTAAAAAAATAGAAGGTTGTGGCGACTAGCCGAGCGCCGCACGCGATTTACCGCTTTGCTTCCTTGTACGTGCGGGGATACGGGATAAGCTTATTTCCTATTTTATCTACTGTGGATATTATATCCTCCATATGTCTATGCTCGCAGGGTGGATAAAACTTTGACATAGGGATAAGATAATTTTATCTCTTGTCAGTGGATAGAATCGAGGGATAAAATTTTTGTTTCGTGCCCATGCTGCTTCAACAGTGGTAGAGCCACGCGGCAGCTTTGCTGTTGCACGTATAGGCCGGCTCAAACCGGGGTGGTCCACGACCTCACAGAATACTGGCGAGAAGTGAAAGCTCTGCTTCCGCGTTTCGTTTGGTGAGTGCAGGTGGCCGGAGGCCCAAATCCCCCCCCCCCCCATCAACATGGTAGCGAATA
Organism: Parnassius apollo; assembly: GCA_907164705.1. Lineage (NCBI taxonomy): Eukaryota > Metazoa > Arthropoda > Insecta > Lepidoptera > Papilionidae > Parnassius > Parnassius apollo. Next base: position 2,379,803 of record CAJQZP010001468.1, on the reverse strand, counting down.
AATGGTAGCGGAGGGTACCAGCACCCCTGCAGAATCCCTCGCTGAGCATCCACCACCATGTTTCTTCACTTCTGAGCGTGGGTGCTCAGGCTGCCCCGCGTATTCCGGGAGGGGGGGCAAAATTCCGCTCAAGACTACAAGTGCTCGGGGTAAACGGAGCAACAAGACCAAGGCGACCCCTTTTTTTTTTACATGGGGAAATGCCTACGCACACCCGCCTCGCGGGGGCAAGGACGGGTTATGTCGGAATCGCACCGACTAAAACCCCATGGTGTTCCACCTTCGTCGCATATTGGCAGGGCTACCGGAACGTTTTCGCACACATCCGCGGCCCCACCAGCGACTGCCGGCCCATGGCAGCACCTCATCAGGAGAGGAATATTCCTCCCCGTTCTCCTTCCCAAGTAAGGCGCACCAGAATACATGGCACGCCTTCCTCCACGGCCTCCAATTACATCTGCGCAACAGCCGCGTCCGATGCGCGAAGGCCATGGGGCCAGGAAAAACGAGCACTTAGAAGTACTAGCCTTCCCGACCCCAGCGGCGGATCTGGTCTATGGTTCCGCCGCCAACCAAGATTCGGCTGCGGAGGATAGGGAGAGCGGCGCCTCGCAATACCGACAATCCTCTCCCCCCGCAGCCCCATCACCACCGCATCAACGGTGCGGCCCCGTTTGAGTCGCGGAGGATAGGGCGAGTGGCGCATCGCCATACCAACACTCCTCTTCCTCCGCGACTCCACCTCGGCTGCAGCGGTAGGTGGGGAGGACACACCTCTCACCGCAGTCCACCAACACACATCCGAAGTGGGCTTCCCAAGCCCACTCGGAGTGGCCACCTCGGGCCGGCCCTCCACCTCGGACCAGCCATATGGGTTCCTCTTTGTTTTGCCGTGGGAGACCAAGCCACGGCTACTAAGCCCCCCCGCCACGACAAGGCGGGAACCCGTTCGGGGGGGACCAAGGCGACCCCTGCCACGCTGTCCGTGAATTTCTGCAATATCAGGGGACTTCACTCTAATCTAAACGCCGTCCACTACCATCTCGAGACGGCGAGGCCGGCTCTGTTCTTTCTGACCGAGACGCAGGTGTCCTCTCCGGCTGATGTCTCGTATCTCTCCTACCCGGGGTACAAACTGGAATACTCCTTTGTGCCTCGGGCTGGAGTTTGCGTTTACGTCAGAGAGGACATCTGTTCTCGACGCCTCGGTAGACTTGAAGGTTCGGACCTGTCCATCCTTTGGCTACGCGTAGACAACGGCGACCATCCGCGCGTCTACGGGTGCCTCTATAGGTCCTATAGCGGTAATGCCAAAACAGACCGACTCTTCGACTACGTCCAAATGGCTACAGATTCGTTGCTACAGCAGATCCCCTCCGCAGAGATCGTGATCCTCGGCGACTTTAACGCCCATCATGCCGAATGGCTTGGTTCACGTTTAACCGATCATGCGGGGAGATCTGTTCATGATTTTGCCTTGGCATATGGTCTGACACAACTGGTTACTTCGCCTACGCGGATTCCAGATGTGGAGGATCATGCACCTTCCCTATTGGACCTTCTGCTGACCACTCACCCGGACGGATATCAGATTTCCGTCGACGCTCCTGTAGGCTCCTCGGACCATTGTCTTGTCCGGAGTGTGGTGCCACTCACGCTGAAATCGCAGTTGCATTCTGCTGGCTGCCGCCATGTTTGGCACTATAGGTCAGCCGATATGGATAGGATGCGGTCTTTCTTTGCATCCTACCCTTGGGAGCGGGTTTGCTTTTCTTGATCCCAATGTTGTTGCGGATTCTGTCGATGATGTGGTACATCAGGGTGAGGAACTTTTTATTCCTTCCTCTGTGGTGCCAATTGGAGGCAAATCGCAGCCATGTTTTGGTCGCTCCTGTAAAATAGCATCACGCTATAAGCAGTAATGCTACCAAGCCTGGGCTGACGCATCAGCGTTCCGGGATGTAAACACCAGCGCTCTAAAAAAGAAGTATAATTCCGCCTCTAGGTCCTTCAAAAGAGTCATTGCCAAAGCAAAGTCAGAGCACATAGGCAGAATTGGCGAGAAACTAATTCGCCTTCCTTCTGGAACCCGTGCATTCTGGTCTCTCGCCAAGGCTGTCCAGGGGAATTTCTGTCAGCCATATTTTCTATCTCTGCACAGGGAGGACGACTCACCGGCCCATACCGCAAAGGACAAAGCCGATCTTCTAGGCTCTTTCTTTGGGTCCAACTCGACTCTCGATGACGGGGAGAGTACGCCGCCGACCATCCCGTGGTGTGAGTGCTCCATGCCGGTAGTGCAGTTCACACAGCGCTCAGTTCGCAAAGCACTCCTCTCCCTGGACATCCACAAGTCGAGTGGGCCTGACGGAATCCCCCCAATTGTGCTGAGGACGTGTGCTCCAGAGTTGGCACCGGTTTTAACGCGTCTTTTCTGGTACTCCTACTCATTAGGCGTAGTCCCAAAATCATGGAAAACGGCTTTCGTCCACCCGATCCCTAAAAAAGGCGACCGCTCAGACCAGTGCAACTACCGGCCTATCGCCATCACCTCCTTGTTCTCCAAAACAATGGAGTCCATTGTAAACTGCCAGCTCATGAGGTACCTTGAGGATCACCAGCTGATTAGTGACCGCCAATACGGTTTTCGCCGTGGTCGGTCAGCTGGTGATCTTCTGGTCTACCTAACTCACAGATGGGCGGAGGCAGTAGAGTCCATGGGGGAGGCATTAGCCGTTAGTTTGGACATTGCGAAGGCCTTCGATCGGGTTTGGCACAAAGCGCTTCTTTCGAAGCTCCCTTTCTATGGGCTTCCCGAGAAATTGTGCAATTGGATCACCAGCTTTCTTGCAGATCGGAGCATCAAGGTCGTTGTAGACGGTGCAAGCTCCGATTGCAAGCCTATTAATGCTGGTGTTCCACAAGGCTGCGTGCTATCGCCAACGCTGTTTCTTCTGCATATCAATGATATGTTGCAAACCCGTAACATTCATTGCCATGCAGATGACAGCACTGATGATGCTCTTTACACCGGCCGAGCCAATATTTCTTGGGAAAACGTCTCCGAGTGCCGAGAAAAACTTGTATCTAAAGTCGAGTAGTGCTGAACAGAGTCTCGGATTTGGGGCGACTAAATCTAGTCCAGTTTAACCCCCAGAAGACACAAGTTTGCGCGTTAACCGCTAAAAAGAACCCCTTTGTCGTATCTCCTCAGTTTCAAGGCACTCCCGTTGTTGCCTCTGCCAGTATCGGAATCCTCGGCGTCGACATATCGAGTGACGTGCAGTTTCGTGGGCACTTGGAAGAGAAGGCCAAATTGGCCTCTAAAAAGCTCAGCGTGCTCAGCAGAGCGGGACAGTATTTCATGCCAGCACACCCCCTGCAACTTTACAAGGCGCAGTTTCGGCCGCACATGGAATACTGTTCCCATCTCTGGGCTGGAGCTCCCCAGTACCAGCACCTTCCACTTGACCGCATCCAGCGCAAAGCGGCTCGAATCGTTGACGACCGAGTGCTTTCCGATCGGCTCGATTCACTGGCACTGCGAAGAGATATTGCATCTCTTTGCATTTTCTTTCGCATATACCATGGAGAGTGCTCTGAGTAATTGTTTGGATTAATCCCAGCCGCCAAATTTCGTGAACGCACTACGCGGCAAACGTCCCGATACCATCTACACCATCTGGATGCTTGGCGGTCCACCACTGTACGTTTCAAAAGGAGTTTTCTTCCGCGTACAACCTCTTTGTGGAATAGTTTACCTCCGGCGATTTTTCCGAATCGATACGACCTGGGGGACCTTCAAGAAAAGAGCTTACTCCTTTCTAAAGGGCCGGCAATGCACCTGCAATTCCCTTGGTGTTGCGGTTGATCATGGGCGGCGGTAGTCACTTAACATCAGGTGAACCGCATGCTCGTTTGCCCCCTCTCTATAAAAAAATGCTGCTAGCCCGGCTCCTTGTTTATTCCATAGGCACACGACACCTTCGTACCTAGTTGAACAAAACGCGTAAGCGACGCCGTTTCGGTGGCGTTTACGACTTTTTTCTCCCACGTTAAATCTTTTGAATTTATGTGTCTGTCTCTTTTTACTGTCGCTTTTTCGTTTCATTAAGTTTCAAACCACAGCGATGCTAAAAAAGTCTTCACTTCAAAAATTATAAGAAGTACTTTCAAATTTAGACTGTAGCTACAGAGACGCCACTCTTATTTAGCGGTTTCCCACGGACACTTTTTTTATACAGAATCTGTACTCCTTTCCTCTATACTCCATAGTTTTTGGGTTTCGCTTTTTGTTTTTGGTCTAAGCTTTTTGCTGCTTTTTGGTCTCGTGTCGTAGCCATTGCCATTGCCGCCATTTTTCATTATTTTGTGTTTTGCGTCTCACCTAATTATTCAAGTTAAGAAACGAAGATATAGAAATAGATATTAGTATTAAATATCGTTTTGCTTTGTGAGCTGTACAATTTAAGTTCTGTGCCGCGTGGTAAGTAATTTCTTATTAAAATTTGCATGTGGAATTTTGTTCGTAGTGAGTAACAGTTAACGTCAAAGTATTGATTATTTCTCACACGCATTATAATTCTTTTTATATAAGTATATTACCTGTGCGCAGTATTAATATCTTCATTGTTCCATGAGATATATAATAAAATTATAGTTATAGTACAAGCTATTCACTTAATATGCCCCTTCTAATTTGTTGGTTATGTAGAGGAAGCAAACCCTACTTTTAACGTACTTTATGTACTTATATTTAGTCATGCGTGAAGTTTATCATTTAGGTACTTTTTAAGACTATATTGTTATTGCACATCAGCATTTTAAACATATTTTTTTTGATTAAGAACGAGTTATGTGTAATATCATGTTGGATTGTGTGATTTCAAAAAAATATAGCGCTAAAGATTATTTATTCTTTTTTTTTAAATAAATTTTAGTTGTAGTTTGAGTAAGAAAGCATAAATCATGTCCACAATGAATGAACTGTCCTTGTTGTAAAATAAATAATATTTCCAAGAGTAATACAGTAATTCAACTAAGCCGCCTACCCCTTATCGTCCTGTGGGCATAGAAGCGACAGAGGCCCTGATACTGGTTCAAAATAATAAAATACTGCAGTTGTCAACCTGCCAACCAAGTGATATGTGGCCTAATATGCACCAAATAACATGCTCCCGAGAAGTATTCCCTCACACACCAATGCTATGTACCGTTATCTGATTAATTATATACTTTGTCAAATAAACTGTTATAAATAAAAAGCATAAGTAGTTTTAAAAAAAAGACAGTTGGGAATCTCAGTGATCATTTATTTATTTATTGAAACTTACAACTATCATGACAGTAATAACCTAATGGGACAGTATACACATATCAACAACTCAAATGTGTTGATTTGGATCTGTTGTCTTTTGTAAGTTTTACAAATTTTAAATAAAAACCAGGCGCAGGTTACTGCATAGTTATGGTTGCTTTTCTAATATTTAAAAAAAAATGTATCTTTCTGTCATTGATCAATTTGTCAGTTTGTGCACATTTAAAAAATTTCATAGTTTATTATATCACTCATTTAAAATCATTAAAACATGCAAAACTACTAAAATTCCATATAGTTTAAATACCAGTTTCATTTTTCAACTCTTCATTCAATACAAAAAATAATTATTACATTTAGGAATCATTTCAAGAAATTTCCATGATACAAATAAAATTGAATGTGTTTACGTGTAACATTGAAACAACTGGCTTCTATTAAGCATAGAGAATTGTTTGCATGCTCTTTAAGCATAAACAACTATTGGCTGAACTGATTTTGATGATATTTCACAAGCTAAAGAGAAATGCCTGAAGTATTTTTTATGATGTGGTTCTGTGCAATTAATAAATCCTTAATTTTTATTTTAAACATTATGTTTTGAAGTTAATTGGAGTCATAAACGAGAAACATACTTATTATCTACTTAAAAACATCAGGATATATGATAGAAAGAGACAGATAGAGGTCAGATATACATGTGTGTGTGATTGAGGTCAGAAAATGAGTGATCAGGGCAAGACCAAAATCAAAATACACCAGTGTGCATGTAATGTGATTGTGTGGGCAACGAATAGTGCTGCAACATGCATTGCTCGCCTCTACCTCAACTATTGATAATGATTGCAGTATATTCGTATGTTCTGATTTGATGCAGATGATGTGTTTATAAGTGAATATTTTTACCTGACTACAGTGAAGCCAAATAGTTACGATTTTAAAAGGCTATGTATGTATTTATTTTCATCTGTTCCCTCACATCTTCTAAACTACTCATCGTATTTCGAGGGTTGTATGCTGCTCCCAAAAATGAAGTAATATTGAAATATCATATCTTAGTATCCAATAGAAGGTGTAATTCAGAATGTTCTTGGCATTCCAAAAATGCATGTTATAAAAATATTAAGTAAACGTTTTTTATAAAGCAGAAGTAACCAACAAAATTCTAGTCTACCTGATAATGGTAACTGTTTACTGCAGCCCATGGAAACATGCAGCTAACTGTATACTTAAAAGGTGTTAAACAAGGCTTAGTAATTTTTTTGGAATATTTCGAAACATATTGATTTCTTATATTTACGTAAACACTACACATTGATTAAAACTACTTTTACGGATTTTATCGCGTTTATTTTTAATTTTAATTATTTTTATTTTTAATTCCCGACATTTCGGGTGCTTTGCGGCACCCATGGTCACGGGGCACTGAGGTGAGGAAACTGCAGTTTGTGATCATATCCTAGACTGCCCCAACCATTACATCAGATTTGATAGATCACAAATCCTCGCAAAAGAACACAAATCCTCGCGAAAGAACACCGATTCCTACCAAGGATGATATGTGAGGCTATTGAAATTAAAAAAACATCCTAATTTCAATAGGGAAGGAGGCTGGGTACTACCACCTGCTTGGGTTATAATCAATAAAATTAATACTAAACCCAAGCATACCACTGCAAGACCTCAGGACATAGTTCATTTTGCATAGATCGGGCCATAAACAACAGGGTTTTTTTAGGGTTTAACAATGACATCGGGACGTCAGTCACCTCAGTCCCCCGTGACCATGGGTGCTGGAGCACCCGAAACGTCGGGAATAAAAAATAAAAATAATTAAAATTAAAAATAAACGCGATAAAATATGTAAAAGCAGTTTTAATCAATTTCGAAACATTTTCAGACCCTTACCTATTGCTATAATATATAAGCGAAATACCACTGACTGACTGACTTATCACGAGAGCTCTAAAAATTATACACTCGATTAAACTAGCGTATAATAGGGATGTTCGATGATGGCGATTTTGCGGCCCGATACGACTTAGGGACCTTTTTTTGATAGGACTATTGTAAAATCCGTTCTTAGTGAGCGTGTACTAAATTACAAAATGGGTACTAAATTTAAAGTCAATGGAGTGTATAATTTTTAGAGCTCTCATGATGAGTCAGTCAGTCGGTGGCATTTCGCTTATATATAAACAACGTACTTAGTTTAAAACAGTAATTAGTAATTACACATATTGGAAGAAGTTACCAAATATCTTGTTTGTTATACAGTCCAATATTTTTGCTATTCTTTTTTTATTTCTTTTTTTGAATTTTGCTTTTGATTTTGCTATTGATTGAAGAGATACGAGGGCGGCACTGAAAATTTCGGGAATCAAGTAAGTGACACAACATTACTATTTAAAAATGTATTTATTGCTTTTCGAAGTATTCTCCGCGAAATTTGACACATTTTTCCATACGATGGAACCAATCATTGAAGCAACCATTCCATTCGGAAGTTGGGGTCTCCAAAATGGCCGTTTTGTAGGCGTCCACAGCTTCTTCAGGTGATGAAAATCTCTGTCCACGCAATTTATTCTTTATTTTAGGGAAAGTATAGAAATCATTAGGGTTTAGGTCGGGGCTGTACGGCGGATGGTCTAATAATTCTATGTTTTCTTGCTCTAAAAACTCTTTTGTTCTGTATGCGGTGTGAGAACTCGCATTGTCGTAAAGGATGATGCGGCGGTTGCAGTTCTCTTTACGGAGTTCAGAAACAACCTGTGGCAAACAAATGCTAGCATACCATTCTGCATTAACCGTTCTTTGTCCCTCAAGAGGAATAGTCGTAACATGGCCGGTTTTGGAGACAAACGTGGCCAACATTTGTTTTGCAACACGCCGTGAACGAACAATTTTTGTTGGCTTTCACTTATTTTCGAACACTCAAACTCGTGACTGGTTTTTTGTTTCGGGTTCGTACGCGTAAATCCAGGATTCGTCACCTGATACGATGTTGTATACAGCATTTGAGGATCCTGCGTGGAATCTTTCGAGAGTTCTGACGCACCAAGTAACGCGAGCCGCTTTTTCGCTCTTCACAGACCGAATGCGGTATCCATCGGGAAAACAACTTTTTTACACCAAATTGTTCATGCAAGATTATTTGTATTTGACTCATGCCAATGTCTAAAGTTGCCTGAATTTCGCGGTATGGCACATGTCGATCTTCCTCAATCAGCTTACGCACAGCATCAACGTTTTCTTGGGTGACTGCAGTTTTTGGACGACCTTGACGGGGATTATCACTGAGCTTGACACGTCCACGTTGAAATTCAGCAAACCAGCGATAAATTGTGGTTTTGGATGGGGCTTCATCACCAAATGCAGAAATCATCCGGTCAACACAAACTGTTTTTGTGTTAAACTATTCGGTCATAATAAATCATCGCTCTTGAATTTTCTCGAGTCAATTCCATTATCTCAACAACTAAACAAGTTTGACAAAACCTTGTGACAAGACCGAGAATCTTTTTTTTAAATAAATAAATGGTATTCGATTTTTAAAACCAAGGAGTTTTCAAAAAGGATTTTTTTTAAAAAGGGTAAAAAAGGGTCGATCTGGATGAAATATGGGTCAGTCGTAATTTAGACTTTGCAGTGAACACACGTGAACAAGTAACCCAAGTAAGAACAAGTAAAGATGGACACCAGCTCTGAAGAAGCCGCTCAAGTGATTGCCCTATTGCAGTCGGGGATGCGGCAGTGTGACGCTGCTCGACAGTTGAACCTGTCCCCTTTTTTCAGTTTGACGGGTGTTCCAACGTTTTCAGCAGACTGGTGGTTATGTTACAAAACCGGGATCTGGAAGAAAACGGTGCACATCAGAAAGAGATGACCGTTTCATCGTTACGACATCTTTACGAAACCGTTTTACAAATGCTGTTGAGTTGCAACAACAGCTTCGATCAACTCGGTGAACATCTGTGAGTGTTTCTACGATAAGAAGAAGGTTACACGAAAAGAGTTTAACAGCCCATAGACCTGCTAAAGGTCCAAAACTTACTGCACAGCATCGCAGAGATCGCCTAGAGTTTGCTCGCAATCATTGCGAGTGGACTCTAGAACAGTGGCGGACCGTACTCTTCTCTGATGAGACGAGGGTCTGTCTCTTCTGCAATGACAGACGTAGAAGGGTCTACAGAAGACAGGGGGAGAGGTTCACACAACCCTGCTTCGAAGAATCCGTCGAATACGGGGGTGGCTCGCGTATGTTTTGGGGCGGCATTTCCGTCGACGGGAAAACGGAACTTGTGTGCGTTTCCCGGACTCGGGGTGGCCGTGGGTAAGGGTCATTAAATATTGGTCGGTACATTACTAAAATCCTGGAGGAACATGTGGTCCCGTATGCTGGTTATGTCGGTGATGGATTCATGTTAATGCATGATAATGCTCGTTGCCACACCGCGGCTATTGTACGGGATTATTTACAGGAGGTCGATATCCCTGTTATGCATTGGCCAGCACGAAGTCCTGACCTTAACCCAATAGAACATCTCTGGGATGACCTAAAACGGCGCGTGCGAGCTCGAAATCCAGCTCCAACCACTCTTCAAGAGCTCCAAGATGCGGTACTTGAAGAGTGGGAACAAATACCCCAAGAGGCTGTTGCGACCCTTGTAAGGTCCATGAAAGATCGCATGGAAGCCGTTATCAAGGCAAGGGGGGGTAAAATTATTAATTTGCAAATTTGTACATACCCTGTCTTTTTCTTTAATTTCTCTTTCGTCTCGTTATTAAAGTAAAATTCAATTAAAATTCCTGAAAGCTAATGAAATTACCTTTCGAATGATACCCTCAAACCACAACATTGCCATTGGCCTGTTGTGTTAAATTAGTATTTAAATTATTTTTTTCGGATGTGCGATTTTTTTGACGCCGAGTGTAGAAAGAAACTTAGCTTCCCTCCCAAGGGACCAAAGTCATACCGTCGGGTATCCTGCCATTGTCTAAAATATTCCACAAGGTTCTTAAACAGAGAAAACATTTATAGAAACAAGAGCCCTTCGAATAACACCTGTCAGGGAATGGTAACAGAAAAAACTACCAGTACTTTTCTTACATGAAAGTCCGTTAAACATATTATACTCGTCGACGCCGCTACCATGAGTTTATGCCAGATGTAAAATATCCAATGTAACGATGGAAAGTAGCATTAAGGTACAAAACGTCTGGTATTACTATCGGTAATCAGCCTGTCAAATATTCTGTTGGTCACGAAAAATCCTACCTAATATGAGAGAAGTCCATGTCGAGCGTTGGGTTTTTTTACCGGCTGATAAGTATTCACAATGACGGAATTTGTTTTAGTAGTCTTGAAGTGGTTCTCGATGAAGAATTATGAATTATAAAGGGAAGGTGCATTGTCACCTCTGAGGACTGCGGTGGTTTTCGTCATTCACCATACGAAACACAAGAATCATGCTGATATTTTACCCTAGTATACTATGTGAGCGTAGTACTTCTCCGGTTAATCGACCCATTCGTGTTACATACATAATAATTTAGTTGATTGACCAATGTGCGTTCACGGTTGATTATAGGCCTACCTAATAGTTTGCAACAAGGAACGGTCGCGGATTACACTGCAACCATCAACGCTGCAGCAATCTCATTTAGAATATTTAAATAGTACTGTACAACAAATTATGGTTATAGTTGCAATATTGATTTCGAATGGGAATTATTTTAATATTTCAAAATAAAACCAGTAAGGCATTACAGTTGTAACGATTTTTATTTAATAAGCCATCAGTGAACGTTGTCTGTGGGGACAATAAATACCTCCGCGTTATTTATTGGCTCGCGTGCGTGCATCGAGCTTATGACTGCTTTTACGGTGTCCACCATTTAATTTGAACGTACATGCAATATATACCAACTGGTTATTACATACGAGCAATTGGAGAAAAAGTGGACTCTAATTGTCGCCTCATCCCTTCATACGGTGGTGGGCGGTCGGGAGGTTCCAATAGCTTACCGGAATCGAAAGTAGAACATAATAATTATAGGTGGTGGGATTGTGGGGTGGCCGATGCGATGGTCACCGTTCCCATGCTCCCACCGACAACAAACCGTCGCGCGGCAACTACTCATGACATATGCATGAGAGCGGCAACAGCGACGGCGATGCCGACGCTTAAATATACAAGGCCGGGGAAATTACCAAAGAGACGAACACATAACACACAAGATGTCTCCCCGACTGCGCCTAGCGTGCGGCACGCCCCAACCTCTCCAATTACACTCACGAAACGTCCGATTCCTTTCTTACAAGTCTGGACTATTTTTATCCAACCTACCATAGTCTTCATAAGTCATGAAGACGACCCCTTTAGGTGGTTGTGCATCATTGTAAATTCCCTTTGGTTTCTTCGCCTATCACGCAAAACTTGAGTCTAGTATTGCTGTAGGCATTATTGTTACTTTTTGATTACGTTATGACATTGAAAAAAGTAGCTTTTAACCTAACTGACATGTAATTAATTATTTAGATAATTTTATATCATATATTTTCTCAGAATTTGATTGAATATGAAGAAGAAACATGCAAATGTATTAATAAAATATGAAAATAATATTTTAACGTCTTATTAGAACAGAGTAGTGTCGATATAAGAATATCCAATAATACAAGAATATCAACAGCATCTTCCGGATAATTGCTGAATAAAAAAAATCTGCGGCTGCCAACCCGCTTGCCATGCGTGGTAATTATAGAAAATGTAATAAGATATTCTATAAGAGGAGGTTTATTTATGTTAAGCAGTGAACTTTTGGTAGGCTGTAATAATATTCTATTAGACGCAAATAACGATGTTAACTCATGTCATGAAATACATCTAAATCTTTAGAAAAGAAAAAATGATTTAAACCACTAAGTTTATGGAAACAAAATCGTAGACAAAACACCTTAAATTTACCGAATAATTTAAAAACTATACTGAACCATTTTATGATCCTCTTATTGGTGAAAATTTATTTTTTATAAAATAAGGTCACATACGAGTACACACACACACAGTCCACCTGATGATACCTAAGTAGATATTATTGCCCATAAACATGCATCTATCGTCGGTTAATAATCAAAATGCAGATGTTATGTTGTCACACCTGAAGAATGCCTCATTTCCAGTAAAAAGGGTCTACGGATTTCTACAATAATCGGGCCGACCCGTTCGTGCAACAACTATGATATAGCTGTAGCATGGCTCTACCACGAACAAAGTCTTACGAGTTCAGGTTTTAATTCCAGCCAGCTTAATAACGTTTTACACATAAACGTTTTATATGTAGTTGTTTTGTGAATGTTTCCGTGTGCACTGCATCGGTTGAAATTTTTTTACAAGGGAAACTAGAAGATCAGCTGCGTCTATTTTCGCGCACATTTGCGTTAGTTAGATAAGTTCTGATAACGATAAATTTGTCATCGTCGTAGAAATCGGTCTTTAATAACCTTTAAATGAAGATATTCGCCAACGTCGTGTAATGGCAACGTAAAAGATTCCTATAGTTCGTGCCAAATTGATTGAGAAAAACGGACGATGACCTCATATGAGCCGAGTGTCAAAAGGCGTAACTTACAAAATCTCAATTTAGATGTGATAACAATATTTAAATGTTGTTATTATTCACACTTCTAGGTCAGCCCTTTTTTTTTGTTTCTTAAATAATATTGTCTGTGGTTCCTATATAAACATCGTAAAATCTTACGGTACATCGCGAAAAATGTGTTATATTTTATATTTCAATTTATATTAACAGTTTCATATTAATAAAATATTTGAAGCAATATAATCACCATATTGAGCTTTTGGAAATTCATCCCTTTAAAATAAACAAAACGCGCGTTACGTCAGTTCGTTGTAAAAGAAACGTGACAATAGCAGCTAGAGATGCGTCACTTTCTTTGGGCCGGCCGCCCGCATGCACCGAATAAAAATAAAGTTCAATAATATTGAAATTGAAGTTTTATCTTTTGAATAAGTACGTACTTATTCGGTGTTGTTATCACTCGAATCTTTATATGTATTATAAATTAATGCTTTTTGTTGTTAAATGAATAAAGTACTTTATGACAATAGATGATTTTTCTTTTACAGCGGTCTTTTACATAACTTTTTAATAATAGTTAATAAATATATATTATATCAATCATAAAAAATGAAAAAAAAAATATCACTATAAATAAAGTACTACATATAAAAGTGCGACCGAAAGGTCAATGTAGGTTTTTCTCAGTCGATTTGGCACGAACTATACCTTATAATTCCGTGGGTTTAGTAAGAGGCGACAGAGGGAAACTGAAATAAGAGATGTGCAGCAGAATCTTCCTGATAAAAACTTAATAATAATAAAAATAAAAAACCCGTCTGTCTAGCATGGCAATATGATATGTTCAGAGTAGAGTCAGAAGAAAAGATTTTCGAGTGGCAGCCTTGTAACCTGTAAACGCAGTTTATGGCGACTCCGTAATGAATGCGTGACCTGCTTAAGATATGCAAGGTAGCGGTGGATGCAGATGGTTAGGAGCCAAAGGCCAAAGAATGCAATAACCAATTAGGATTTAAAAATTGTATTTTGAGTATAATTTATACCGATACTACGTTTTATTCCGCACACGGTATAGCGCTTAGAAGAAGTTATGATCGATATAGACATCAAATATTCATGTTGAATCGACTAGCGAGGAAATGGAACGGAGAACTGTCTGAAAGGCCGCAAGGGGTGATGGGGGCCCCGATCTAATTACATAACTGCCTTTAAGTAATATAAACTTATTCAAACAATATTTGATATAATAGCGTCTTAATTATACTTAATGTGTTTTTATTTATAAAAGAAAAATCTCTAAAAGTTGTATTATAAGGATAAAAACATTCCATAAAATCTATGACACGATCCCGATAAGAAAATCACATCCACACACGTCTGTCACAAAAAACATTTTATATTGATTTGGTATAAATAATATGCTAGCAAATTGTTACAAAGTTATAGAAGATCAAATGCAAATGTAAGTGAGATTAGCTCAAACGTCCCGTAAGTAAGGTTGTAATACTTTGACGGTTCGTTGCGCATTATTCCGATACGGGTGCGGTACGTAGTACGTACAGACGCTGCGGGGCGTGAAATAACCGCGATTGCTTTATGTCGAGACTGTGGTGAGATATTATATACAACCGAATTAGTGCAATGAAACTCTGTAACTATTTATTAAATTTCAATCCACACATATTTTTTTAAAACTTTACCCCCCGCCGACACTAAGATTTTCTCCTCTATTTTTAGTAGTTTTATTTTACATACATATATTTTACAACGATAAACATCCAGGCTCGGAACAATTGTTTATGGGCTTTACAAATACTTGTTCCTTGCAGGAATCGGACCCTTGGCGTGCATGAACGCGTACAAGTTGGAAAAAGCTAGGAAAAGTTTTCACTTCTCTTAAGTAGATATCATTCTTGGAAGTAACTATAATAAAAATTGACCCTTGGGTCTGGGTATACATTTTTTTATGACCTCATCAGCTTAACAGTTTATAATTCTAATTGACGTGCATAGTACATACATTGACTACCTCGGAAAATAGCTTTTCAGGAAAACTGTTTTCACTATCTCTTTAAGTAGATATCATTCTTTGACCAAACGTCCCCGCAAAACTAAAGAATTATTATAGATTTGCGGATTCCATTTTATTTCTACATGGATAAAGTCGCGTAATACGAGGATGACACTGATAGAGTTTAGAACTGACTACTTGTAAACTATATAATAAGAAAAATAGTAAAAATTTTGAAAATTGAAATCTTTGCCAATATTATTGTGTATGTATAGGCAATACGTAGTAAAGCAATATTATGATTGTAGTTGCAACTATATTATGGTGATAGCTCTAATGGGTCGATTCAACCGGGGAACGACTGTGAAATAGCAGCTTAATCCTGCTGTGTTTCGTTTAGTAATTGCAACCGTAGATCGCTTTTTTCTTAGTTTTCGGGGGTAACAACGCATTCATGAGGATGGACATAGATATTCATGGGCCATGTTGCACTAAACATCAAATGGAATAGGCGCTCGTTTCACCCTTGTTTTGG
Organism: Parnassius apollo; assembly: GCA_907164705.1. NCBI lineage: Eukaryota > Metazoa > Arthropoda > Insecta > Lepidoptera > Papilionidae > Parnassius > Parnassius apollo. The sequence continues at coordinate 2,364,335 of CAJQZP010001468.1, read as the reverse complement.
CTCTTAAATCGCGATATCTAGCGTTTAGTTGCGACGCTGCAGAGTCACAGGTTCGAATCTAAAACGGAGCCTGTATTTGTACTGCCTTCAAATAATTATTTAGGCCTGGATGTTTGACCATGTGCAACATTACCAATGCGAAAGTGTCAGCTCAGTGTTCATTTGCCCATTCGCCTCTATCTGGCCTGTATTATTGAAAAAAAAATGTCGATACTCAGCACGCTGCGCAAGTGTAATGTATATCGGTATAACTTGCATTGGTAATTAGAATCGGCAAATTTTTAATAGTGCAGGCTAGATAGAGCATGCTTGAAAAGGTCTATGTCCAGTGATCTTGAAATGGCTAAGAGTATGATGTTATAAAAGTTTGATATAATTTGTCGCATAGTGAAAAGTAAACCATAAATTATTTTTATCGTGTCTTATTACAAAACGTGGATTATTTATTGGTAGCCCCGGGTTTGATGTAGAGCCTTAGCCACAAAAGAAGTACTTTAGCCACGGCACCCACAGTAGTCGCTAAATTTAACATTTGCTGTCAAATTTTATAGATATCTACTATAAATTTTGGTCAGCATATTTTCCGCGTGACTTCTTTCTTCAAACAGACTAGTTTTAATCCCTGCGACTAATAATAATTATAAATTACTTTTTGTATTGAGACTGCCCTTAATAGGCACAAATTTTCAAGTGCTAAGACATCTGTTGTTTCTCTAGTTTTCGCGGCAATGAGGTCGCGTGCGAGCTACGGTTCGTTGTAGAGACCCACTTGCCTTGAGTAGGGTATCCATTAATGACGGAACATGGAAGCCATCATCAAATATAGGACTTAGTACAGCTAATCAGTAGTACAGCAGTAATAAAAAGTACTAATTAAATACTTATATGTATATTAAGAAATACAAGTATTTATGTTTTTGCTATTGAATAAGGTATAATACAAACACGTAGTGTGCGATTCAAAATAGTTCCAGTTCGGTAGGATGAGCAAGAACGATATTTTGGAAATTTTATATATATATATATATATATATATATATATATATATATATATATATATATATATATTTACAAAGGAACCATACACAGAAAATGTTAATCTGAGTATTTAGTTTAGTTAATCTGACGTTTCAATTTCACTCGTCTCTGCATCACTGAGTAGTCATAATTCTCATCATTATTATCACTACTGCTTCCCCTTAATAAAATAGAACATGGATTTATATAGGTATTTTAAATATTCCACCGATTACTAATATTTTAAATTAATTTATAAAAAATATGAGTTCAATAGATTTTATAGCGGGAAAAAAAACGTTATTAATAAGCAAATTAAGTTTCTTTGTAGGCCGTACTTTTCAAGTGACATTTGACAGATCGCGGTCAATCGAGGACATTGACGTTCCTATTCTGATTTGAATCGCATTAAGTATGTGTAATGGGATTCCTTCTCTTCTTTACTTTTATCTTTTCAATTAGAATTGGTTTTAGCTTCTCTTCCTATACCACAATTGTTATTCTTGTATATTTTAAATTTATATTGTTAAAATGACAATAAAGATTTGAAAATAATCGCAGACTATACCTCTATATCCCGTAAAATTTTAGCTAGCATGGTTATCCTATCGTAGACCAGACGGCGCGATCCGATTCATTCTCACCAGTCCCTGAATATTTCAGCAGTTCGCTTGAAGCAAATTACAGACTTCGTTTCTATCCTTCATGACTTTTACAATTACTTTTTAATATTCTTCGGTAGGAAAAGACAGCAGCGACAATTAAGCCAACGATACATGATTGCTGGGCTTCGAGTTGTTTCTAAGCCGGACACGATAATACATTTTGTTTGCCACCTGTACGGTCACACAAAACCCTACATAATTTTCTTAAGCTGTTCAGTAGTCCTATTTTTGGATAATTTTTAGCGATGGGCCGAATATGAATTTCACCGAATACGAATATTCGGCCGAACAATATTCGGCAAGATCACCTCGGTTTTAACCAATTTATGTCGAAACTTGTTATTTACTCGTACTTTGATTAGCGCCGGACCCTGCCCCTCGCTCCCCCGCCATACCTGACATGTTATTGCATCATCTAGTACTAAGCAAAATTTGTGAGAAAAAGTGTTTTGTTGTGATATCCTTGGTGATGATTGATAATTATATGATAAAAATGTGTGGCAGGGAGATTTACTATTTGGACTTATTTTAGAGAAACTGACGACCAAAGTAAAGTGAAATGTACTAAAGTAATGCAAAAATTAATTCCTAAAATATTTTATCAAGCTTTTTTTATTTGCTGTAATTGGAAATAAATATACAGTGCCTCAAAAACATACCGCTATACAAGTACACTTAACTCATAAATAAAATATACTTTTAAAAGTAAAATTATGAAAGAAATGGCATTACTCAATTCGTACATTTCAATACAGTGGACTCTTTGAGTACCACTTTAACGATTGTTCGGTGATTTAACCGAATATTCGGCCGAATACGAATATTCGATAAAAATGCCGAATATCCCGAATACTGAATATGAAACGAATATTCGGCCCGACATCTATAGGATTTTTTTCTCATAATACGAGTATTGACTGTCTTTTCATTTTGTAACCCTTGTTTGTTTCATTTTGTTTTGTATAAAAAATAATTTAATTATAATGTTATTCTGCATCTGAATATACTTCATTGATTATTTTATAATTTCTGTCTCAGGCTCTTCACAGTCACAGTTCTGTCACAGGTGTATTACATGCATAAGTTGCACTTGGGAAAAACACCCAAAGACGGAACAATTATTTGTAGAACATACCCTTATTATTATTTATTCTGTGCGGGAGTTAAACCCGTCTAAGTTTGCAGCAACTCTTTGTATTTCGAGTTATTTTTCCGTAAGGGCGAAATCTTTTATCGTTTGTAAACAATGCCGTGTAGTGGTGGCGTAAGGAAGTCCATCACACATTTCGTCCCGTGAGTGTCGTAACAAGCGAATATGGGAAATCCCAAAAAAATTAATTGGCTTCAGACAAAAAGTGGTAGACATATTGTTTACGCCAGACGTAAAATATCCAGAGTTGTGGAGCAGCGTCAGATATTAAAAACGGCTACGGTACTACGATCGCCAAACCTAGCGTGCCAATAAAGGCTTTCTCATAGTCTAATGAAGAAGAGCATGCCAACTATATGTTGTACTCTATATTATTAATAAATATTGAACATAACTCCTTAAACGGGCCAAACTGTGAAAATAACGAACAACTAAAATGATAGTTTCAGAAAAAATATGTCGTATTATTTCTGTAGGATTTGTTGGTGGTTTGTTACCCGGGTAACGATTGTCTTTGTCGTCGACTCATCGGCTGACTATTAGCTATTGACAAATAGCTGCCCACCTAGATTTCATTGGACATTGCATGCACATACAGACATACAATATATTCTAAATAACCATAGCGTGCAGGTTTGTTTGACCATTAGGACATTTCAATGGCCTTCCGATTGATCTTACAAACGTTGTGGCTTTTGGAAGTAATTTACGTTGACTGAGCTATTATTTTTGACCTGTATTCTCTTTGATACCAAGAATTGATAACAAATAAACGAAACATATTATTGTGACACAGTGTGTTACGTATATAACGTTAATCTATATCATCATTCTACATTATCGGCTAAAGACAACGCGTAAAGGACTCGAGTATGTCATTGAAGTTCTTTTTTATTCGATTTGGTAGTTTGTGTAAAAGGACATTGTTAAATCTCGCCTAAGAACCAACTTAAATTTGACAATTACTAAAATTCTTATCCTTAATTATGTATTAGATAACATTCATTAGATAGTAACGGACACTTCTGAATTATGGAGTCAAAATAAAAAGGACTTTTTAGATTTTAAGCTTTTAATTTGCTGCGTCTGGACTCCTGTGATTTGGCCAATCGCACAATACTTCTTACATTTAACAATATTTCAAAAGTTGTCATAAACTCAAATATATTATGAAAACGTTAATAATTAAATATACCTAAGATTAGTATATACCACAAGGAACTGGAATACAGTAAAATCATGTGTATTCATTAAAAATAACAATTCTATTGTACTCTCATTGGCCAATCAACATTTTGCCACGCAAAAAAAATGTTATGTTGACAGATGACAAGACGATAAAATAGATAGGCGTCAGACGTGCGATCGGTAATTATATTGTTGAAGTTTGCGGGGAGGTCGAACAGGAGTTGATTACTGATTAGTGAAATACAATGGGTGCGTTTGGCAGAAAAAAGCGCTAGCAAGCGCTCACAAGCGCTGAAATAGTTTTCGGCCAGGACACGATTTCTACTTCAGTAGCGCTGACACAATCCGCCATTTTGCTTATTTAATTTGTTTGTTTTAAAGTAGAGTTTATAAGTTGTTTTGTGCAATATTAGTTTTAAGTAATATATTGACGTGAATAAACATATACATGTTATTAAAAATTCATGATTGGTAAGTTTTTAATATGAATACTTTACAAACATATATTTAAATTAAGTTAGGTTCCCCGGTTAAAACTAAAATCGTGTCCTGGAGGAAAATAGCTACTTACGATTTGACAGCGCTTACCGCTTACGATCGCCATTTTGCTTACAAGCGCTTGCTAGCGCTTTTTTCTGCCAAACGCCCCCATTTACTACATGCTGAAAATGTATGGCTCTTGAGAGGGAGAATACATAGCCGCCATATTAGTAGTAAAACTTATTTTGTATACATTTTGGTTGATGAGTCAGAAATTGGGAGGGAGGCAATAAAAAAATATCGTTGTAATTGTGTTGTTGGGCCCAGAACTATAGGTTGCTGCGCCCATGTGCCATAACATGGTATTTAAGTTGGGCCCGATACCAAGAAAATATCAACCCCCTGCTCAATTCTTGAATAATATTTTGCTCGAAAGTAATGATGGTTGATAGTATCAATCATTGCTTTGGTTGCTAAATGAGTGTATAAATTGTATTTAATAAGTATGAATAAAACAAATACCTAATCACAACCTGAGTATTATATACCGTATAAGGGCTAATAGTGAACTGCTTACATTAGCAATAACATTACTATTTCATATAAATAAAAGATAACCTCAAAATCTCTACGATAACTGTTAATATCTCGGTTTTCGTCCGTTGTTAAGTGTCCGTCAAGAGTTATTGTTCTTACGTACAATTATGTATAACTTCGGACTTAAAAGGTATTTTTTGTTACTGTTGGTTCTTAGGCGAACATTGTATGGACGCAGAACAATGTCCTATTAATACATGCAAGTAGTTGACCTATTCTCTTGGACGGACTGATGGTGGAAAATCTATCTAAAATATTTAACCTAAACCATTGTGACGACTGGATATTGCTAGACTTAAAAACTATTTACAACGAATAACATGGAATATATAAATGTAAAATAAGTGTAATTAGTAATTACGTATAAGATTTGACATGATAATCAGGTTTCATTATATCTGAATTTTCGTCATTTCTTAAGTGACATTATATTAAAATACCCGGTTGACCGAGCTTTGCTCGTTTTTTTTTTAATTCGTGTGTTTTGGAAATTATATTTAGATACAAATTACATACTGATGAAATACGAATAATATTTTTTGATCTTAGCGACATAATAGAAAAAACTGAACTGGTTATTTGAATAAAAAAATCATGAGTGCAATTAGTTTAATTTAAATTTTCGTGTTTTTAAAAAATACTAAAAAAAGGGCTCGAAAAAAATAGATTTCTCATTTTCTCAAAAAAGAAAGGAACTTGAACAAAAATTTAAAAAAGTCGGTCGGTCGGTCTGGGCTCGAACCGTGGTATTACGATTTTGTGACCGCCCAATATACCAATTAAGCTATTTGTAATCATTAATAAACTGTCAAAATTTACCTTCTTATTCTAACGATATTGTAGCAGTTTTTCATTGCCTAAAAACACGGACAAAAAGACATTTTCTAAAAATAAATCAAAATTTTATGAAAGTCGTTGGAGCCGTTTCCGAGATTCCGATTATATATATATATATATATATATATATATATATATATATATATATATATATATATATATATATATATATATATATATATATATACACAAGAATTGCTCGTTTAAAGGTATAGGATTTTATAAACAAGAATGTTCCATAAAAGATTGCAGTCAGCCCCGAACTGATCTTGGGAAAATCATCTCAAATATATCACTTTTCCTCTGATTATTAAATATGTATGGTAAAATTCAAGAAATGCGAGCGGTGTTTTCTATTTGTACACGCGCTTCTTATATGCGCAAGTACTTTATTTATCTTTCATTTGCTATGGCCGCTAATGTAAACAGCACAAACTTTATTTTAGCCGGTGCTTTGTAAAAGAAATAGAGCATTTACGCTTAGCGCTCGCTTCTTTGAAATCGAAAGCAACAAACATAGTTTGCTTCTTTTGTGCAAGTATAAGGATAGTGGGTTGTGGAGAAGTATGTAGGTTGCTTGAGACATGGAACAGGGTGTCGTCTTGCGGTGTGACTCGTTAAGTCGCCGTTTCCGGGGCACAATGAGAGGCAGGGGTGTTATTGACGGGGCGGTGTGTAGTGCGCATGTTCGCCGCCGGCGCCCCGGAGTCTCGCGGGGCTGTACTAACGCCCGTGCGGAGCCCGACCGATGCTAGTCAACGCGCGCAAGCCTTGCAAGGCAGTCGCCTCCTATGTAACAATCAATACCGCTATGACACCACGCGCTTCCAAAGCACACCAATCACTATGTACGTTAACAGTGACATCAATCATTTTGAAGCCATGAAGGTGACTATCTAATCGGTATCTGTATTGTTCTAGGTCCGAACTGCCCAGTTCTAGACGGCTCAGTTGAGTAATAGGTGAGTACCTATTTTGCCCGCTCTTTTTTGAATGTTTCGAAATGTTTTGTGGTAATTAATAGTGCTGAGGAACCTATATTTATTTATTTACGTTAAAAGCCTATTTCAACTAACGTAATTTTTTCTTTATTGCATTATTAATCTATTATTCGTTTTAACAAATAAATGTAGGATATCATTATATGAATTTCTTTGTTGTAAACTAAACACTAATCAAGAAAAATCAAACAGATGCGACTTGTCTGCCCGGGCTTGTTGCAACCGTCATTTTATAAGAAACGGTCGCAGGTGAGGCAGATGGTAATGACATTTGGTGTATCGTTGCGCTTACGTTTTTATTGGGCTTTTTTATTTGCGCCAGACGGTCCCAAGCTAACGTCTTCTATGTGCAGCGAACACCTGCCGTTGCGACTCCATGCCAGTTCTTGAGAAAATCATATAAATAAATTAAGTTGATTTTAATTAATATGTAAGTTATCATAACCTAAAGTCAAGTTATTCTAAATCTCTAGTGTAACAATTTAATGAAAGACATCTTCGGATTAGAACCGTACAAAGGCTAAGTCATTATTATCATTAGTTAAATTTAATTAGGGCAATTTAGTGATGTGAGCGTGCCTGCAGCGAATCGAAGGCAGTTTAGGTAATGAGGGCGATGTGAGGTGCTCCTTTGTGTAGCTGGGAGCAATCCCGCGGTGCCGCGACTCCGATGGGCGTGCACCTGTGGGAGCCACTGACCTTTTTCACCTGCTTTGCATTAGTTAACATTAGTTTTTAGGTTTTCGTATTTAAAGTTCAAGACATTTAAGCATAATTTTTTGTCTGTGACGCCTAGAGTAACATTACAAAAAATGTGTTTTGTGGTATGCTTGAAATTGAGTTTTTAAATTTTTAAAATATAATGATATGTACTCATTACCCGCCTGCCCCACAATGAGGGTTTTATTTTTCGAGAGTACTTATGATGTATGTCTATTTCTTTGGCACGTAGTCTGTAGTCTAAACTCTAAACGGTTTGTTGTATTTTAACATATGGGCTGTCGTTAGATTTTTCCTAATTGTGGGAGTGATGGGCTGAATTTTTCTGTATAGAGACAGGATTATTCTAACAAAAATGCTATTTACTTTTTTAAAAGGATATTATGTTACGCCAACAGTGTGCTAGGTGCAAGCTTTTTTTTAATTTTTATACATAATAATATGAAGAATAAATGCTATGTTAATAATATAATGTAATAATATAATGCCGGTGTTAAGGTTGAATTCGTTCAACTTATAACTTACACATTTTCACTACATCATATTAATGTGACTATCACATATATTATCTACTCTCTATGTAACAATCTGATAGAAACAACACTCAAAACGGAACCCTATTAATGCGACTTTATTGTCCGTCTGTTCGTTCGTATATCACGGATCTCTTATTCGTAGGAGAAATTTGGACCGAAATTGAGCTACTTGTCTTGGCATGAAAAGCTAAAACTAAATAATAATATTAAATAATAAATCAATTGCTTATTGTTTCTCAATACATTACAGAAATTGAATTAGACCATATCTCAAAACTAAACTGGTTAGAATTTTGAATTTTGAGTACATTATGTATCGTATTATATTTTATTGAAATAACAAGTACTGAACACATCGTCTAAAAGTGAAAATATTTTTATTAAATTGGGCTTTGCAGAGCACCTTTGAAAGTATTTGAATGTTTAGTATATTATGTATCGTATAATATAAATTGAGCTACTTGTCTTGGAAATGGGAAGCTAAATGATAGTAATAAATAATAAATCAATTGTTTATTGTTTCTCAGTACATTGTTATACATTACAGAAATTGAGGTAGACCACATCTCAAAACTAAACTGGTTAGAATTTTCAATTTTAAGTATATTATGTATTGTATTATATTTTATTGAAATAACAAGTACTGAACACATCGTCTAAAAGTGAAAATATTTTTATTAAATTGGGCTTTGCAGAGCACCTTTGAAAGTATTTGAATGTTTAGTATATTATGTATCGTATAATATTTTATTGCAATATCAAGTACTGAACACATCGTCTAAAAGTGAAAATATTTCTATAATAAATATAGTCCATAAGAAATCACACTAAAATAGCTAAAAAATAAACCAATCTTAATTTATCTCTTTCAGTTAACAGCCCTTATTTTTAACTTTATACAGAGTGAAACTAAGTCTTCTTGACAAGGCTTTAAGAGTCAGAGATCTCCATTGTAGACGAGAGTCTATAATATATCAAGGAATTAAGCGACAGTAGTAATGGCAGGGCACGGATCGCGAACTCAAAAGGTCGTAGGTTCGAATCCGCCATTTGACTACTGTCGTGAACCACTCCTAACACTAGCATTTCAAGCTTACCAGGAGTGGTTAAAGGAATATTAGTAAAGTTAATTAATAAGATTACTAATATTTAAAAAAAAAAGAAAAAAGAAAAGGAATGCTGTAGAATCAATATCATAAATAATATTGATTATTATATTGATTTCTTCTAAGTTAATAATAATCAATTTAAGTATTTGATTATTATTAACTTAATATGAGTAGTAACTTGCCTTAAATTTGATAAAGGAAATTAAAAGGAACCAGTGTTATACTTGAGATATAGCATAATTTACATCATCAAAATGAATTTTTACCTCTATCGATTTTAAGCACCAGAGAAAGATAATCTTCATACAATACTATTTCACATAAGTACTTTATCGTGCTGTCGTCCGATCACTACAAAGCCGTATAATTTTGAGACAAGCTTAAAAATATCGGCCAAGCGCGTGTCCGACGATCCATGGTCGTCTCATTAGATCTCTGGAAACAATAACTCCTCGGTTTTTTGAAAATCATTGATTTTCATACCGGGACGTTAACAATTATCATGAAACCAGCACTGACCAGTCAAATCGTTTAGTGTTGTATGTAGTTAATTAATTACGTGGTAGGCCATGCTGCAGCTTTATTAATAGTATAATAATAATGTCCTCCAGACCGAATTTCGGCCACAGCGGCCTGCCTCAACGAAGGCTAGCCATCGGCGCAGGACAGGATTATAGTGCCCAAGTGTATGCGCAAGCACAGGTGCACTCTCTATTCCCTCACTCTCGTAATCCGATGGGGCGGTAAACCGACACGACCGGGAGAGAGATCAGGCGCAGGACCAATGGCTTTACGTGCTTTCCGAGGAACGGGGGTGAGACCGCCAACTTCCTGACTCCGGGCAGCTACTGAGAATTTCTTGACAGAAAAACTCAATAATTGATTTTTGGCCCGACCCGGGATTCGAACTCAGGACCTCATGATCAGTAGTCGCACTACTATAACCGCTAGACCAACGAGGCAGTCATTTATGAGAGATTAGATAGAGAGAGAATAGATTAATAGTATAGTAGTGGCACGAATGGGTCGGCTCGACCGGGGAAGGACCACGCTCTCACAGAATGCCAGCGTAAAATAAAGGCTTCACACTGCTGTTTTGTATGGTGCGTGTAGAGAACTGGAGACCCATTTTACTAGAAACGAGCCATACCATCTTAGTGCTCACGGGTGACAACGCATCTACATTTTAATTTGTAGTCGAGGATAGATGTCTATGGCCACAGCAACCACTTACCATCAGGTGGACTGTGTGCTCGCTTGTCACTCTTATCCTACAAAAAAAAACATCAGCCCAGCCAGTATTATCAATTTAGGAATAATAAGCTTATGTCACTTCATCCAGGCTTACTAGGTCGGCATTTATCGGGATACGAGTGGTATAGAAATTACTTGTTACACCGACTAATCTTACTGTACTGCGATTCTAACTCGGCTGGGAGAATATTTTTATTTAATTTTGAAAATACATTACCTGAACTTCGTTCTCGTAGAGTTAAGTGGTAATGTTTTAGCTAACGGCAGCTAAGGTTAAACTACCGGGAATTCGATGAATAACCTTTTTAAGGTGTAGTATTTATGTATTGGCTTTATACATAAGGTTTAATATAAACACCTTTTTATTTTTGTTTTATGAGCAGTAAATTTATAATAGCTTTTTTTAAACTTATGATACTTTTTAGCGTTTTTTATGACGTCATAGAGAAGGCTGAAGAGTTCGCTATAATTGTCAATGTATGGTTATTGTTTACATTAAGGAGATACTAAACATGGTTTATTACTTATTTTGCTAGGATTTGATGGTGATTAATATCAATTTATATGGGACCACATGCGAAGCACCAGCTTTCAAATAAAAAAACCATCGAAATCGGTTCACCTAAAAACGGCCTTTCTCTTTTTTGCATTCATTGCATGGACTCCTAGTTGGATCCCGGTTTTTTTATAGGATAGGGTGACAAACGGGCACACAGTTCAACTGATGGTAAGTGGTTGCTGCGGTCCATAGACATCCACATCTATCCTCGATTACAAATCAAAATGCAGATGCGTTGTCCGTGAGGACTAAGATGGAATGCCTTCCGTTTCCAGTAAAAAGGTTTCTCTACACTCACCATATGAAACACAACAGCATTAAGCTGCTATTTTACGCTAGTATTCTGTGAGAGCGTGGTCCTTCCCCGGTCGAGCCGACCCATTCTTGCTACAACTATACTACTAATATAACTGTAGCATGGCTCTACCACGTATAAAACGTGTTCACGGTTTCATTTCATTTCACGTTATGATCGTTCGGTCGCAAAATTCGTCTTGATTGTCCCCGACTAACTCCAAAAAGTCTTTACTGGTCTCGAGTCGCCGCTTTTTGTAGAAGGGCGTTAGCATTTTTGGTACCCAACGCAAACGAAATTTTTCATATTCAATGCACGTGCGTAATTTCTTCAACCCGTTCTTTGCTAATCTGCAACTCTTCGGCTATCTGCCATAATTTATCTCTTCGGTCGGCCAGTACGAATATTTACGACTTGTCGAGCATATTTCTGTCATTACCGTTTCAGGACGGTCTGAGCGGGGATCATCTTCTAAGCTCCCTCGTTCTTGTTGCAATAAGCGAGCCAAGTTTTTTTAACTATGGTATACGAAGGTGCAGGTTCCTGAAGAACTGATGCATGTCTTTCGAAAATTTGTTTTGGCGTTTTTCCTTTATTAACGATTACGGCACGGTGTTTAATATTACTGAAATCTGACGTATCGGCTGACATGTCGTTTGTTCTTTGATAGATAATTTGCAAATGACGATTAAATGTCGCAATTAGTTCTGACACAAGTGAGATAATGGGTGCGTTTGGCAGAAAAAAGCGCTAGCAAGCGCTTACAAGCGCTGAAATAGTTTTCGGCCAGGACACGATTGCTACTTCAGTAGCGCTGACACAATCCGCCATTTTGCTTATTTAATTTGTTTGTTTTGAAGTAGATTTTATAAGATTTTTTGTGCAATATTAGTTTTATGTAATATAATGACATGAATAGACATATACATGTTATTAAAAATTCATGATTGGTAAGTTTTTAATATGAATACTTTACAAACATATATTTAAATTAGGTTAGGTTCCCCGGTTAAAACTAACTTCGTGTCCTAGAGGAAAATAGCTACTTACGATTTGACAGCGCTTACCGCTTACGATCGCCATTTTGCTTACAAGCGCTTGCTAGCGCTTTTTTCTGCCAAACGCACCCAATGAGATATTGCCACGGTCCACGGACTCAGCAGCCCCGTACCCTCGTTCTAATATCTATTTTATCCTTTATTACAAACATCTTCAATTAGGGGTTATATATGTTATATATTATGGCATTCTCTACCAGTCAACCCTAATAAAATATGGGGACAATGAATATTAGTGAAATTCATCAATATTTAAAAGAAACTTAATCAGTAACTCATTTTCTTTTATTTGATATATTTGTATTTGCACATTGACTTTAGGGGTAGGGAATGTGTACATAATTTTAATAATGTAAATCGTTGTTAAACCCAATATTCTATACGAATAAACGCTTTTGTATTTGAATTTAAATTTAAGATCAGTAAAGAAGGAGGCTTAGAATGTGAAAAACTTAAAAAGATACTGTACGAATATTTTTTGGCTGGTATTGGGACGCAGTAGCCGAATGATCTTTCACGACTGTATACACACGTCGAAAAACTTATAATCAATCCTTGATAGTCAGATTTTTAAGTTAATTACAAAAGAAACAAAACTAATTAGTACCAATAATAATGTAGATCAAATTACTAAATGTTAACTAAATAGAGTGCTTGAGACGTTTAAAGTAATGCTTAAATCTGAAATTTGATTTATGATTATGTACAATTTGAAGCTGTCGAATACAGCCTAGCTCAGATATTACATGGACGGAAGATTAATACATATTAGGTATATATTCATATTATTAAATGTTTAGCAATCTAGTTTAATCTTGCAATTTCGTATAGATCCTGTAACTCAATGAATATAAATAAGGTTAACGAGTTGCTTAAGTTTTCATTCTCTGAATAGTGCAGGAATGTAATCCAGCGACAAGTCTGCAAAATTAATAACATCTCTAGAGTTCAGTAGGCAATGGAAGTGGGTGTTGGAATTTCTTACAACGCTTATTTAGTCAATATTAGTACGACGCTGCGGCTTATTGAGAGCAAGAGCGCTTCGGAAGTTGTTTACATCGTCAATAAAATTTGTTCGTAAAATTGTTTCCGAACATCGTGTAATGTGTTTATGAGAGGCGTTTCTTTTTCTTTTATAGATATAAAGTATCAGTGATGACAAAAAGATTTCTTGAAATTAAATGCACAAACGTTTTGTTCAATGCAGCCAAGAATCTTATCCAAAACATCTAAGGTAATTCAGTTGTTTAAGGGGGAGATTACAACTTCTTTAAATGTGGAAAAGAAGAAATTAAAGGCTCTGATTACCAAAATATGGTGACATATTCATTCGTAAACGTTGAATCACATACTGATGATGGCGGTATCGGTTCTCGCTCACTAATCCGTCTGCCAAGCGTGGTGGAAAATTGTTTGCATGCTGATTGGTACCATCATAAAAAAGCTATATTGTAAATGCGAAAATCTCTTAAATAACACTGAGGCAACGGATCAACATGATTGAATATATAATTTCGGAGTAACAGACTACTTTTTTTACCCGTGAAACACGTGATTCCTGTGTGGATAGATCTAGAGCACCATTCTTAATTACTAAAAAGAAAATTTAGTGCGAGATTATCAAATTTTAACAAAATTTGGTTTGAACTGAACATAAACCTTCCTCTTATAGCACGGCATGTATCTCCCCCGTTCAAATAATTTCTCATTTCAAATTAAAATACTACTATTCCCGCTAAACACTATTTACTATTACCATTAATATGTCACAGGGTCTTACTTCAACAGTGGTGGCAATTATATTTAATGGTATCAAGCGCCCACAATTTGGTTTACACATCAATTTTACTTTAAATCCTCCCTTTTAGTCCGGATATTCCGTCCGGTTTTCGGCCATTGATTATTTTACTCTTCTGAAGGTAATGCATTTCATTGAGGATTAGTGCATATGCACATTCAGACGAGCGGCGCTTTGTCAACGACAGGAGTAACTGCTGCCGTGGTCACACATCGGCAGCTTTCGTCGACGCGTTGGCGGCTGCCGCAGACATACTGTCGGCTGCCGTAGACGCGTCGGCGACTGTTGTCGACACGCTAGCGTTCAAGATCCGCGGGAGCTCAAAATTTAAGTACAGAAGTACGGACAGGAGCCAATAGAAACATTTATTAAAAAAAAATTGTGCGTGTAATTGTGTTCGTACGTACGAAGTGATACTCTTTTACGACATATCATTATTCTTTTATTTTATATTTTATATAAGTAGGTTAAATAATAGTATACTCAAGCAGTCCCGGCGGTAAAACGTTACAAGAAAATAAGACTTTTTTTTAATACCGTACGTACTAAATTTCTCCAAAACGTCGACAAAGCAGTTTCAATTAAAAAAAAAGAAAACTATAATTGATTTAACACCGTCGACACATACGGAAAAGAAATAAAATATTCATTTTGGGGTTGATGAAATAATTATGCGAATATGTTATTACCGAATATCTATAGCTCGTTGCTTTGAACGCACACACTCACACATTTAATCGATGTACTTATGTAAAATATAAAATAAAAAAGTATGGTATGTCGTAAAGAAGTTTCACTTCGTACATGTTTAAACAATTACACGCGCAATTTTTCATTCTTGTACTTTGTAATTCTTTAAGGGGATATAGTGTCAGTTCAAATTCTAATTTCGCCCCCATTTCCCCGCGCGTCGTATGCTATGTTCCGACATGTTTGTAATCACTAATACTGTAAGTAGATGGGTCTTTAGATACTTATTTCATTAGGTTTATCATATTTATGCCTGTTTCTTTACACCAACGTAGTCGCTTCTAATTTTTATTACGGTTATTTCCCATTTTAATTTTACGTCGTCCTGTTGCGTAATGCGTATTCTGATTGTAAGCGACACAGCTTTCCCCTTTCAAAGCCGAAGTAAGACTGATGAGACTGATCGGATCGAAACAAGCTTCAAGACGATGATAGTTTAGGTAATTTCTTTTTACAGTGAAAATAATGGTAATTAAAAAAAATAGAAAACATAAGCTCTGCTTTATAGTTATTTTAGTTAGTATGCAAGGTTTCATGATCTAATTTAAAGTATTTTATGAATACTAGCGGTTTATTGTTCAGTTTAGAGGTAATTTTGGATTTTTTTTCTATCGAGAAAATTTTACGGAATCGTGTTTTCGTCTAACATAGTACTTGACATTAATCCTCAACTTTACCATATATTTATTTCAAAATTAATGCTGCAATATTTTCTGCATAACGGAGGATCTTGCTAAGCCATTTGAGGAAGTATTTTTATTATTTCACCTTAAGCAATCGTGTGTTCTAAATGCAGAAATCAACAAGTCAATATCGCTTCTAGTTCTTATTTTGTAAGTGCGCGCTCTTAGACTGTTTCCAGTCAAAGGTAGGGACGGACGACTAGAGTTCTCTATCGTCGTCAAAGCGCCTAAGTATCATGTCAAAAGCAATTTGCACTCCACGGGAAACAAATCGTAAACATTTGTGTTGCGACACGTACGTGTACTGAATGTCAGCTTCTATTATTTCCTACTACGTGGATCGCGGACGAGTCGCAGGCAAAGGCCAAAATGAGCTATTAATTTACGAAATGAACGTGTCGATGAACGGGCAAAAGTTAGTATTTTATGAATCAATAAGTTTGTGGAGCTAGTTTTGCTAGTCGTTACCAACTAGTTTTATTTTTTGGGAATTTAAAAAAGCTTTTTCAGACAAATCATTTGAATACTGCTTTATATGGAAATGTTTGTCACAGACGGGCCCGATGAAGCGCGACGCGTATGGAGACGACGGCCCTGTCTACAAGCGACAGCGGCAGCATGATGATGAAGTTACCTTCCTCATACCCAGCAAAGTAAGTTTTTATTAGGTACTTATTGTTGCTCTTACTCTTTAGTCACTTATTATTGTACTTATGTACTATGTGTACTTCGATCGAGTTTTTATATGTAGTATACATTTCTTGTAATGAAATAATTACGAAAAATAACGTATAATAATAACATGTATAATATGTACCAAACATATGACTTAAGTCCATTGCATCTCTCGACTTGAACAATTTGTCGCATACTCCTAGAATAACTTTATGAATAATTAATACGCGTTATGAAAATGCCATATTGCGCTTTTTTAATGTAATATACATGTTATACGAATTAACAAGTGAAACTGTTGAGAACAAAATATCGAAATGTAAAATTATTTAAAACAAAGTTCATGTTAGCGTTTTAAAATTCAAAATTTATACGGAGATATGTTATTTCTAAATGCTCCTTTTTTAAATGAATGTTTCTTGAAGTTTAAATATATTGACAACCCCACAGATGGCGGGGTCTATTATCGGAAAAGGTGGCTCGAATATTTCCAAGCTAAGGAACGAGGTCAGTATTAAACTTAATAATAGTAAATGCACCCTCCTTCTTGGTATTTAACGAAGAATATTTCGGTAGAAATTATTACTTTGTTATTTGAGAAAGACTTAAATTATTTGTTAATTTTAAGATTTGCTTTGTTCATGCATTTAATCTTTGATTACTTTTCTTTATATAATATTTATTTAATTGATAAAGCAATACTATAACTAAAGATTTAATTTGTCTCAAGCTCTATAGTAAGTAAGTTATCATAACTTTATATTTTTGCGTTTATCATAAACATGACAAACATTAACTTAATAGAAATAATATTTTTTCGCCACAGGTGCAATCGTCTACCAATCTTTATGACTAAAATGTACCGCTCGCTGCTTCTAATGGGTTTAACAGAGTTAAATGTAACATAATCTTGTGAGCCTTTAATATTTTATTTTCGTTTAACAAACATTTTGTTGGAAATAAAAGAATTGATGCAGAGCTTGAACTGTGGCCTTTGGGCCACTGTGTCATGCGCCAGCGGCTAGTCCGTAGGCTGTAGACAGAATAACCCCCCGGCAGCCAGTTACAGGTCTTAAACGCCCCCGAGAAGCCTCTGTGGCTAGTTATGTGTCGTGCCCCGCGCCTCCATGCACGTCTTACGCGTTTGGCCGTTTTGCGACTGGTACGCCTGACAGGCAAGAAGGTGCACGGATACTTTTGATAAGATCTTGGATATTTTTACAAGCATTTTTTTTTTCAGGATGAGTCTAACTTCTAACATTAAAATAACTGATACGAAAATAAATGAATTTTAAATGTATTTTTATAATAAGTTTTTTATATAGTATAACATATAACTTGTCGCAAGTATCCGATGTCTAATCTAGTACCAATTAAGGCGACACCATGAAAAAATGCACCTCCTTTCATCGAATAGTATAGGACTATGACACCACTAACGAAAGTGGGATTTTGATATAGGTAAATTCATGTCTTTATCTTGAATTTGATTGTTCAAAAACACGATTGTATAATTTTGACTCGATCATAATTAATTGCGAAAACACCTCTAAAAATCACTATAGTTGAAATTACAACGCAATCACTTAATCTATATGCTTGGGAATCACTCAAATATATTCATAACATTAATATTCATAATTTACTTGCTCATTATTTTGATTACTTAAATCAATAATTTTATAAAAAATATTTCAAGATTCTGACAATTTCTAAGCGTTTTTATTCGTAGCGGGCGCTAAGCAATTTTAGACCTTATGACGGCTTTTTTTCAAGTTTTTATAGAAATTATGCATTCACTCGAATCAGTACGGCGATAGCCGGGAGTCACTTTTTCGATGTGTCGTCTTAAGTTATCCGTGCACAAGCAAAAGCTTCCGACCAAAGCACGCAAGCGGGACAGTCGGGAACGGCCAGACGCTAGGGCGGTGTAGTATTGGAGGCGCGCGGCGCGGCGCTACAGCAAGTGTTGGTTGCCGGTCCCGCCCCGCCGACGCCGCTGCCTCACCCGCCGCCCCGCCACGCAGTACAAAGCCTCTATAACAGTCCCAGATTGCCCCGGCCCCGAACGGTAAACCGACAAACTACTCTCAAACTTTGTACCCGAACTTGACACCTTTATACTCTAATCGTCAACAGTCAGGAGTTTGAGCCACCATCCGGCGTTAGATGCTTCACACCCTTACCCCATCACAAAAACAAAGATGCACATAACAGCGCCTAACAATGCTTCAGAGACCTGTGTCGTCTACCTCCACTTGCTGCTATAATAAGTGACCGTAAAGGATTACTTATTAATTCATCTATGAAATATCTTTTTCCTTTTTTAGGGAACAGTCACTTTTAGTATATTATCGAAGTTATTATCATCACCATCATGCTTTAAACTTTGATATTGCCCGGAAACAGACCTCCCTGACCGTTGATATATTATTTCATTTATCATTTTTATGTTGAGATTTTTCCATTCAAAAATATCTTCAGAATGTATTAATTATGTTTTTATTTTTCAGTGTTCTTTCGATATCAGCATCAGATATCGACACTATTTTGGAAATCGTAAAAGATATCCTACCAAATTTAGCAGAGGTAAGTACCAATCATTAAATCTTTAATTTATAGTAATCTTCCTCATCTTCCTTATAATAATGCCTTTAGACCGAAAATCGGTCACGGTGGCTAATCTCAACGAAGACCGCGCGGGTCTGGATGCCCAAGTGTATGCACAAGCACAGGTGCACACTATTCCTGCACTTTCATAATCCGAAGGGTGGGTAATCCGATACGACCGTAGAGAGATTTCTTGACAGAAAAACTCAATAACTGATTTTATTGGCCCGACACAGAATTCGAACCCAGACCCTTATGTCAGCAGTCGCGTTTACAACTACTAGACCAATGAGGAGGACTCACAATCTAGACCAATGAGGAGGACTCACAACTATTTTTTTAAATAGTAGTGGAAGAATGGATGTTTAACTTGCTCTATTTCTTATACAATCACTTATCACTAACAATAAAACAGCGTTTCGCGCTACAAATTCAGTGTAGCGCTGTTACAATTCGACCGTACCGTAGTACGTCCTGATCACAATCACTTAATAGGCGAAAGTGATGGACGAATCTACATGATAACGTCACAATAAATTAAGTACATAAACAAACAGCAACACTGGTTATCTCGATCTGACAAAAGACAGCTCCCCGCAATACGACCTTTATTGCCTGAACTAAAAGAATTACCACAGCGGATGGATCAATAACACTGATCAACTCGTAGAATCACTGTACCAATCCATGCGCTGCACTTTGTACTGCTCTTACGAGGTTTTGTGATCTACTCTCACTTCATCTTTTCTCTTTTTATTTTCTACCTTCTGTCTCGTACATATTTATTATATATATTATAATAATAATAGCCCTGTTATAATTAATTAGGGTGGACCTAAAGGAGGTGGTAACGAGGATCTGGACGTTCGCCTATTGATACATCAGAGCCGAGCGGGCTGCGTTATCGGCAAAGCTGGAGCTAAGATCAAGGAACTGCGCGAGGTAAGTTAATCCGTTATTTTAAATGTAGACTTATTATTTTGTTAGAAAATAAGATAAAAAATTGAGTATAATTCAATTCAGCTTCATCACAGTCGCAGCTATAATGAAAGGCCACGAGCTATAAAAAGAAACCAAGCATTACAGGCATTAAAGGTACAGTGGCGGTGTAGGAATATCCACTGTTGCATATCGTCTCGAGGTGTCGTAAGAGCCGACAGAGGAAAGTGAAACAGTAGATGGGCAGCAGCATTTTCCTGATTACAGCTCAAAATGATAAGAAACTGCGGTTGCCAAAATGTTGCCATGCGTGGCAACTATGACAAAATCCCTCCATGAGACAATCTAAGAGAAAGGCCCTAATGTTCAGCAGTAGACTTTTATTAGGCTGTAAATGGATGGAAATTTGTGTTTATTCCCTTAAATGAACTTCTCTAACGTTCGTTCCCTTAAATCGGTAATCGTTACGAATAATGATTGCATTTACTAAAAGAAATTCTTCATTTTACGCGCGAATACTAATCAAATAAAACCAATTATGCGGTATAACAGTAATTTTACGCCATTAAATCCGTAAAATTAGATTTATTCAACGAAAAATTTGCTTAGCATTTAGTACAACATGGACTTCGTACGATCTTACTCATTATTCGATATATTACTGTTATTGAACTGGTATATTTCTAACAATTACTTAATTTTGTTTTTGTCAAATTGTCATTCAATTTTAAACCTCAACCTTCGTAAGAGGTACTAGTGACCAACTGATGGCAGGAAAAAACCTAAATATAATATAACCGAAAAAAAAATGCCAACCCTAACTAGTGGGACGGGACTGTGCTACAGCATAGCCAGTGCGAGGGTGTCAGCTGGATTAATATTGTTTACATGATGTTCCGTAATTTCAAATTCGCCGATTGTCCAGGATGCGTCGGTTGTAAATATGGGTACAACGCGGTCACATTTGACGCATGGCTTTGATGACGTCATTTAGAACAGTGTAACAGAGATGCTATAACCATACTGACGATTGCCAGGCGAGCTAAGGGAGTGCAGGGGCTAGCGGGCAGGGCCTCGCATTCCAGCGATGCATCAAGTTAATGTGACCGCAATATAATTGCTAAGTATTTTAGGAGAGACATTTGTTTAAGAGACGTTCTCCCTGCATGATAGAGAACACACGCACACATTCACATTCCAATACGTCACTAATTGCAACATAAACGCACAGTTCGTGTTCGGATGTAAAAGTTCTAACAATTACTTAATTTTGTTTTTGTTAAATTGTCATTCAATTTTAAACCTCACATGCGACACGGGCAACCTTCGTAAGAGGTACTAGTGACCAACTGATGGCAGGAAAAAACGTTAAAATAAAATGCCAACCCTAACTAGTGCGACGGGACTGTGCTACAGCATGGCCAGTGCGAGGGTGTCAGCTGGATTAATATTGCTTACATGATGTTCCGTAATTTCAAATTAGACTGTTGTTAAGAAGTAGCAGACTACTTGAAAGAACTAAAAAGAGTAAAATAAATTCCTCGTAAAAACTTCAGAAGTCAGTGCTACTAAAACTTCTGAATTATGTGGAAATTATTTTTTTTTCTTTAAAGTCGGCTTCTACTTTGTTATAAAAACTCTTATTTTTTACCCTTATGGAGTGGGTTAAGGAATTTAACAAGCTCGAACGTCATCATCAAAACAACAATCATCGTAGATCGTCACCTATTTTTCTAACTTCCCGGGTGGATTTTTTTAAATTTATATTGAATCACCCTGAAGAATATGATCTATTTAATTAAAAATAATTATACAAATCGGTTCATAAGTAAGGAAGATCTTGTGTAACATTATTATGTACATACAAAGAATTAACAGTCAAATTGAAAACCTCTCCCTTTATATTTAATTAAAAAAAGGATCATTAAATGAGAAAGAGTTTCAAATTGAGAAAAATTAGTGTAACACAACATTCAAAATCGTATAGCTAAATTGAGAACGTCTTTTTTAAACTGCTAAAATTCAACAATGAAAAATGATATAAATCGTCTAAGGTAATCCTCTGCACAACAGTGCTGCTACATTTGAGTATTTTTAATCGTTATTTGCTATCGGGTAAAGTTCACTCTAATTTATTGTAAAGTGAATAATTTTCAAGTTCTTAAGACCTGAAGAGTTAATAAGATTATAAGTTTTGAAAATTTAAGTGAGAATGGTTGCTAACCAACTTTAAATGTTTTAGAAACTAAATGGTCTTTAAAAATGAAAAATGATTAGAGAAAACTAAAGATGACTTTCAAAGACTTCAATTTCGTTTCAATTTCAAAAAATTCAATGATACCCCACTTGATACAGTTCGTTGACTTTCATTTTTTTCTTGCTTACTATATAGCGTCTGGTTGTCACCATATTGAATTTTGATTACTGTCATGTCTTTAGCGACACTCGCAACATTAAGATAAATCGATTGTCTCCAGAGCGCCACAAGGAACAGACATACATATATAGGATGCCAAACCCATTACTTTCCTTTGTGTCGCGCTGTCTGGTAAAAAATTTAGTTGGTATTTTAGATATAAAAAGCGTTGCTGATTAAAAAAGGAGTTTTATGTCGCTGTTTCGCTCAGCCGTGCTAGCCTGACATCAACCGTACGTAACACAGGTAACGAAAGGTGGTAAGCAGATGGTGGGCGCCTTTAATGCGGCCGGCCTAATCATCCGAGCGATGCACTGTTACACGATGTTTTTTGTATGCGTGCGCTCGCGGCCACGTGTTGCAGTGCGGGATGAGGGGCAGATGTGAAAGCAGCTGCCTCCATCCACGTCTTATCTTCATCGGCGGATGTTGCTCAGGACTCACGCATTCTAAATAGAGATCTTATATTAAAAACAATATAGTGTGATATTTACGTTGCCCCTTTCGTTCACGACCCATTATTCGATAAAGTATCGTAGTTAACCGTTATTAGTATAACTATTGATCATAAATTGTTATTCGCTCGACTGTCACCAAAGCTCACGTTCGGAACAATTTTATATCGTGTTGGTTGTGCGCCAAGTGATGGATTTATTATATCTAAAACGAAATATCGTTGATTTTGATTATGTTAGATATTATTTCGCAAATTTAGTATTATTTGTGTATGTTAAAACTATCTAGCATATCGAGATCGTTATACCAACCAACCAGTTTTAAGCTTTTCCCGTAGTCGCCTCTTACGATACCTGGCGGGATGAAATGAGATGCTGGACTCCTTACGCCATTATGATATAATTAACATTGTCAGAATATTAACCATTCAATCTTGTATGAAATTTTAAAACTTCAACAAGTAGCATGAAATTTATTAGCGAATCTGGGGTTTAATTTATTAAACTTTAAATTACTGGTAATTTGTCATCCCGCTGGCTCACTAGAACAAACAGCACTAAGCTTTCGCCTAACTATGGAGTGGAAACTTCTTGTGGATCGATTACCGCGCACCAAACTCCGCCATGAAAGTTTTAAAACGTCTGGCCATGACACGGCTAAATCGCAATCTCGCCGATCCATATAGCGTTTTAAAACTACACTCCAATCCGCTATTTGTACAGTTTTCGTTGATACTCGTACTTCCATTATAAAACGTTCGACATTACTTTACGCTAGATATACCTTATTAGAGGTTTCTATCTGCAATAACGACTTTATTTGGGGCTTGTTCCACACAATTATAGTATTTGAAATGATACAAATTAACATAATTGAATGAAAATTACCGCATTTTATGATTACAAGTTGCAAAAGTAAAATGCGAATAAAATGACAAAAATATTTTTTTATAGAAATTATAAATACATTAAAAGTTGTCTATTGCGTGTGAACAAAACACGTATAAATAAAAGTGGAGCGCTAACTCTTTCAGGGAATGCTAATATTTCATCATCATGATGATCATTACAATTGACAACTTCCTTCCTATGTTTTAAATCGTCGCCTTGAACGAAATCAACTAGAGATACTTACATACATCATCAGCACTGCGTAGAGCTACAGAGTATTAACCATGTATAGAAAATTGTCAGTGTGTCAAGACACAATACCGTCTTTATCCTGCATTTTTATTAAAAAAATATTAATTTTTTTTTTTTTGTGTATCACTCAATGTGCTTCTCTTTGTTACCGATCAACTGCTCTATAGCTTCAATTCTTAGTTCGATTATATTAAATGGTTTAAACAATTCGTCGCGAACAATGTCACTGAATTTACCTGCGTGAAACACATGAAAGGAATGGTCCGCAAATTTAAATTGAGCCCTTGCTTCATATGTTACTTTATTCAACAATGTCAAACGGGATACATTTTATGATTACTCTGTGTAAATGTGCACGTTGCGGGTAGCACCGCGTTGTTCATAGCTACTTGAACACGTACCTTTTTGTGCAGGAGTGCTGCACTTCGCCTCACTTCGTATCCACCACTAGTTTTTATCCTGATTACATCTAGTTCAGCTGATTATATCTAAAGAATACGCTGAGTAGGGTTGCTACCTTTTATGAATGAAAATTAATATAAATATGGTATTGTTTCCAAAAAAGATGCAAAAATATAGTACTTTTGATAAGCTCAGGACAAAAAAGTATACATCTATTTTTAATCTTAATGTATTTTCCATATATAAATTTGTTATTGCTCTTCGCTTTGGCCATCATTGATTTATTACCTTCAAAAATAATTATAGGAACCTGAGCAATTTAGGTTCAGATATTAAAATAAATTAACAATTCATTTTTAATTAGATTAATACCTAATTTTTTTATTTCCGTAAAACTTCTTGTTCCGGACTTACAATCACACTTAATATAAAAAAGCACGACGGTTGGGTTAGGGATAAAAATATTGTATTTTTCGTACTATATTATTTATCTATAATATATAGTGCAATTGATTGAATATAGTACGATACTAAATATTATAGTACGATACTAAATATTATAGTACGGGTGGCAACCATAACGCTGAGTAACAACTATCCGTCTTGCCTCTTCTCATCGTTATACGAAAACCAACCGATTCTGTCGTGGATTTGAAACTCGCCAAATCGCCTTTGATGAATTAAAATCTATGGCAGAAAGACATTTAACATGCACCTAACGCAATCAATAATATCAATAGATGTTGAATATTTACATTTTAAATAAAAATTCGTTTCCTTTGCTAAATGGCTTCAATTTTTTTCTTATTATAATGTCTGAATAAAATCAAATTAAATATATACTGCGACGATGTAACTAAGTAAAATTTAGTTTGTCAAATGCCTTTTCTTTAATACTATATAGCAGTCTCTGTAGCAATAAGTTAGGGAAACTTTAAATCTTGATACCTCGTCATATTTTAAACGATACATAAATCGTTAAATACAAATGTCTATTGTATTACCCGCACGAGTGTGGCGGGCGACGTCGCGTCGCGTCGGGTCGGCCAACGTTGCCAGATACACTGTAGTTATAGTAGATCTACCGTATTTTCATGCCGTCTACTGGATACCGTATTTTTATAAATACAGTGTATGGAGACACTGTTTTTTTTTTTCAACCAAAACAAAATTTCGTTTTATAATGAACGCTATTTATAGAAAATATCGTAAATTATGAATGCGACGAATGCATCCATCCGCCGACCAACACAAAAGAGTATAGTAGAAGCAACTGTGTAAATTTTCTGCCAACTGACAAGATGTTAAAATCTTTTCTCAGAAATTTACAAAAAAGGGAAGACAATCGACAGTAACAGTGATTAAACTATTTTGTGCATTAAAATTTTAGGATGTTTAATTAGTTTGAGTATATTATATTTAAAATAAATGCATATTTTGCTTCATAAGAAAATGTTTTCAGTTTAATACGTCATTAAAATACACTGTAATATACACTGTATTTATTTTTTTCATAAAACACTGCTTTTTTCTTTCAAACACCGTAATTTAATGTGAACAACACAGTATTTTCGAAAATCTGATCTGGCAACACTGGGGTCGGCGCTCTGGGTACTCCGCTAACGTGTGAACGTGCAACGCTAGAGCGCGGCGGCGGCGCGTGCGCGCCAGCTGCGGCAACGGCAGGTGCTCGCGCAGCCGCCGGAAGGCCGCACAAAAACCGCGCACCTGGCTCCTACCTACTTGCACAATGCCCCGTCATAAGGGCTTCTCTCTCTATACACTTTAAATAGAAATTTCAAACATATGTCTGAATTAAATTTTACCTATGGGGCCTTCAGGTAACATTTGGTTCCGACCTCGCTCTTGCTCAGCTCAAGTTCCACCTTTGTTAAGAAACATAAAGAATTTTTGACAAAGATGAATTTGGATTGAATTAAAGTTAGAATGGTTTAGTGAAATATATTTATATTTATAATATATCTAATATATAAAGATTTATATTTGTTTATTCATATTTTATGCGCTGGCATACTGTTTGTCAGATTTTCATCAAACTTTGTCATCATCTTGCTTGCACTTGCGCGAAGTTTATAGGCATAGTTGGACCCGGTAGGTGGCGCTGTTGTAGAATGCAGATATCACCCGTGCGAAGCCGGGGCAGACTGCTAGTTACGTATATAACATATTATTTTCTTTTACAAAAAGCATAACCAGTATTTAAAATGTAATGTAAAAATTAAGACTTCAGTTACATAAAGAAATCTCTATGTATTTCATATTGTTTAACATCAAACTTAGATACTGCGAAAAGTCTGCAGTCGTTGGTCATCTTCAAAACGATCTCGCCAGTTTGTGAGAATCGATAGATAACAAATATCCCAAAAGAAATATTTTTATTCAATGTTTAAAGTCAACAAAGTTATACAAATTTAAGTAATCATACTTTAGTTGTCAAGCCGTTGGTTAGGTTCGGCTAGTAGTTTTAAGATTTGGAAGTTCAAGTCGTAGTCTCGCCGATTGGGAAACTGTTTAATGTTAAGGTGGTGCTTATATAAAGGAAGGCAACACGTGTTGGTGGGGTTTCATCCGTCGGAAGCGCGGCGCCGAGCTCGAGTTACTATGAAGCACGTGGCGAGGGGAGTTTTTTGTAGACTTTCTTCGACATCCTCTGTATAGGACAAAAATTACGGATATTTATTAAATTTTGATTAACTCACACAAATAATTTCCATTCAGGGGTACATTATCATGCTCAATGTGTTACTAATATAAATGTTTAAAAAAACTCAAGTAAATTCAAAAATAATAAAACTCGTTTTAATACTATTTGAAACATTTTACGAAATATCAAGTAAATCAAGCAGGCATTAAAATATTTACGATATGTGTAGTTTCTATCTTTGAATATCACGTGTAGAATAATATATTTAAAACTAGCGTTCCGGCCCGGCTTCGCACGGACGATTTCTGGATCTCGACAACTGCGCCACCTACCGGGTCCAAATGTGAATGTAAACCATCTAGGGACCCATTCAAATTCTAAGTTCTAAAGTTTTAGCGAGACTAACTGACGATAGCAATTGATTTTTATAGATAGAGGTAATTGTGCAACGACAGTATATTTTAAAATGTTTTTAAAATTGTACCCCTGCAAGCTCGTGTTTGAAGCCGGCCGAATGCATGTCGCCTGTGCATAATTACCGAAGGGGACAGGACCGTCGCAGTGACACCGGCAATTATGGCAGCACGCGAGCCCGCTTCCGCTTCCGATCGAAGCGCGCCCGCCGCGATATGGCTTCGTACCATCACATATTTACTGCCGTTACTGCTGCACGTTAAGCCAATACGGCTTGATACGCAGTCTTGCGACCATCGTTCAATATTTTCGTTCATATACCGCTTATAGAAGTTTATGTAACCTTTTTAAACACCTAATAAAAGAAAAATCTTTTTTATAAATGAGTTTCTACGGTTTACATATATATATATAGGTAGTTAATTTAAAAAAAACCTATATTTTTACATTTCCAATGGTTTGTAAATTCGGAAAAAGGTACTTATTATGTATGAATACTTGATGGGTTACTAATCATACTATAATAGTAGTCTACTATATTTCGGGTCTGCGTACTATATACTATTGAAGGATGATATAGTACGCTTAAATACTATATTTGCGACACCGAAATCTAACAAACAAACCTTTAATTTTAAAAATTTATGAATGCGCCTTTACATTAACTTTTGATCGTTGCAATAGCGTGTAGCAACAATACTTGCACAGATACAAGATTGTATCTACTACCTACTTTAAAAAAAAAAATTGTATTTCACCAAAAAAATGTTGGCAAAACCCTATGAGGTACATGTAGTTTGCACGACAATTCTATTTCTTATTGAACCTTCAAAGTACATTCCTCTAATATAATTATAAAATTGCAATTTAGTATGGAATAATTGCAAAATAGCAACAAAAAGTATTCACGAAATTACACTTGATTAATCCAAAATATTTGCTTAAACTATTAATACATTCTTGTTCTTTTATGGGCAGTTTGTTGCCCTTGCCATAGAAGCTTGCTACACGAGAAGTTTCTTCGAAATTGAAATGTTTGCCAATTAAAAAGTAATTTAAACTCCGAAAAAGTGGAATAAATACTATTATAGACGCGGGCTTCTCACTATGCGCCACTTAGTTCGTGAGGTATGTCAAGCGTCTTTAATTTACCGACGCGACGACGTGATATTGTTTTGACACATTAAAAGCTGAGCTCAGCCATAGTTTATAACAGATCCGCTTTCACTATCACGTTCTCACATCAATCTTCTTATCCTTTCGCGGTTCACTTGTGAGGTCAAAATTTTCTGTACGAAAGCTTATGAATCAGTGTATATAATTATGGTCGTTAGTAGTTTTAGATCCTAAGTCATTGATAAGTGATAGCACGTGCCGTTAGAGACGCATTGCTTTCTGAAATTCAAGATTTTTTTAAAGTCTACGGTATAATAAATACAGCGATATTACAGAAAAAACAAAACTCAAAGAAATAAAGGAATAAGTAATTTTGAAAAAGAAATGAACATGCTTTAAATATAAAATTGTTCAACAATATAAAACGATTTCGATATCAACAACAATTTCGTTAGTAAATACTAAATACATATTTTATGTGGCTGTATGTAGTGTAGTATCCACAATCCAATCACCAATTTCGCTTTCGTGTGTAGATTTATGAAAAATCAGATTTTTTACTTTTGCTAGATCAATTTACCTACTTGTAGCCTTTGTTAGCCGCGTAGGAGCGATCTTTCATGTACTCGGAGCATTTTGGTTACGTGAAAACCCGCTACGCCCAAGTGTCGGTCTACACGTAGGCGTGTAAAGCCTTACAAGTAACGAGAGGTGGGGGTTTCACAGGTGTTCTATTATGCTTTTGCTGTCGCTCCTTCGGGCTCCTGTTCACTTACTTAGTATCTGAACTCCCAAGGGATCGGTCGCGTTCTTTTTCATTGAATTTACTTTTCGAGAAATACATCGCGAAAAAAATACGTGCTGTCGTAATTATATTTATATCAAATTACGACACAATGATTTTTGAAAGGTCGCTAGTTCTAAATGTTTACTTATTGCAGAATATTTTACATGCGTGAGTTTATATAAAATAAAATTTAATAGTTCCTTCTGTTATATTTAATAGTACTGTGTAACAAACAATATGTTTCAAGTGTATACTTTCGTTTTTGTGTGAGTGGGGGCGTGTGTTAAGTTGAATACATTCAATCTTTAAGTTCTGAATAGTGCTTCATTGATTTTAATATTACGAACGATATTCAAGTAAAAAATTAAATATACAACTGTTCCGGAGTGACGTTAGAGAGCTGTGTCGTGTAGTATTTATTGTTTAGATGTAGTTTGTGAGGATTGTGTACCGGCGACTCCGGCCCACGTGCATTGGTCGATCGGTCGACGCTTGCGCTCTTCTGATATCTAAACATCATAATTTTACGTCGCCCTTCAAATTAATTATTTACCACTTGAACAATTATGTAACTTCTTATACAAAACATCAGTATTACTCTTCAGATTCTATCCATCTCGATGCCTTCGTTGTTACATTTTATTGTATCTTTTCTCACGCCAGGAGAGACAGCCACGTACGAAGACTGAGTCGTTGACCTCCGTGCCCTAATTTCGTTGACGTTATCCAATATCAGTAATTGATTGTCGTGGATTTCGAAGTAACCCTTAAATGCGTTTGACATGACAGGCTTCCAAATAAATAATTCAACGAGTTTTATGAATATTACTGTTTATTTATTTATTCTTTGAAACATAAATCCAGTTGATATTAACTCGCGTTATTTTTTGTATTTCACTTGCTAGTACCCGGCGCGTTGCGTAAGATATAATTGCGGAAGTAATGTTTTAAATTTGGAAGAGTTGTATCAAATAAATTTATCGGTACGATACGATAAGAAATAAACATAATTTTTTATATATTAGATAACATAAATAATATTATCATTTGCTTTTCTCTAAAATAAACTGCGCTTTCATTTATTTCATTTAAATAGCACACACCTAATTTTAAGGTTTTTAAAAGGCTAAATAATTTTTTATCTAAACCTTTCATTAAATAAATAAATAAGTTTTAATCGTACTGCATCAAGTAATGCGTGTGGCTTGATAACTCGAAATTTTTAATTTTTTTGAAAACATAAATTTAAAGTTATACAGTTCGGGTAGATAATAATATATGATGTGACGTTACAGAAAACTGGCGCCCGGCTGAAGATATTCTCGAGCACGGCGCCGCAGAGCACCGAGCGCGTAGTGCAGCTGATGGGCAGCAAGGAGGCTGTTGCGGCCGGCGTGCGCGAAGTGCTCGAGCTCATCCGCCAGGTGCGACTTTTAACTTTAAACTGGCATTTAAAATTGATCCAGAAGTTTTGATTCAATTTTAACAATTTTGAATTACAGTGTTACATCGTTATAATCCTTTCGATCTAACTGATTGAATAAGTTACGATGATGTGCCCAAATTTTAGGAATTAAATGTTTTTGGAAACAGTATGTCAAATATATTTATTGGCCAAATAAAAAACAACGTCAATTTAAAATATACTCAAAGTTGCCCTTTTCGTTTAATAAATGACAATAGAAAGAAACAGGGATATCGATAATTAATATTTAAGTAACCAATATTATAAATTAAGGTTAGGTTAACGTCTTGTTTAAGCAACTTTTTTTAGGTAAGCGTATTCTCCAAATTATTTTTATATCCATTTTATGTTTGATACCTCAGACCAGATTCTGCTGCTGCAGAACAAGGCCAGCATTTCGATTTTGTAATTTTGGTGGGAATCACTTTACAACTGCGTTATATTTTTTCATTATATTTGACGGCTCCGTGGCGTAGTGGCTTAGCAATGAGTGGCTGCGCTGGGGTGCGCGAGTTCGAATTCCGCACGGGACAAGTATTTACAGTCTAAAATAATTGTTCCGCGTCTGGATGTTTGTCATTGTGCAATTTATGTTTGTAAACTGCCCCCACGATACAGGAGAAAAAAAACATTACGATAATATTTTGCAAAATAAAATATTAAGACAAGAAAGAAAGCTGTTTAAATCGATACTGATGCAACGAAACTAAACATTAAATGTCAAAGAGAAGCCAACTATGATTCCCACCAGTTACCTAATTGCACTGCTGGCTGCCAAGGTCACATAAATGTGATATAGTTTTTTTAAAGATATAAAAAAATATAAGACAAAGAAGAGTTTTTGGAATAAGACGTGCTGAGGCAAAAATAGAAAAATTATATTAATAGTTTACATTTAAATTCCGATTTCACATGTGTGTAATGGGGAAGCCATTGTTGGAAAGTTAACCTGTTGTAGCTCAAGAGGTAAGCTCTCGCCTTAAAATGTAACCACTGATGAAATCGTTATTGCAATTTTAAATACTGATCTCTCGACCACACGCTATGTGTTAAAGGAAAACATTGTAACCCGATACTATTAAGAAAATAAAAAAGGAAAACATTATCCAGGCCCATGTCAAGTCCACCAATTTGTGACTGGACGGCAGCTCACCTTACTAAAGAAAAAAATTGTAGAAGAAAGTGTACCGCTTTGAGTCATGCCCATACCAATATTAGTCCAAGTAGAAGCTGATTTACGAGTAGGTGGACTAACTACTGACTACGAAAAAATTATAAAAAACATAACAAACTCGTAACATCATTACGAGGGGTGATCCAAGAGTAATGATAATGAATATTAAGAGCCTTCTTACATTTCTGCGTTACGCAAATTTTGGTATTTTATGCTCCGAGCGGGCGATGACCTACGCGAGCGATACTTTATTTCATATTTCTATTCACTCGATCGCACTAATGATACTGTGAATATAGCGACTAAACGATCTTGATCTATCTTCCATTATACAAATATTCTTAGGATGGAGTTCAGTGGATGGAAAATTTTTGGTGTGTCATTTTTTGTTATCTAATTAATTTATTATAATCTATTTCATATATTTTTCATTATTTATGAACCATAGTGTTAAAATAAGTACACACACATAAATGTTTTGTTTCGCAGTAATCGATTGTTAACCGACGATTTATTTTGTTAATTGATTGATAATCGATTATATCTACTAACAGTAGCATAGTGGTATAAATAAATAAATAGTACGGTTGCAACCTGTTTTAATAAATAAAATAACCAACTGTAACTAATATCTTTTTAATCGGTACTTAGTCAATTACCATATTTTTTTATTATAAAAATATTTGCCGTTTATTTATAATTTCAGGCAGTACACACTTTTTATAAATCGCTCGTAACTTGGCTAACATTTCAACAGATTTTTAGTACTTTAACTGCATAATCTGGGCCAGTCCATATGGCAAGCATGCAGACATTTTTAATCTCCATTATTATTTCTCCGGAGATAGGATATTTGTTTTTTACATTTAGTGACACATTGATATTTTTCCCATTCTGGCTGATTAGAAAGCTCAGCTACAATCAAAATGACTATAATGAGTTAACTATGTGGTATAATAATAATGTGCGAACTTTATACTAATTGAAATATAATGTACGAAAGTAAATACTTCCAACGATTAAAAACTCGAAAATATCGAAACGAGTAATGAATTCGGATGGTCGGCGCAGTGAAATATATGGTACTTTTATTTAATTAATTAAAAAATAATAGTAACGATTTTAAAAGTTAAAATCATAGTATAGTTTAAGCAAATGGTGATGATTATTTTGGTATAAATTTTACGTCAAAATGATTTAGAAGTTCGGAAATATTGGGGCTTGTATCAAAGCTTTCCTGTCATTAATTGACTTATATGTCGATTTTTTTTCCTTGCGTGAAAGGCTTATAACGAAAATGTATTAAAGTATAGGATATTTGTGAGATAATTTTTTTTTATGGACGATATTCAATAGAATCCAAAATTAGAGCTCCCAAGTTATGTCTCTCAGAGTTTTGGCCTAAACATGCATCGGAAGAATGATTATTACTAAATGAATAAATAAGATATCTAAAATTTGACTTAAGCTTATTGTAACAGGAAAACGAATTATTTTTACCTAGTAATTGTTATTTCAAGCAACGAACGGAAAACATATAATTTCAACGAGGAAACCTTGTAATTTGGCGTTTTTTTTTTTTTATAATACTCCTCTTAAACACTGTCATTAGAGTTTAAAAAAATAATTTTATTTTCTATATAGTCCCCTAACAAGTCAATGCATTTAGTCCATCTTTTTTCTAAACCCAGTGTTCCCTTAGAAAAATATCTTTATCACAAAAAAAGTCCCAATGGTCTGCAAATTTCTTGCCTCGAAGATGTTCCTTGAGCCGGAAAAATAGATAAAGTCCCGGCTAGATTTGGCGAATGGGGCGGGTGGTTCGACCAGTTCAAATTCCGTTTCTTGAACGGTAGCCATCACAACGGCGGCTTCGTGAGCCGGAACGTTGTCTTGGTGAAACAGCACTCCAGCTCTCCGTTCACCGCTCTTGTGTCCTTAATAACCTCCCGCAATCTTATTATTTGGTCTGCGTAGCAAGAGTCTTATTCGGTCTGCGTAGCAAGAGCCCTAAATAGTAGCTCTCATTTCCAAACATTCCACCATAATTATTCATTCAGCGTCCCATAAAATGTATGCTTTAAACCTTTCCCGCCGAACTTGACACTTTGAATTTCTTCGGTATCCTTAAGGAGGCTCGTTTCCAAACTATTGACAATTGCTTGGTT
Source organism: Parnassius apollo (assembly GCA_907164705.1). Taxonomy (NCBI): domain Eukaryota; kingdom Metazoa; phylum Arthropoda; class Insecta; order Lepidoptera; family Papilionidae; genus Parnassius; species Parnassius apollo. The sequence goes on along the minus strand of CAJQZP010001468.1, from coordinate 2,330,209 downwards.
TAAGGATCAAAATAGTGATACGGATCACAAAACGTGACTAAAAAATTCTGATCCTCTAGGAATGTTTCGAGTGTCACCATTGAAATGTCGACTCGTTTTTTCTTTTGCTCGTTGGTTGTCATTTTCGGTACCCAACGCGCAGAGACCTTTTTCATATGCTATTCGTTAACAAGGATTCTTTGAACATTATCCCCTATCCATACATTGTCCCCCAATATTTCCATCAAGTCACTGTGATCTTTGGTAGAAATTTTTTCTAAATAAACAGAGGTACTTGATGACAGCTCTAATTTCGTTTTCTTAATTTTGATATTATCTCTTCAATGAGTGCTATTGAAATGAATGTACTTCCCGAGAACTGTAGCCTATTTATATGATTTTTTTTATGCTAATTCAGTGGCAAGAAGAGAAACGAGAACGAGAAACTCACAAGATTGGCATCATCACTCTGCAATATGATGTGATGTGCTGTATATATGAATCTCTGATATGTGCTGTATGACCATTACATGGCGTCACTGTCATACACTACTTGACCGAGCACTCTACATTTATTTCACCCCAACTTAATTAGTTCATCTATTGCACGCAGTTGTTTGTAATATCCAAAGATACTGGGATCTAGCAGGTCATCGATCTGTTAAAGGCCTTTGAGGGTTTCTATTGTAATGTTGTGTTATGTTTGTTGTTGTCATATGTTTGTGTTCGGTCCGCAGGTGCCCATAAAAGGCGCGGTGCAGAACTACGACCCGCACAACTACGACGACTACTACGCGGACGAGTACGGCGGGTTCGGCGGCGGGGCGGGCGGCGCGCGGGCCCGGGCGGCGGCGGGCGCGGGCCCCGCGGCGCGCGCCCCTCGGCCGGACGCGCGCCGCGCCCGCCGCCGCCGCGCGCCGCGCCGCCCGGCCCCCGAGGTGCGTTCAACGATTACGCCGGCCCCCCGCCGCGCGCCCCGCGCGCCGGCTTCGGCGGCCCCCCGCGCACCGGCTTCGGCCCCCGCGGCAACGCCGCCTTCGACGACGCGCACGAAACGAGCACGCAAGTCACCATACCCAAAGACGTGAGTGTGCCAAGCCGACACGCGCACAGTACACACTGTACCTGCGCCTCGTCCTTTACCCGCGGACCGCGCTCCGCATCGCCGCTCCGTCGAGGATTCTGGACCGTGAAGCGTCACACTTATGACGGTGTGTTCTCTGGGCTCTGAACATTAAAATACTAGCCGGCTGTCCACAGACTTTCTCCAGTCTCTTATAAAAGAATTGGTTACGCAAACAATATTCACTCCACACTCACTCGGAATGTTCGTATATGTAATTCGAAACAAAAGTAACTTAAAACTATAAAATGTTTGTGGGTTCTGTGTGTCGCCGACACTTTTTGCGTAACCAAATCCTGTTACTTTTGTGAAACAATTATTAAACATCTAACATTACGAAGTGGTGACTTCGTAAATATTTAAATGAGCAAGCTATAAAAAACTAAACCTGTATATACTTATCTCTAACTAAACCTGCTAGTGTTATTTACACTAGCGGGTTATATAATAAACTCCCAAAATCCCCAAAACCATCATGATTCCTGTACACGTCTAGTGAAACATAACAAGGAATACGTTTTCGTTGTGCACAGCTGGCCGGCGCGATTATCGGGAAGGCCGGAACCCGTATCAGAAAGATCCGCGCGGAGAGCGGCGCCGGTATTGAGATCGCCGAGCCACTGCCGGGCTCCAGCGACCGCATCATCACCATCACCGGCTCCCCGCAGTGCATACAAATGGCGCAGTACCTACTGCAACAGAGGTAATCACGCATTTATTTGTACTGGCACACATTATCAACTCTCTCTTCATAAATATACGTGTGTGGAGGTATTATGGTGTTCCATAATCGAAACAAATAAGATCGCGATTGCTGATCACTTCACTCTATAACTGTAATTTTTGTACGGTCAGCAAAAATATTTAAAAAAAATACATTTATTTTTTACACATCCTACACAATGCACTTACGCAATAAAAAGCTAAATATCGGTTTTATATTCGTATTGTTATCGTGCACATATTGTCACTGGATAGTTTCGTGCAATTGAAATAATAGTTCTACTAAAATTAGTTAGATGAGACGTTATGTGGTAAATTCTCACAGCTTTTTATTATTGAAATAGCGACTATTCATTATCTAATATATATTTTTTACATTGTGTTATAAAATTATACAGGGTTATTTTTCAAAGAGTAGCCAAATTTTAAACTTTTCATATAAATTATGATATAACGTTATTGCAGTTTTTAAAAATACGAGTTAATAAGCCTTTTACTTTTATTTGAAATTATGAAGAGCAGTGCTGCAGCTATAATAGTAGTAGTTATAGTTGTAGCATGAATAATGGGTCGCCCCGACCGGAGAAGGACCACGCTCTCAAAGAATACCAGCGTAAAATGTTAGCTTAATGCTGCTGTGCTTCGTATGGTGAGTGTAGATAAACGGAAACCCTTCTTACTGGAAACAAGGCATACCATCTTAGTCCTCACGGGTGACAACGACAAATCTGCATTTTGATTCGTAATCGAGGATAGATGTAGATGTCTATGGACCACAGCATCCACTTACCATCAGGTGGACTGTGTGTTTGTTTGTCACCCTGTCCTATAAAAAAATATATTGATTTATGAACAACCTTTTCCGATGGAGTCTTATAAATGTATGCGTGCCCACTTGAATCAGTTAAAATAAGGCATTACCTCGCATTTTGAATTTAAAAAAAGTACATAATTTATGAGTTTTTTTATTATTTTTTTTTTCACCATTTGCCTATATCACTTATTCTGAACCTTCTCTGCAAATTTGGCCAGTTTTTGCAAATTAACCCTCTATATTTCTTTAAGCAAAGCAAATTGTACAAAATATACTTAACTAAGACTGTTGTATGTATGTATAAAAAAATGTATTTGCTTCATAAAGCTTTTAATTATGTGAATATACTTGTCAGTTAGTTATCAATTTATTTATAATATACGTTGTCTCAATGTGACATATGTGTTTTTAAACATTGTGATGTGTTTTTAAAATTATTTACTTGCACACACATGTGTGCAGCTGAAACAGCAGTTGCTCAAAAACAAATACACATATTTATTGCTCGACTAGTGTGAGTCACTAGTTAGATGGACATTACTAGTATGGTGTTACAGAGTGTGTTCCATGAAAAAACATGTCCACATATACAGGTATAAAGCAAACTATGATAACGTACTAAACTACTAAAGAAAATAGTTCACAAATAATGAACATATTTTAAAACACACTGCCATCCTTTACAATTCGTTTTCCTTCTTACTTATTCTTTACTTAAGAACCACAAATAGATTGAAATGGTATTAAAAAGTTAAAATAATAAACTATTCTGCCTCATTATCATGAAGACCAGCGGCAGGATATAGGCTGGTGTTTTATTCATCTCTGTCAGTTTACATTCAATCATCCCTATTCAGTGACAAAATTATTTGTCTTATCATAAAGACCAGCAGCAGGATATATTATAGGCTGCTGTTTTATTCATCTCTGTCAGTTTACGTACAAACATCCCTGATTGGTGACAAAATTATTAGTGTTATGTTACAACAACCCTATCTTGCATGATATTATATTATGCATGTGTTAATGTGTCTAAATAGCCTATTGCCATTGTTATGTAACCCACTAAATAATTGTCAGAGGCTTCTAAATATATATCAGCCATAGCGATATATCATTTTCAATTAGTTCACATAATCAATACGTCAAAGCCTTTTAGACAGTATGAGTGACAAGCAAAAAAAATATTACCTATATCATTTTTTAAATTAAATGATTATAAAATTTGATTCCATACCTAACCAATTGATTTTTTAAATATTAATTTATGTTTACCTATATTTAATATTGATTTTAATCTTTAACTACCTACTCGTGGTCTCACAGGCACTAGCGATATTATTTTTGTAACTATCTATATGTGTGCGCATCTTTATGTTTCGTGCATTTATGTACCTTCTCCAGGAGAACAGACGTGTGCGCGCTTACTTTTGGTAAGTGAAAAACTTTTTCGTTGGTCTCGTAGGTAGTTATGTGACTTTTTTATTGTTTTGTTTTTAGTGAAAATAGTGGTTAATGATCAAATTATTGAGCGCTGGTTGGAGGAAGATCCTTCGGATGAAGAAGACTTGCCAAATGAAGACTGTAATGACGTGGAACGTGATCTAGAAGATAATTTTGTGCTGGAGCAATTTCGAGAGTCAGAAACCGAAATTTATGGTGAAATAGAGTCAAAGATTAGCGATTTTCAGCCTCAGAGCAGAACCTCCGGTGTAATCTTCATCAGATGAAGATGTCGTATTGGAGCAAGTGTAACAAAGAGAGGGTACAAAGCCAGAATACAGAGACGTACTAAATTCTTCCTCTTCTGCGCATGATATCTGGAGTCAAAATTTCACAGATGAAATGCTTGAAAAAATAGTACAGCATACTATTTCTTGCCTTCACGCCAGCGAAAAGTAAATCAATCATCTTTGGTTTCAATAAAAACACAACTATTTCATCATTCGTACCGAAGCAAAACCAAGCAGTCATCTTAGTATCAAGCATGCATCATATTCGATATTAATAAGACCTCAAAAAAACCAGAGAATATATTGTTTTATAATCAAACTAAATTTGGGGTTGATATAGACTAAATTTGGGGGAGATAAAAGATGCTCAAACTATTCGACGGGTCATCGGATATTTTACAGGCTACTTGACATTTCAGCGTCTAACTCATACATCATATACTTATTTACCCAACCGCATAAGACTGAAAGCAGGTTTCAATTTATGAAAAGACTAGCTGGGCAGCTTACGAGATCACACATGAAGCGTCGAGAAAAAATTGATTCAGCGAGACATCATACTTTCCCTTCGTTGAGTGCTGCAAATCAACGAGGAACAACTTCGTGTAGTTTTAGAAAGTAGAACTGATAGAGCAGATGGATTGGAAACCCGCAAGATTTGCTCTGTGTGTGTGATCAGAAGAAGAGACGCAAGACCCAGCACTTGTGTTTTTAGTGCAAGAAACCTATTTGCCTAGGATATTCAAATATGATGTGCGTTAACTATCGCGAAAAAGTTTGAACTTCAGGGCTTGCAATTTTTGTGAATCGAGTTTTTGTTTTTGCCAAAATAAGTATAGGAAAGCTTAAGTTGACTACTTAATTAACAGACATTAGTAAGAAGAAGTATTCTTAGTTTATGTTTGTTCCTTTTACCCAAAATCTAATTTTTCAAGTGTTAGTTTTTTTTTTCGTTTTTTTGTTATATGTATGAAGACATTTTTAGTTATTTGATCATTATTGTTGTTTGCTTAAGTTTGTAAAATTTCAAAATAAAGTAATTACACATCCAATGGTCATGTATTATTTCCGTTTATCCACCTCCTATCTTAGTTTTTTCTATCGAGTAACATGTGGCCGACGTCTCACAGACCACGGGTATAGCTAAGGGTTAAAGTCAAACACCTGTTGTATAAAAACAATTAGTAATTATCATTCGTAACTTTTGATATCAAATATTCATAATGATTATTATATCAATCAGTCAGTCGTCATACTGTCCTATAGGCAAGTATATTAAAAAATTAAACAATACTCTCAATATTACTAACATGTTACTTTGGCATTAGAATGTTCCAAGAGTTCCCTGACTTGGCTCCAAACTGCACTAAAATTAATAAAATTAATTGATGAGTTAGAGCATGGATGAGATGATCAGGTAAAGATGCAGACAATTGTTGGTAGATGTGTAATATAGGGTAGTCTCATATACATAGTATTTATTTGATTTAAACCTTGCCTTTTTTAATACGAAACATGTGTCATTTTAACTAACATTATATGTAGCGTAAACTATTTAATATTGTAATTTGGTATATATGCACTGAAGTAGGGGATTTCTTTTGTATTGTGAGAACTTATTTATGTACATAATATTATTATTGTTGTGTCTAACATTAATGTCGTGAATAACAAGTGATGTTTTAGGTGTGTGACTCCACGTGACTAACGGGCACCGGCCGCCTATCGCGCATTGTATGGAAGACTAGTGATTTTGTTGTTTGATTTGTTTAACAAAGAATCACTAATCTCCCTACAAAGCTGCGGTACACACTTCAGACGAAGATTGCTGTAAACACGTTCTTCTATTTCATCTTTTCTAACTTGTGTTAAAATTAACATTGTATTGTATGCTATTTATATTGTGATGGTATCTAATTTTTAATTTGTCTTTTTCAGTGTTCACGAGAGCAACCCGAATCTCGGTCGTGGGAACTTCTGATTTCCGTTAATACATATAGCGTTAAAACATATTCTTCAAAGCTTTACTTTAGTCACCTCAAATAACATACAGTAAAATATGCAAAACATGATACCAATGTGTGCACTACTTTGCCTTTGATGCGGTCGAATTTACAATAAGCAAATGCGGCAGGAGGCTCATTTTTTGTATTCTTTGTTAACAAACCGGAAATTTAACAAAAAAAAATTATAATTATATAAAACTTTTTATTTTCATAGTTAATTCATTAAGAAAGGAATGCATTTATCATGATTATTATAGAATTAATTTCTAAGATTGTGTCAATGGTCAATGATTTGTGTTACATGTACATCGATGTATTTTTTAAGTAATAGAAGTAAAATAAATAGTTTATTTTGTGATTATTAGTTTCATTTTCATTTATTTCTTATGGCAAGCTAAACAAAACTTTATCTCTGCGCGCGAATGTCGTCGTATTACTTTAGATCTTTTCCCCTTCCTACGCCTTGGCGGAATTTCCGTGGTTACTAAGGGCTGTCAATAAATAATAAAAAATACATTGTGAAATGGTAATTAAGTTACTTAGGTGAAATAGCTATTCTGACTGATCGACTGACCATATTTTCGCACCTATGCGAGTTCTATGACGCTTAACGCACGCAACTTGCAAGGTCATTCATCGGGAATTGCGATACTTGGTTCAGAAGAAGTAGGTAGATAGTGTAAACAACAAATATACCTGAAATACGATTCCTAACAGAAATGTGATAGTATTCTATTCGGTTAAAAATCTTGTTAGTAAACAAATTTTTAATTTCAGTATTTTGTGTTACCACAACTGAAAATATTTTGTTTACAAAAGAAGTATAGGTATGTAAGTAAATACTTGGTTAGTCAAGTAAATTTCAACTATTTTTTTGAAATAAAGCATTTAAATATTACTTCCATAGTTTTACTAAATTCTTTTTTGCTTTATGTACGTATGTCATCATCATTACAGTCCTTCACAAGTCCACTGCTGAACATAGACCTCCTCCAAGGAATGCCACAAAGCACGGTCCTGAGCCACCTGCATCCATCGACTTCCTGCTTGTCTTACCAGGTCGTCACTCCATCTAGTGGGGGGTCACCCTACACTTCGCCTACCGGTACGAAGCTGTCACTCGAGAACCTTTTTTCCATATCGGTAGTCGATTCTCCGAGCTATATGGCCGGCCTATTGCCACTTCAGTTTAAAGTTTGTCACGCAGAGAATACCCGAGCATAGCCCTCTCCATAGCTTGCTGAGCGACCCTGAGCGTCCTCATACGGCTAGCAGTGAAGGACTACTCAGTTTGATAAGTCATCACTGGCAATACGCACTGGTTGTATAGTCTCGCTTCCAGGTTATGAGATACATATTGCTGACGAGAAGATGTGTCGTTATTTCCCGAACGCTGCCCAGCCGAGTTGAATCCGTGGATTGACCGCTCGGCTGAAGTTGGACTTACCTAGGTGGACTATTTGTCCCAGGTAAATACTCTGATCAACAACTAGTGCTCCCAACCACTACCAGCATAGGCGTGACGTGGACGTTACACATGACCTTCGTTTTGTCCATGTTCATCTTAAGACCTATCCGTTGGGAGGTACCATTGAGGTCATTGAGCATAGTGCTTAGGTCCTCCAGCGATTCTGCCATAAAGACTATATCGTCGGAAAATCGAAGATGAGTGATGTACTCGCCATTGATGTTAATACCGTATCCATTCCAGTCCAGTAGCTTGAAAACGTTTTCCAACGCAGCGGTGAAGAGTTTCGGGGATATAACGTCACGTTTTATACCTCTCTGCAGTTGGATAGGTTTCGTACTCTGGTTCTGTACTCGGATAGCCATCGTAGCCCTACCGTACAAACTTCGATATACCGACAGTCAACTTGGCACCGCTGAAAGGACTGTAGCACCGCTCACATTTTGACGGAATCAAAGGGTTTCTCATTGTCCACATGCGCCAGGCAAAGTGGCAGATTGTACTCTTTGGTCTTCTGTACAATTTGCCGAAGGTTATGTATGTGGTCTATGGTGCTAAAGCCTTTTCGGAAACCGGCTTGTACGGGAGGCTGAAGGTCGTAGAGTCTGCGTGCGAGACGATCCGTAATGACTCGAAAACAGCACGTAGACGCGGCTCAGAAGGGATATTGGTGTGTAGTTCTTCAAGAGAGCGTTGTCACCTTTATTGAAGAGCAAGACTACCTTAGTTCTGCTCTACGCCTCGGGAGTAGTGCCATCATGGAGGACGGAATTAAAGAGCTTCTGAAGGACTACAAGTACCGGTTTTCCATCAGCTTTTAAAAGATCCGCTGTAATTCCATCCTCGCCCGGGAACTTGCTGTTTTTAAGGTGCTGGAGAACCATTCTAATCTCGCTCAGACTGACGTCCGGGTTATCATCAGAATAGTGTTTGATAAGACTTGCTCTTGGATTGATACTCACACTTGCGTGTCTCCCCAACGATGGTGTATACAGCTGCCCATACAACCTCTCAATCTCACACAAAACCTCAGTGTCCCTCAGTGTCCCGGAAACGATGCTGCCACACTCGGCCTTCAGCTTCGACAGTTGGCTCTTTCTGGCAGACGGATCTCTGGCAAAGACTGGAACCGTGATTCCGATCAATCGCTTCTTCAATACGAGATGTATTGAAGTTGCGTAATGTATTTGGAGATCTGTCTGTTCAGTTGCCTGTATGCTATCAAATCTGCTGAAGTGCAGCTTCATTTCCCGTCTAGCAGCCATGAGATTAAGAGTGTGATCGGGGAGTTTTTGTTTACTTCTACGGCGGGTCTTGCAGAACTTAGCTCCGACCGCATGGACAGTTTCCAAGAGCTTGTCATTCATATCATCCACTGTATTGCAGTCTTCTAGGCACTGAAAACGGTTTTGTAACTCGAGCTGAAAGGTTTCCGGAGTCTGGATTAGATTGACTTCATTAGACGAGACCTCTCCAACTTAACGTTTAGGTTCAGTGTGCCTCTAGCCATTCGGTGATCGCTGCCAGCTTTCACCCTTGCGATCACTGAGACATCACTGAACAGTTGGCGTCTGGTTGTCATAATGAAGTTTATCTCATTTTTTGTCGAACCGTCGGGGCTCGACCAGGTCCATTTCCTCCCTTCATAAAGAGTTCCTTTAGTCCCTTGCTCCATGTAGTCGGCCAGCTGCTGGCACCTTGGGTTCCGTTGCTCTATTCCAAATTTCCCTTCCTTCATCTCACCGCTTTCGCTTGTGCCTAGTTTTGCGTTGAAGTCTCCCATTAGCACCGTACAGTGGGTTTCCTCCACCTCATCGGGATGTGCCGAGGTTGGGGTATCTGTTAATACTGTTTGGTGATTCTGAGTATCAGGTACACAACCCTCGTCAACACACTCCTAATCTTTACAACGTTGTTAACGAAAGACTTGTGGACGATTAATCTGACACCTCCTTGGGACAGATGGTCGCCCTCCCGGTGATAGAACAAGTTGCCGGATTCGAGGATTACCGTGTCCTCCCCCTCTCTTCGGACCTCGGATAATCCTACAATATGCCAGCGCAACTTGACTACTTGTTGTAGCTGTGGGTAAATTTTATTCTCTGCTCGGGTAAGTATATGACAAATATAATTAGACCCCCGTCAGAAGTTTTAATTGCGATGAGACTGGCATATCATTCGTCTCAAAAAAGAAGAGCAAAATTATTGCAGAAAAGGTGAGAAAACAGGTAGGAGGATCGCTTTCTTCAGCAGAACAAGGGCAGACACGGTTGAGATATGTTTTAATGCAGCAGGAACTTATATACATCCTACGCTAATATTTCTTCGACAGAGAATGAAGCAAGAGTTGCTGGAGCGAGCTTCTCCAGGGACGACAGCAGAATACAAGGCTAAAGGATGGATGACAACTGAAATAGTTATTAGCTGGTTCCAACGGTTTGTCAAGAGTTCTGGTGCGTCAATAACTAACCCCGCCTTGCTTCTTTTAAATTGTATTGTTACACATACGCAAAACATATCAGTTATTGAATATGCACGCAAAAATGGCGTTATAATGCTTTGCTTTCCCTCGCACTGCATCCAGCCTTCAACCCTTAGATGTTGGCTTTATGAATCCTTTAAGTGTATACTGTGACCAAGCCTGCTCTAATTGGTTAAGGGCTTAATACCATCAACTATTTCATCAACAATGAAATATCTGTTGATGAAATAGTTGATGGTATCAGTCTTTGTCCCTATATACCCACATTAAAGGAGGCTATTTTGAAGGGATCCTTGTACAAAACCGAATTGAATAGCCCAGTTCAAGAAGTCCTTAAGTTCACTTAGGATTTTATGCACTAGCAACATAGCCAGGTAAATTACTTTCATATCGACTCGCTGCGGTAACATTTCTAACAACTTGTTTAATTTCTAACAAATTCCTATGCACTGTTTTTTTTAAACACCATAGACTTGATTTAATTTTGATAAATCTCTTACGTCTATTTTTAAAGCAATAATTATTTAATGAAAGTAGGTAATTTTTTTGTAACAAGCAATTCAGGATGGTTTCCCAAAATAATAAGACAAGGAATATGTTAAAAGCATTCTATTGAATAAAATGTCGAATTAACAGTAAAATTCATGTAATAAATTAAAGCTCATTTAAGTATTAAATTGTTTTAATTTGTGAATTAAACTGTTGTATCGTTTATTGCTTAAAAATCGTATCAATATAGTTTTCCGTCGACATTTAAGACTTATGACTCTACGAAATAACTTGCATAATTATGATATTTTATTGAATGTGTAATTATTCTTTAATGTGATGTTAATGTTTTGATTATTCTTATAATGTGTCTTCATTGTACTTAATGTGATACGTAATCGTATAATGATATTGCTATGGGCAATAAAGATATCGGGTTATAAATGGAAATACGATAGTGAAAATTGATAGCTAGCTTAGGGCGAAATACGCGATTCTTCTTACGGTGAAGCTTCCTTCGCTCAACTTGCAACTCGTTAGGATCTCCTAGGTGTACGTTGTTTGTGATTAGCACTGGTCACATAAAACTGCCGGTACGAGTACGACATACTCCGCTGAACGTTGAGTCCTCTCCGTGAGGCTTCCAGGTCGTCGGCCTCTAAGCAGAACCTTAAGGCATTCAAGTTGCCTTGATTGTCTAGTCGCATGCGCGAATGCCAACAAAGCACTCCCACCCCTCCCCCCGAACTCTTTCTTAACGAAAGAGGTAAGCAGTGCCCCACAGTGTTGCGGTCAACAGCGTTTCACCCACCCATACCTCCCACGTCGTTACCAGGCTACACTAAAAGTGTCGGGAATGGAATATTTCCACTGTTCCTGTCATATTAAAATCTTTTTAATTGAAATCCCCTTGGTTTTAAAAATCGAATACCATTTATTTATTTATAGTCATTGGCTCGTTAGGTAGGAATAGATTACGAGGGCGGCACTGAAAATTTCGGGAATCAAGGAAGTGACACAACATTACTATTTAAGAGGATATAGTAAGTCAGCTCAAATTCTAATTTCGTCCCCACTTCCCCGCGCGTCGTATGCTATGTACCGACATGTTTGTAATCACTAATACTGTAAGTAGAAAGGTCGTTAGACACTTATTTCATTAGCTTTATCATATTTATGCCTGTTTCTTAACGCCAAGCCAGCCGCTTCTTATTTTTATCACGGTTATTTCCCATTTTAATTTTACGTCGTACTGTTGCGTAATGTACATTCTGATCGTAAGCGACACAACATCTCCCTTCAAAGGCCGAAGCGAAACTAACACAGAACACTAACGGTGCGACAGGAATCAAGCTTCAGGGCGCCGATAGTTTAGGTAATTTCTTTTAACAGTGAAAATAATGGTATTTAAAAAAAGTAAATAACATAAGCACTGCTTTATAGTTAGTTCAGTTAGTATGCAAAGTTTCATGATCTTATTAAAAGTATTTTATGAATAACAGCGGTTTATTGTTCAGTTTGGAGGTAACTTTGGATTTTTTTTCTATCGAGAAAATTTTACGGAATCGTGTTTTCGTCTAACATAATCTTTAACATTAATCCTCAACTTTACCATATATTTATTTCAAAATTAATGCTGCAATACTTTCGGCATAACGGAGGATCTTGCTAAGCCATTTCAGGTTATATTTCCCCTTAAAAATGTATTTATTGCTTTTCGAAGTATTCTCCGCGAAATTTGATACATTTTTCCATACGATGGAACCAATCATTGAAGCAACCATTCCATTTGGAAGTTGGGGTCTACAAAATGGCTGTTTTGTAGGCGTCCACAGCTTCTTCAGGTAATGAAAATCTGTGTCCACGCAATTTATTCTTTATTTTAGGGAAAGTATAGAAATCATTAGGGCTTAGGTCGGGGCTGTACGGCGTATGATCTAATAATTTTCTCGGGGGGGGGGGGGGGGGGGTTTCTTTTCTGGGGAAGTTCTTTCATTCTTTTCTTTCTTTTTTTTGTGTTGGCCGTTTTGGACAAACGTCTTTTTGCAACACTTCGTGAACGAACAATTTTTGTTGGCTTTAACTCATTTTCGAACACCCAAACTCGTGACTGGTTTTTTGTTTCGGGTTCGTACGCATATATCCAGGATTCATCACCTGATACGATGTTGTATACATCATTTGAGGATCCTGCGCGGAATCTTTCGAGAGTTCTGACGCACCAAGTAACGCGAGCCGCTTTTTGCTCTTCACAGAGCGAATGCGGTATCGGGAAAACAACTTTTTTACACCTAATTGTTCATACAAGATTATTTGTATTTGACTCACGCCAATGTCTAAAGTTGCCTGAACTTCGCGCTATGTCACATGTCGACCTTCCTAAATCAGCTTACGCACAGCATCAACGTTTTTTTGGGTGACTGCAGTTTTTGGACGACCTTGACGCTTGACGGGGATCATCACTGAGCTTGACACGTCTACGTTGAAATTCAGCAAACCAGCGATAAATTGTGGTTTTGGATTGGATGGGGCTTCATCACCAAATGCAGAAATCATCCGATCAACACACTGTTTTTGTGTTAAACCACTTCGAAAGTCATAATAAATCATCGCTCTTGAATTATTTCGAGTCAATTCCATTTTCTCAACGACTAAACAAGTATGACAAAACCTTGTACAAGACCGAGAATCTTTTTTTAAATGGGTGCGTTTGGCAGAAAAAAGCGCTAGCAAGCGCTTATAAGCGCTGAAATAATTTTCGGCCAGGACACGATTGCTACTTCAGTAGCGCTGACACTATCCGCCATTTTGCTTATTTAATTTGTTTGTTTTGAAGTAGAGTTTATAAGTTGTTTTGTGCAATAATAGTTTTAAGTAATATAATGACATGAATAAACATATACATGTTATTAAAAATTCATGATTGGTAAGTTTTTTTAATATAAATACTTTACAAACATATATTTAAATTAGTTTAGGTTCTAGTAGGTAGGAAACTAACATCGTGTCCTGGAGGAAAATAGCTACTTACGATTTGACAGCGCTTACCGCTTACGATCGTCATTTTGCTTACAAGCGCTTGCTAGCGCTTTTTTCTGCCAAACGCACCCAATAAATATATGGTATTCGATTTTTAAAACCAAAGAGTTTCAATGAAAAAGATTTTAATATGACAGGAACAGTGGAAATATTCCATTCCCGATACTTTTAGTGCAGCCCTCGTAGATTATAGGTACTTTATTCTGGTTCAAAGTGGAAAATTTATTCTAAGGGTAATAGCAGGAGTGATGAATATAGGAAAATGGTCACTGCCATGGCTAGAAGGTAATAAAGTAATTGACGTAATTGAAATAATAAAGAATTAAGTTTACACTTATATATATATATATATATATATATATATATATATATATATAGGTATATATATATATATATATATATATATATATACCCTCCAAGAAATAAGGATTGTCTATTTTTCCTCTTATTACTTGGAGAATATATGATACCAGTGCGAGGTCGCGCCTAACACGGAGTTCATTATATCCCACCATACCAAATAAACCAGCCAAGAGCGTGTCGGGCCACGCTCAGTGTAGGGTACCGTAGTTTCCCGTCCGTCACAATAAGTGTTCCCACTTATGAGTTTAAAGGTGGTATCCATTATGTTCGCGCTCCAGCAGCGCTCCGCGCTCCTGCAACTGCTCCCGGTAGTGGGTACTGTTGTTTCCATCTAAATTTTTCCATTCAAAATGATTTTCCTAGAAAGTCCTTATAAAGTTCTACTTTTCAGATTTTTTTCATATTTTCTAAACTTATGGTTCAAAAGTTAGAGGGGGGGGGGGGGCACATTGTTTTTTTTACTTTTGGAGCGATTATTTCCGAAATTATTGACATTATCAAAAAATGATTTTAGTAAACCCCTATTAATTTTGAAATACCTTTCCAAAAATATATCACACGTTAGGGTTGAAATTAAAAAAAAATCACATCCCACTTTACATATCAGGAGGGCTACCCTAATAAAACATTTTTTTTCCAATTTTTATTTTACCACTTTGTCGGCGTGATTGATACACATATTGGTACCAAATTTCAGTTTTCTAGTGCTAACGGTCACAGAGATTAAGCGAGGACGGACAGACAGACATGGCGAAACTATAAGTATAGTTTATTTTATAGCATAGTTGACTACGGAACCCTAAAAACGAATAGTGTCGGATATTTAAGTGGGTAAAAAGGATATACCCCATCCATACTGTTTGAGATATAGAAACCTAACAAATTTATTTTGAATTCTCTCCAGCATGAGACTATATTTCGTTTCATGTGGATCCCAGCAGCCCAGATAACTGCGGTGCACTCAAGCTGGCTTCTAATGTTAGTGAAACAACGAGCCCTGCGCAGTATAAAACCTAAGTTACGATACGCTTTTTTGCAGATGTCCACTATATGATTTTGAAAATTAAGTGCTGTGGTGAAACGAACACCCATTTTCTTAACCTTGTTCACTCGTGCCACACCTACTCCATCCAGCGCATACCTATAGAGCACAGGATTGCGTGCGCGAATAAAGTTAGCGTTACACACTTTGATGAATTAAACTGCAACTTATTATTTTCACACCACGCTTTAACCCTGTCAATATCGCGTTGTAACCTCTCACAGTCCTCCCGTTCCCTGATCGGCAAGATACAGCTTAAGGTCGTCAGCGAACAGCAAACATTTAGCGTCAATCACAACACTTGGCAGACCATTTATCATTAATGTAAACCTGAAAGGACCGAGATTGCTGCCCTGACTCACACCAGAATGAATGTAATATGGCTTAGATACGAAACCAGCGTATTCCACATATTGTTGCCAGTTCCTCATGTAATTGGCAAAAAATTGTAGTGAGTGTGGAGTAAAACCAATGCTAGCTAACTTTTTAAGTAGTACGTCGTTATCGACCAAGTCGAAGGCTTTTTTGAAATCAAAATAAGCGACGTCTACTTGCACTCCACTGTCCACTACCGGAACGATATCAGCCATGTAACTCAGAAGGTTGCTTGCGGTACTTCGTGCTGGTCAAAAGCCATGCTGAGCATATCTGTCAGCTGGGCCCTTACCTGTGAGAGTATATTCTTATGTATAGCAGACTCTAATACTTTCGCGGGTGTTGACAGGATAGCTACATTTCTATATCCCTTACTTTACTTGATAAACTTTTCTTAGACTCGTGTTATTTTCCACCTCTCTGGAAATACTGCCGACTCAATGCAAAGGTTATATATGTGAAGAAGAGGTTCAGCCAACAAGAGATTTCAAATATTATGCAGTTTACAGGGGTAAAGAAAAAATATCATAAATTTTTTATTAGTGGTAGAGCCACGCTGCAGCTATATTATGGTTGTAGCATAAATGGATCGGCTCGACCGGGGAAGGACCACGCTCTCACAGAATACCAGCGTAAAATAGCAGCTTAATGCTCCTGTGTTTCATATGTGAGTGTAGAGAACCAGAGACCCGTTTAATTGGAATCGAGCCATTCTATCTTAGTCCACAGGGGTGACAACTGACAATGCATCTGAATTTTGATTCTCAATCGGGAATAAATGTAGATGTCTATGGATCACAGCATCCACTTACCATCCGGTGTACTGTGTGCTCGTTTGTTACCTTTATCCTATAAAAAATTATATTGTTCCTGTTTATATAGAGTTCAGAAATGCAATTCTTTTTGCTGCTGATAAGTTAATCCCCTTGAAAAAACCATCCAAAAATAATATGTGCTGGAAAATTCAGTTAGGGACAGATCATTTTGTGAATGTGGCTTAATTGATAGAATCAAGCATTACTTTGCGGAAATCCATTATAATAAGTATATAGCGTGTATAAATAGCAGCTGTTTCGGGCTCGCCGCTCTGCGCCCTCCTTTCTGCCAAGGAGGGTCGCGTTCATATACGGCTTAGAGATCTCTCGTCAGATCAGTAAGCCAATCCTTAAGGATGGGGACCTTTAAAGGTGGGGTTTAGTGGGTAAAAGTCTCCACATAACCACGCAGCCGAGAGGTATGCTATGAGCATTCCCCACCTCCCTGCCCCGCTTTCCGGAGGGTTGCCCAGCCAGCCAGTTGCCAGGTTGTGATTAGGTAATAGATATCTAAGTAAGTACTGTAAAATGCCCTAATTTGACTTACCTAGCCTTACTTTGCCTAAACCGATCATTTGAATTTCATTAGTGGGCTATTCGAGATAGAGTTAAAGTTATAGACTATATACGTCCCACTCCTGGGCACAGGCCTCCGCTCATTCTGAAAGGGTCCTAGGCCTAGGAATTGTCCACCACGCTGCCCCAATGCGTGTTGGCGAACTTAGCATGTCTTCGAAATATTTTTTTTCTTATTTCTCAGACATGCAGGTTTCCTCACAATGTTTTCCTTCACCGCTGAGCACGTCGTGGCAACACGTGTGGCAACACTTAAAATTGCAATTACACTTTCATTGGTGCCGGCGGGGATCGAACCCGGTTTGCTCGCGCACTGTGAAACTTTCAGCGAAAATTTGCTTCGGGCGCAAAAAAAAAGCTCGCCGCTCACTTAGCGGTCAGTCGCCGTAGAGTCTACACATCTCCTGAGGATGCCTCGTGTAGAGGCGAAACACGTATCGTATTGTCGTCGATGGTGTGTTACCTGGAATAGTGGTGTTGGAAGTAGTGGTGCCGGGAGTAGTGGTGTTGGGAGTAGTGGTGCTGGGACTAGTGGAGACGGAGTTAGTGCATGCAATTGAGGAAGGGCGGGAGGTGCTCTTCAATCCAGGTAAGACACATCATTGTATTTAGTTAGCGGAAGGTTGCAAAGTAATAAATTTTTTATTATGAATGTGGCTTAGACGAAGGTTCCACAAACCATATTTTTGTCAACTATCCCAAACTGTCCTTTTTTCTATGTTACCTTCCACCTTATATTCCTCGACCTATAGATTTCGATTCTCTTTTAACATTATATAAAAGTATTTCTTTTGTGTATATTTTATTAATACTAATAAAGAAAACTCTAAATATTTGTCATTTTTAGTATACTAATAAGATTCTAACACCTGTGTTTGTCATTTGTTCTAGGAAATCCAACAGATAGATTTGTCGAAATTCTAGATGGAAAACTAAATCCTTGTACTATCACACTCTTATTTTAATTATACTCATCAGCTTTCATTTTCCATTCCATACATAATTGGAGAATTTTACAGAACCACCACAAAAAGGAAAAGAAGTTACCTGGGTTGGCTATGATTTCAGATTGTCTTTTGTCAAGGTGCTGTAAATGCTCATGTGGCCCATTTTACATTACCGATGTATGCAATTCAAGCCATCCTAACCTGACAACTTTTTAATGTTACCAAAGTTTCTAAGGAGCAGCTCTGGCCGACGTACTCAGAGCTGTAGCAAGTGTCCATAGCACCCAAGTAGGATGTGAGCCAATCATGTGCAGAGCAAAGTAGCTATTCCAAAGAAGGCAGTGACTCTTTGCAACAGAAATGCTAACTCAAATGAGGACAGGTGAAACTTTCCTTTTAAAGTATCATCATCATCATCACCACCTGTGGCAGTCCACTGCTGGAAATCTTAACATATGCAGCTTTTAAAGTATGAGTAAAACCAATTTATCTTAAATAGGTGTATAATTATAACATCACATTGTTGTCTTATATGTACATTATATTATACATTAGTGTTAAAAATGTTTTATAAAAATATATCAACAACTTAAAGCTTTTGATCAGATCAAGTCAAGATCAGATACAGTTATCATGTTGGATGTAAAGGTGGAACATCAGAATGTTCATGTTTATCCAAATAAAACATGACATACACTAAAGGTATCACAACACCAAGGATAAGCATACAGCATACCAAATGAAACCATTTTAATCCAAAATCAGCACCATGTGATGTCAACTCTTTGACAACAACTGCCTCTACAGATATCTTTGGTTTATTTGGCAATAACTGAGTGTCCTCCGAAACTGCTTCATTTTGTTCAGAATCTGTATATGGAATCACGGATGGAGCTAATGTACTATTTAGCACAACTGCATTACAGTCTATCGAACACTCATTTTCTTTAATATCTGTATTTTTATTCCCATCTTTTAATGACTCATTAGCTAATTCATTGGAAGTAGTATTGTGTAGTAGATTATGTATATTAATATGGGGCAGTGCTTGGTTTGATGTTGATGGTCCAGGCTGAGGTTCTTGCGAAGTAGGTATAAGTTCCGTTAGTACTGAATAAGGTGTTACAGGCACTTTTAACGTCCTTCTTGCAAATATTTCATTATCCTTGTGTATATGGTTCATTCTCTTTAATTCTGAAATCTAATAAATAATAACATCTTAGTTTAAAAATAAATTCTATCAAAAGGTTAATATTGTTATTGATAAAGTAATCTTCTCTGTACCCTATAACCTGAACATGAAAAAAAGTAGTTTTGGAAACCGATGATTTAAATAGATAAAGAATATTATGACATTAACTAAAAGTATGTAATGATCTTACCGAACAATGAAATCGTAAAGCAATAGCTTGTAACGTATCTCCTTCCTGTATCTGTGCTTCAATAAAGTGGTCCTGTGGTTTTATTCTGTGTAGTTGTATTTCACTGTTGATCGAATCGTTTGACCTATTCATATTGATGTTATGACCAACCAAGTCATCTCCGTTAAGCATTTGGCGTGTCCTTAACCAAAATAATTGCAATTTTAGAGAAATAAAAAATAATGTGTCAAAGAATTTCACCTTTACGTTGTAAATAAGCTTACCTTTGTTTCATTTTTTTAAAACTACAAAGGGGCTAATAAAAACTAACATGACCTAAAATAAAAAGTATTTCTACCTTATAAATTTTAAGTTAAATTTGTTTTCTTTTTTAGTTTTCCTTTATAAAATAACAATAATTTGCGGTTGTAAAAAAATTTAAATATCAGAACAGCTGGTTACGCTTACTCAATTATTTTTGACAAGAAATGTGACGTTTATTGTTGTTGTTGACGTTGACAATGTGGCACATTTTTTTCTTCTGTGGTTATGGATTCGTACACTTGTAATTTTGCCCATATCAAGTAATAAGAAATAATTCTTTAAAATATTTTGTAACGACAGCTTAAGTCAACGCATCGTTGATGATGACAGTATATTAAGTTCTTAAGCCTCCTCATTATCGTCATTACAGACATTCATAAGTCCACGGCTGAACATAGGCCTCCCCAAGGATATCCACAAACCACGGTTTTGAGTCACCTGCATCTATCGACTTCCTGCATTTCCTTCCAGGTTGTCACTTCATCTAGTGGGAGGCTGCCCTACACACCGCTTATCGGTACGAGGTTGCCACTCTAGTACCTTTCTTCCTCATCTATTCTTTGAGCTTTATAGCCAGCCCATTTGCCACTTCATCTTACTAGTCCCTTGGGCTATGCTTCGTTGCTTAAGGCGCTAAGCGTACAAAACAATTTGAGTTTTATATTAATATCGGCTCACTAGTTTCCTGGTTTCCATGCCCAGTCACTTAATACACTAAATTGCACCAATTTTATGGATCAAAATTTCTTCTAGATTGTACTTGTTAACGTTGATGTCATAGCGTTTGAAGCTTTGATGAGGTTAAATTTGCAGCACACTCATTTTTTTCTTTCATTTGTGAGAGTGAGTGTGAGAATAGTTTTGTATGTTGACGGAAAATGCCCGCCTCTGGGATTGCTGTTTTCATATTATTTTTTAAATAATCATTTGTAGTGGATTTCAATTGGGTAAAGTGTTGCGACTTTGTGTATTAAATATCTGTGCATGTGAATAATTTGTGAAAACGATGTAATAAGTTTTTCTTTGGTGATATAATAATAATGTGTATTTATTAATATTATACAATAATAAGAAGTGCTAGCGCAATTAAGATTATATAAAAATATTACAAATATCAAGTAATTTATTCGCTTCTTGAGATACTATAGACCGCCCCCAACTGTACGTTGGTTGAAAACTATACCATAATATATCTTTTTTTTCCTTCAACAAATTATGAAAAATGATAAATAAAAATATAAAAAATAAAAAAATTATAACCAAGCACATCCTTAACAAAAAATAAACAAAACGCCACCTAAACAAAACTTTTAAATTTTACCGAATATGGAAGAAATCTCACGCACTATTTTTAATACGGTAATGATAATCCTTCCTGTATAAGAAAGTTGTCATACTCTTTGAATAATCCAACCCAGCCTTTATGCAGACAAAACGTAAAACGTACTTTCTGATTAATACTTGACTCTCAAACTAATTACAAGCACAGAGAGAATTCTAAAATAATTATAAAGTAAAAACAATATTCTTATAGTGCAACTTCTTGTACATATTACGACGTCTAACATGATACAAAATAAAATTCCCTTTTTTTACAAGGTTGTTGGCGTTTTTAGGTACCTACATCAACAAAAAACGTTCTAGATAAATTCACTTAGTAAATTAAGGATTTTTATGGTTCGTAATACCTATTTATATCCAAGAAAGTTAATGGAAGCTTCATCTGACATCTTACAAAAAAACGTAGTCGAATCATGCGGAATTTCGTACTACCGTTGTATAATTTAAAATATATCGTGACAATCCGAAATATATGGTGAAAAATTCGGCTGGATATTTCCGCTAAATTATCTTTAGACTTATTATGGTTTCATAGGTAAAATAACAACTGAGTTTGTTTAATCGACACTGCGTTTGCTTCACGGAGCGTACTCAGAGGGCGCTGCTACGACAGTACAATACCAGCGGCACGTCGCCACGTTATCGAGATCCTGTCTTAATTTTTATGATTTTAAAATTTTATTTTCATCCACGCAGATAAAACTGTTGAATATAATCGATGGTTATTTTCTGCTAAGTAAGTGGTAAATCTATATAAGTAAAAATTATTTGCCTCATGTATGAAAGATAATCACTTGAGAATGGCTAAACACTCACACTCTCAAATTCGATCCGGTAAGTGGCGTTATTGAAAAGATCTAGAAAACGGCCGTGCGAACTCGGATTAAATCGTTGGTTAGCATATAAAATTGTGAATTAAATCGTGAAAAAGTCACTATAAAATCTACTTAAAATCAGCCGGTATGTTTCCGTCAAATTATCCATAGACTTATTATGGGTTTCATATTGAAAAATAACTATGTTTGATATGTGAACACTGGGCACGGAACGTACACAGAGGGCACTGGTTGGTCTGCCTTCTTTTTTGACGCTAGATTACAAGTACCAATAAATCAGTTAGGAACGTATTACCCGTTATCCTGTCTACTTCCTCAAGATATTATTCATCATTCATTCATTAAATACAGCCTATCAAAAGTCCAATGCTGAACGTTGGGGGAATATTTGCAATAGTACCCTTTCTTAGCAAGTGGTAATCGCATTTTTTTATTGGTCACAAAATAACTCTATGGTAATTAATCCTTCAAAGTCGAAATTCCTTATCATTGGCACTAAAAAGCAGGTACACGATATTGCTATAACTAAACCCGATATACGTGTTAATGGAGAGACAATTGCACAAGTTCACGAAGCACGTAATTTAGGCATTCTTTTTGACAGCAATTTGAGGTTTGAAAACCATGTAACCAATTTGGTACAAAACTGCTTTTACAGGTTAAAAGTTCTATACAAATTTAGACAATTCATTACAGTTAATTTACGTGTAAAACTTTGTGAAACTCTAGTTTTAGCTAAATTAAATTATTGTATAACTGTTTACGGAACTTGTTTGCTTAAGAAATCTCAAAAATTAATCCAAAGGGTACAGAATGCTTGTGCACGCTATTGTTTTTACATACCGAGACGATCTCATGTCACGTCATATCTTAATGCTTCGAATATGTTAAAAATGCAGGGGCGTCTCAAACTTTTTTTATGCTTCTTTGCTATGCGACGTAATAAATACAAAGAACCCAGAATATTTATACAAAAAACTTAACTGGAGAAATGACCAACATTTATATAAAATATGACTATGCTCTAAAGTTTTTTGCGTCCCTAAATACAAAACATCGGCTTTCCGGGGCAGTTTTAAGTTTATGGCAACTATAGCCCGTTCACCGTAAGATGTCCCCTGCTGTGATGTTGGCACTATTGCTTGTCAATCTGTTGTCAGTTTGTGATTATAACGCTCGTTTTTGTGTTATTATTTAAAATATTCCGAATTAATTATGGCGAAACCATTTAGAAGCAGTGCAAGAGAGGTTGTGTTGAAGGTTTTTTTTTGTAGAAGAAGGGGCAAACGAGCATGCGGCTCACCTGATGTTAAGTGACTACCGCCACCCATGATCTACTGCAACACCAGGAGCATTGCGGGTGCGTTGCCGGCCCTTTAGAAAGGAGTAAGCTCTTTTTTTGAAGGTCCCCAGGTCATATCGGTCCGGAAAAATTGCCGGTGGTAAACTATTCCACAGAGGGGTTGTACGGGGAAGAAAACTCCTTGTGAAACGTACAGTGGTGGACCGCCAAGCATCCAGATGGTGTGGATGGTATCGGGACATTTGCCGTGTAGTGCGTTCACGAAATTTGGCGGCTGGGATTAATCCAAACAATTCCTCAGAGCACTCCCCCGTGATAGATGCGATAAAATACACAAAGAGATGCAACATCTCTTCGCAACGCCAGTGAATCGAGCCGATCGGAAAGCACTCGGTCGTCGACGATTCGAGCCGCTCTGTGCTGGATGCGGTCAAGTGGAAGGAGCTGGTTGTACTGGGGAGCCCCAGCCCAGAGATGGGAACAGTATTCCATGTGCGGCCGAACCTGCGCTTTGTAAAGTTGCAGGCGGTGTGCCGGCATGAAATACTGTCTCGCTTTGCTGAGCACGCCAAGCTTTTTAGAGGCCAATTTGGCCTTCCCTTCCAAGTGACCACGAAACTGCACGTCACTCGATATATCGACGCCGAGGATTCCGATACTGGCTGAGGCAACAAGGGGAGTGCCTTGAAATTGAGGGGATACGACAAAGGGGTTCTTTTTAGCGGTTAACGCGCAAACTTGTGTCTTCTGGGGGTTAAACTGGACTAGATTTAGTCGTCCCCAATTCGAGACTCTGTTCAGCAAAGACTCGACTTCAGACACAAGTTTTTTCCGGCACTCGAGACGTTTTCCCGAGAAATATTGGCTCGGCCTGTATACAGAGCATCACCAGTGCTGTCATCTGCATAGCAATGAATGTTACGGGTATGCAAAATATCATTGATATGCAGAAGAAACAGCGTTAGCGATAGCACGCAGCCCTGTGGAACATCAGCATTAATTGGCTTGCAATCGGAGCTTGCACCGTCTACAACGACCTTGATGCTCCGATCTGCAAGAAAGCTGGTGATCCAATCGCACAATTTGTCGGGAAGCCCATAGGAAGGGAGCTTCGAAAGAAGCGCTTTGTGCCAAACCCGATCGAAGGCCTTCGCAATGTCCAAACTAACGGCCAATGCCTCCCCCTTGAACTCTACTGCCTCCGCCCATCTGTGAGTTAGGTAGACCAGAAGATCACCAGCTGACCGACCACGGCGAAAAGCCGTCTTCCATGATTTTGGGACTACGCCTAGGGAGTAGGAGTACCGGAAAAGACGCGTTAAAACCGGTGCCAACACTGAAGCACACGTCCTCAGCACAATTGGGGGGGATTCCGTCAGGCCCACTCGACTTGTGGATGTTCAGGGAGAGGAGTGCTTTGCGAACCGAGCGCTGTGTGAAGTGCATTTCCGGCATGGAGCACTCACATCGCAGGATGGTCGGCGGCGTACTCCCCCCCGTCATCGAGAGTCGAGTTAGACGCAAAGAAAGAGCCTAGAAGATCGGCTTTCTCCTTTGCGGTATGGGCCAGTGAGTCGTCCTTCCTGTGCAGAGATGGAAGAGATGGCTGACAGAAATTCCCCTGGACAGCCTTGGCGAGATACCAGAATGCATGGGTTCCAGAAGGAAGGCGAACTAGTTTCTCGCCAATTCTGCCTATGTGCTCTGACTTTGCCTTGGCAATGACTCTTTTGAAGGACCTAGAGGCGGAATTTTACTTCTTTTTTAGAGCGCTGATGTTTACATCCCGGGACGCTGATGCATCAGCCCACCACCCACCACCACCCAGCTTGGTAGCACTCCTGCTTATAGCATGATGCTATTTTACAGGAGCGACCAAACCATGGCGGAGATTTGCCTCCGATGGGCACCACAGAGGAAGGAATAAAAAGTTCCATACCCTGAAGTACCACATCAGCAACAGAATCCGCAACAACGTTGGGATCATCCGGCGAGAAGCAAACCCGCCCCCAAGGGTAGGATGCAAAGAAAGACCGCATCCCATCCCAATCGGCTGATCTATAGTGCCAAACACGGCGGCAGCCTGCAGAATGCAACCGCGATTTCAGCGTGAGTGGCACAACACTCCGGACCAGACAATGGTCCGAGGAGCCTAAAGAGGCGTCGACGGAAATCTGATATCCATCCGGGTGAGAGGTCAGCAGAAGGTCCAACAGGGAAGGTGCATGATTCTCCACATCTGGAATCCGCGTAGGCGAAGTAACCAGTTATGTCAGACCATATGCCAAGGCAAAATCATGAACAGATCTCCCCGCATGATCGGTTAAACGTGAACCAAGCCATTCGGCGTGATGGGCGTTAAAGTCGTCGAGGATCACGATCTCTGCGGAGGGGATCTGCTGTAGCAACGAATCTGTAGCCATTTAGACGTGGTCGAAGAGTCGGTCTGTTTCGGCATTACCGCTATGGGACCTATAGAGGCACCCGTAGACGCGCGGATGGTCGTCGCTGTCTACGCGTAGCCACAGGATGGATAGGTCCGAACCTTCAAGTCTGCCGAGGCGTCGAGAACAGATGTCCTCTCTGACGTAAACGCAAACTCCAGCCCGAGGCACAAAGGAGTGTTCCAGTTTGTACCCCGGGTAGGAGAGATACGAGACATCAGCCGGAGAGGACACCTGCGTCTCGGTCAGAAAGAGCAGAGCTGGCCTCGCCGTCTCGAGATGGTAGTGGACAGCGTGGCAGGGGTCGCCTTGGTCTTGTTGCTCCGTTTGCCCCGAGCAGTTGTAGTCCTGAGCGGAATTTTGCCCCCACCCCCCCAGAATACGCGGGACAGCCTGAGCACCCACGCTCAGAAGTGGAGAAACATGGTCGTGGATGCTCAGCGAGGGATTCTCCAGGGGTGCTGGTACCCTCCTGGGGTAGTCTATCATTATTTAATTCTGCTACCATGTTGATGGGGGGGGGGGGGATTTGGGCCTCCGGCCACCTGCACTCACCAGACGAAAGGCGGAAGCAGAGCTTCCACTTCACACCGGTATTCTGTGAGGTCGTGGTACCACCCCGGTTTGAGCCGGCCCATACGTGCAACAGCAAAGCTGCCGCGTGGCTCTACCACTGTGAAAGCGTGCCTTTTGTGAGAGAGAAAAGGCAAACCAAGCCCCGTTAATTCCACTCAATCAAGTGCGAACTCGCGTCGCCGCCATGACAGGTTAGTAAAATAGGGATGCCACCAGCTTCATGCAAAATGCCTTTAGTATGGGTAATAATAAAAAATTACTAACATTACGAATTAAAATAAAAAAAGTACGTATCTCAGTTAATTTAATTTATTTTTTATGATAATGTCTGTATTTGTATTTTATAAATATTTAATTTTATAAAATGATACAAATTTGGTGTCTATTTCAGGCATGTCGGAGAAAACCGTGAGTAGAATATCTAAAGAAGGTGAAGCTGCTGCCTCTACATCTCAAAAACTCAATTCTCCGGGAAAACACCGTCAAAGACGTAAAACGGTGGATCTTGATGATTTCGATTTATGCGCAATAAGAAACAAAATCCATGAAATTTATACTGTAAGAAAAGTTGTTCCTACTTTAAATAAATTACTTGTAGAATTAAAGAATGACATAAACTTTGGTGAAGGTCGAACGACTTTGTGGAAAATTTTAAAACAAATTGGATTTCTGTATAAAAAGTGTGGTTCTAAACGGAAAATTTTAATGGAAAGGCACGACATAGTTGCATGGAGACGCAAGTATATCGTTACTCTGAGGCAAAATCGAGCAGATGTTCGGCCAATAGTTTTCTTAGATGAAACATACATTCACGCATCGTATGCAGTGAAAAAATGTTGGCAAAAAGATGACGAGGACGGAGTACTAATAAGTGATTCTGTTGGAACGCGGTGGATAATTATTAATGCAGGTGGAGAAATAGGATTTATTCCTAATGCTAAATTGATTTTTAAATCACAGAGTAAATCAGGGGACTACCATGACGACATGAATAGAACCGATTTTATAAAATGGCTTTCAGAGAAACTTATACCCAATTTGCCTCCGAACTCCTTAGTCGTAATGGATAACGCTCCCTATCATACCGTACAAGTAAATAAAACACCTACTATGAGTTCCTCAAAACTTCAAATGCAAAATTGGATAACAAATAAGGGATTGTCTTATATACCAACAATGCTGAAAACAGAACTTTATGAAATTATAAAAGAGCACAAAGAAGCGCCGATTTATCAGGCTGACCAATTATTGCTTTCTCATGGCCATAAAGTGGTTAGGTTGCCCCCCTTACCACTGCGATTTAAATGCGATTGAGTTTATGTGTAGTCTTTTAAAGAGACGAGTAGCCAGCAATAATGTCGGCCAAGAAGCTGGGAATGTCGTGAAGTTAACTGAAGAAGCTTTTTCATCTATAACCCCTCAGGATTTGCAAAAGCAGTGTGAACACGTAAAAAATTTAGAAGACAAGTTTTATGTACTTGATGGCTGTATGGATGATATTACTGATAAATACATAATTGAATTAGGAAATCACAGCAGCACAGATTCGGATATGACAGATGATGATGACGACGTTTATGAAAGTGACAGTGATACGAGTATGTCTGGAATTGTTCCTTTCGACCATAATTATTGTCGGAAAAAAATAAATCAATAAATAATTTAAAAATTAAATTGTGTTATCATTCACAACCTTACTAGTCTTATAACTAACTGTATATTATTTAAATAAGCAAGTAAAACATATTAATCAGAGGTTTTCAAGTTTAGATACGGTGAAACCTTACATCTTTGCCCACATATTTCGGTTTTTATTACTTTTTTCAAAAAATATCCACTTTATTTTGATGGTTGCTGAAGCTTTAAACGACACTCTATGCAACAAATAACCTGTCAAATCCAGGTGACCTAATTCCTAACAGATGCTGAGAAAAAAACAAAAACAGACGCGGGCAAAGTTATCTCCACTTTCTTACATCTTTGCTCAACCTAAATTTCTCACCAA
The DNA here is from genome assembly GCA_907164705.1 of Parnassius apollo. Taxonomy (NCBI): domain Eukaryota; kingdom Metazoa; phylum Arthropoda; class Insecta; order Lepidoptera; family Papilionidae; genus Parnassius; species Parnassius apollo. The sequence continues at coordinate 2,302,045 of CAJQZP010001468.1, read as the reverse complement.
CTATAAGCTCTATGATTTTGATTTTAAGATATATTGTTAGCAAACCGGCAAAATTGTATACTATTACATTTTCAAATAAATAGAAGTCCATTTTAGGTTTTAATGGAGGTGGGCAATGTTATCACCACATTTAGTCACGCTTTCATACTAAGAGATTTGAGGTGCTAGGGCTGTACATCAGATGAAAGGAAAATAATAAACTGATATTTAGGCAATAATGTATTTTTTTTTAAATTAAAAACAACAACTAACTGAACAACAACAAAAATCAAGAAAATCAATGTTTAGGTAGGTAACGTACCTATTAAATATTAATAAAAAGAAACAAATAGGTGTCCGCTAACGCAAGCGTGCCTATTAGTTACCTTCGTGAGTATTAGTTTTTAAGAAAAGATAGGTAAGCAGCGCAGAAATTTTTTATCACACGCACGCAAGGGAGATTACCGTTCCTCATACAAAAAAAAAATAACAAAATATTTCTTCTAGAACAAAAAATTTACAATAGCAGCCTAAAACATTATCCTTATAGTGCTAAATTTCAAGAAATATCTTCTGAAATTGAAAAATTAAACAAAAATTACTAACAGTCTTTGATGTTACCCTTACGATTCTAGCTAATAATTATAGGTATAAGTATATATACTTATACCTATAATTACTAGCTACACATTACACTTCTCATCAGAAAAATCGATACACCTCACGAGTTTGTTTTTAAAGATTATCAAAAAATAGTTTTAACGTATAATATCATTTTATTATAATAAAATTAATGTTCACATTCTGCTTATTTAAAAAATACAAAGATTTATTATTTATTCCTAAATATACACATTTTTCAGATAATCATTACAAGGCATAAACTCGTGGGGTGTTTCGATTTTTATGATGAGAAGTTTAAAAAATTAAACACGATGGAACTTAGTTCCAGCACTAGAACTATGGCACAAGAATCACAGATTAATATAATACACATTTGCACATAATTAGAAATAAATCTTATTCGAAATCAACATTGTTGTACCTATTGTAAATAAATTTTAGGTGTACGTAATAAAAATATTTAAAAATAAGGTTTGTACCTTTTACTTTACCTACCTACATTATATTGTGATAAGATAAGTGAGATCTAATAATCGAAATATAAGTAGTCATCATCATCATCTAGAACAAACTCTGTTTCATTGGTATTAATTGTAAGTAAATTCACGGTTTTGACAATATTCTTACAATCAATTATTTCTACTTCTTGTTTTTTGGTTTTTATAAACTTGGTATTGTCGTTTCTACATATATAAAAATGATGCATTTACTCTATCATTTCCTACTTTTGCTATGACTTTACCGACAAAATAATCAACCTTTTTCTTAAAAAAGTATCTGACTAATATAATATCCCCAACAGCATAATTGATATTAGAACAAGCTTCACTTAAATGGTCGTCGTAGCTCGATGAAGGTTTTTCTGTTTCCGTTGCTATTGTTGTTTTATTATCTTTCATTGACTCTGTTTTAGGCTGTTTTGTATTTAAACTTTGAATGTCTTTGTCGGACTTATCAGATTCTATATCACAGATATCTGAATCACTGTGAGTACTAATGTTGATATCACTATTACTTGTTTCACTTATATTTCTCTTGTATGTTCTGCGGGCTGGTTTTGTCTTTGGTTCAATGGTTGATTTGTTGCTTTTTCTTTTTTTCTTTGGTTGATTAGTTATTTTCTTTCCGGACTTTCGATTGGTGTTTTGTTTTGTATCTGCACATTTATTTATTTCTTTATTTAAATCAGTATGTTTAAAAGTTTTGTTTTCTTTGCCATTATTTTTGCCAGTCTCCAAAATAACTTTAGTTTCATTCGTAGAAGTATTTATTTCGGTTAAAATATTTTGTTTTGAGTCTTGTAGCTTTTCGTGATGTTTAGTATTTTTGTACTTTTTTTATATTTAAATTGTTTGCATTTAATTCTTCTCTCTTCTCATTTAAGTCTATAATTTGTTGTGTGCTACCATAATCAGATGTGCTGCGACGTGGTAAAATATTTACAATGTTAGGGCAAATGTTGTCAGATGCAATCTTGGTGTCATTTTTAAATGTTCTTGTTTTTTTAGGTCCTGTCACAGTTTCAGTGTACATGCCTTTAGATGAGGTTAACTTTATTTTATCTCGCAATACTGGTTTGTTGTTTATAACTTGCTTCACTCGGGTGGCTATTGTATATTGAAGAACTCCAGTTTTCTCATTTAGAATGCATCTTGATACATTCTCTTGCTCTTGGTATTCAGACTCAACAGTAAATTTATGGGTGTTATTGAATATGTCGTCACTGTCATTGATGGCTATTATCTTACCATTTTTATCCAAAGTGCAACTTGTTCCGACTTTGTTTTCATTGTGTACTGGCTCATCATTAATTTCATTAATTTCGTCAAAGTTATTAGTGTCTATTATCACAGTTTTTTCATCTAAGATGCACTTTGTTACAGTTTCACCCTTTTTGCTGTCCGATACCTCAAGTTTATCAATTTTATAAAAGTCACATGTCAGATTTAACAGTATATTGCTATCATTCAAAATATCTTCTTCCAAATAATTATAGATATCAGCGGTTTCATCTTTATCGTTTATTGGCTGTCCAATAGCTGTATTGTCTAAAAAAGAGGTCAAATACGGGATTATTATTATTATTTTCTGGATTATCTTGATTTGTAATAGAAGTCTTTTTTTTGTTGTTTTTGATTTTTTCGCTCCAACTCCATTGTTTTTTTTAGAGGTCTGAGTCTCTGTAACTTCTTGATTTGAACAACTCAACAAACCGAAATCGCTTATTGAAACAGACTTGCCAGGCTCTACTGAAACTTTTTTATTGCGTTTTACACTCACTGCTTTCGGTTGTCTACACTTTTGCAAGTAATTTAATAAGGCGTTATCAACTGTGTAATTTCCAAGTTCTTCAGCATATTCCGGCAGCCGTTTGAGCACTTCACGTGGATTTAAAGGACAAATTCCGGTAGCTTTGAATCCACTTTTGATATTGTTGGTTCTGGTAAAGTCTATTGCGTTAATCAAAGACGTCAACAACTTCGGGAAATGATTTTTATTTAAAGATGTTTGATTGGGATTTTCCATTTTGTACTGCAGCAAAATTTTCCGCCACGCTTTCTTAAGCGGAGCAAAGAAAGCCACGTCTAAGGGTTGGGTAAGATGCGTGGAGTTGGCAGGAATGAAAACAAAAGATATGTTATGCTCTTCGCAAAGTTTGATAATGTCCACATTTAGATGACTTGATAGGTTATCACGTATGACCACCTTTTTTCCCGGCAAACCTTCCGACCATTTTAAAACTATTGTCTTGAAGTAGTCCTCAAAAGTGGACGAATCGAACCACCCCGATTTAGTGCGGTTATATCTTGCGCCTCGTGGACCGCCTGTTATCCATTCAGAATAAATATTTTCTGATTTATACACAACATATGGTGGTAGGTTCGTTCCGTCTGCGCTTGCCGAAAACATCAATGAAATGGCTCCTTTCGTTGAATTTAATACCCTTTCAGGGTACTTTACCCCTCTACGAAAAATGCATTTCGATGATCCGGGATCATCACTTAAATTTGTTTCATCCAAGTTTAATATGTTTGACGGGGGAACGTCTTTCATAGTTTCTTCTAAATTTTTGAAATAATCTAAAAATTCTTCAACACATTTTTCGGCTCTTGCTTTTTTTATATTTTGGCAAGATCTTACTGTTAGTTCTGAAGCATTTCGTTCTAAAAAACTCGAAATCCATTGTTTTCCTGGTAGATTTCCATGAAATCTTGCCTCACGCCCATTTTTTTTCAAATATTCGTATACGATTATTCGTAAGTCAAGCTTTGATAATGGACAACCAAAATCACCAGTTGCAACTGCCACTTTTACTATATTCTTCTCTTCTTCCTCAGTAAGTCGCGTTGGAGCTCCTATTTTTTTTTGGTGCAGCTCTTGAACTTTGTTCAAAAGGGTCCGTCTCGGTATACCAAAATGTTTTTCAGCCTCTCTCGATGACATTTTTTTATTTTTAACGTACCCAACTGCGAGATCTAACATGTCGTCATTATAATTTTTGTAATACCTGGCACCGAGGCGTCTTCGGCTTTGCTTTTTAGGTTTCACCATCCTGCAAATAAATAGAATAGTACTAGGTAAGTACTTCTAGAAAATTATCTCAGAAATCAACCCTGATAAGAGAGGTAAGGAAAAGTAGACGCCGACGATACTTATTTAATATAATATGAGGCCAGCTTATACTGATTTTGTTACCACTGATGTGCGTGGCTCACCTATTGTGCGTACCAATCCATTTTTCCGGCCATTTTTGCCTGCGATCGTTAATGTCTGTCGTTGAGGAGAAAATTGTCTTTTAGACTTTTTTTTTGCAAACGAATTGCCGCATAAATCTTATTTAAAACTTTAGTTTGAAGCTGAGAATATTTAAGCTCTCTAAAGTAAACTACTGTTCTGATACCTATATAGTTATCAGAAAAGTAGTTTACTTTGCAGTTAACAGTAGTTAATGTTAATAGTTTTTTTATATACTAATATATATATATATATATATATATATATATATATATATATATATATATATATATATATATATATATATTATGTTTATATAAATATTAATATAGTATATTAAATAAAATTATATATAATAAATTGTAAATATATAGGTATACTTAATAAAATACATAAATGTATATAGGTATATAAAAAAAAACTATTAACAATAACTACTGTTAACTGCAAACTAAACTACTGTATAGGTAAATATATAGATAACAGTATAGGTAAATAGATACTGTTTTATATATATATATTAAATATAATGAATTACAAAAATAATAGACAAAAAAAAAAAACAAGGAAACATGTACCTAGGTCTAGGTACATGTTTCCTTGTTTTTTTTTGTCAATAGTGTCAACCCTAATAACATTTTTGAGCTGGGCAATGTTGTCGACCTAAGTCTATAAAATTGCTTACAACATTGCCCACACAATTTTCTCGCTAACTAAGACAAGTGTAAGAAAAAGACCATGATTAAAAGCAGCAACAATTAATGCCCTACACGTAAATAATAATGAATCTTACCTGCGCAGCGTTTCTTGTCAATGCGGGATGTAAAACTGCAACAATGTTTTTGCACCACCTTCGACACTGTCACTTTGACGGTTGATGACGGATGACTGAATAAACTTAGCTGCGATTGCAGTAGTCAGAGTTGCCAAACAGATATTCTAGTTTTTCCTAGACACCATACAAAGTTACCATTTGTTAAAATAAAATTTCTATCGGTAGTTTTAGTTAATTTTCGTGTTTGGGCAAAGATGTCCCCCAAGGGCAAAGTTGTAAGGTTTCACGGTAATTTTGCCAGCAACCACCAAGTGGGGTAAATGCTCCATGTATTGTTGGCAGCACCGTAGACAATGCTGCCATTTCCCAAGGCAGGGGACATCTCGGTGAACGGGCTATTAAGTGTTGGAATGATCTCCCACCACCTCTACGCACTATGACAAGTAAAAACAGTTTTAAAAAGAATTATAGACGTCACTTACTAAGCGAACAATTACTGTCATAATTGTATTATTCTTACCAAATCACAGGGCCGTTTTATAATTAAAATAAATAAACATTGCCAGTAGGAGGTAGTAGATTTATAAGCTCAAATAAGTTAGGCTCAGTAAAATAAATATTATTTAATACTTTGTTGTTATGTTACTATTAGTTGTATTGTTGCAATAATTATTAATAATATAAATTTTATGGAAAAATTTATGATAATTATTATATTATATTATATATTTCTTAATTATTAATTTGAACTGGCTAATACTCGAAATACTCGCAAAAAAAAACACTCGCTAATACTTAGGAAAACACGACATGTACTCTAATATGAACAGTTGTTAAATGTAATATAAGCAGGGATGCGCGCGTACTGTACTTACTTTTCATTTGTTGGGCGCTGGCAGAATAACAGTGTTGTAGGCAACTGCAACATTTATGCTGAGCTAGAGCCCATTCATTACTACACATGTAATTTTGGTTATTTCTGTGTATACTGCTCGCTGTAACTATATTGGTGGTAATGAATAAATGTTTATTATTATTATTTACGTATTCTTTTTTTCTTTCTCAAGATTTTGTAAAATCTTGGTTTTTAAGATATGTTCACGGGCCTAAGCCAAGTGCGCATCCATTTGGGAATCAAAATCCGAGATGTCTTCTTGCAAAAATTTTCGGACTATACGGCACATGTTGAGGATGGCTGCTTTTTGCATGGTAATATAACTATTTTCAGGAAGATCTAATCGTTGAAGGGAGAGAGACAAACATTTCGGGATCACACCAGTACTGGAGAGAACCAGCGGTACAATATATACTTTGTTCATTTTCCAGATTCTAGTTACTTCTTCTTTTAATTATTATTGGGGGGTATCTATATAGTTTTCTCATCTGGTTGGGTTCTATAAATATATAATTATAAATGAAAATGAAAAGATAAATATAAATAAACATCATAATATAAAATAAATACAAAAATACATACATAAATAAAAGCCCAACCAGATGGAGGCCCTCGGCAGGGGAGACCAAACGGCCGAGGGTTAGGGGGAAAGGGAAAGAAACCGGCGGACGATGCGGGCGGTATCGAGGAGCACCGCCTTCTGCATTTGAGCCTGGAGCGGTCCGCCACGTAGTCCCAGCCGCCTCAGATGACCCGAGAGGCTGACTGGGATTAGCCCGTTTGCAGAGACGACTACAGGAATAATTTCGGTCGGCAGACCACCCCACATGTCGGTCACCTCGTGAGCCAGGTCCAGATATTTTGTTTGATTATCTGTTTCGGCTTTCACGAGGTTCTCGTCACACGGAATGGTAATGTCGACCAAAAATATCCTTGACTGTGGCCGGTCCATCAGCACAATATCAGGCTTATTCGCAAGAATAGTCCTGTCTGTGATGATGGCCCGGTCCCAATAGAGCCTGGCGCGATCATTTTCGAGCACGGCTTCCGGCAAGTACTTGTAATACGGCAATTTCCGATCCACGAAACCGTACTTCAGAGCGAGCTCCTGGTGTAGAATTCTGGCTATTAGGTTGTGCCTGTGCAAGTACTCAGAGTTAGAAAGCGCCGAACAACCGGAGATGACATGCCTAAGTGACTCACCGGGATGGCGACAAGCTCGACAGATGTCGATGGTGCCATCCTTTAGGATGTATCTCCGATAGTTGTTGGTCTTAATAACCTGATCCTGTATTGCACAGACAAAACCCTCGGTTTCCCCGAAGAGGTCACCAAAGCGTAGCCAGTGGAGGGAGGTTACTGTGTCTACGAAAGGCCCATGTAGAGACTTGTAGAACCTCCCGTGGAGCTCCTTCTCCTTCCATACGGTCTCCCGGTCGGAAACTGTCTGCACTGCCGGGTCTTGCCATTGCTCGTTGGCTAAGGATAGAGGGGTAAGTCCTTTATCACAAGAAATGACGTCCTTATAGAATGGATCTTCCGATCTCGCCAGGAAGTAATTACGGAGGCTGCACACTTCGCGAATATGCATGGTGAGCGCGCTCAAGAAGCCACGTCCACCATGCTTTCGCGGCAAGTACAGCCTCATTACCGACGATCTCGGATGATGCATCCTGTGGGACGTCATGGTAGTGCGGACTTTTCTATTCAGGGCGTTAAGTTCAGTCTGAGTCCATCTAAGTATGCCAAAGGTGTACATGAGGACAGGCATGACCCAGCCGTTATATGCTTGTGTCTTATTCACACCGGACAAAAGGCTGTTAAGCACTTTGGTCAAGCGTGCATAAAACACGTCGCAAACTGACTGTTTCATATCAGCCTCATCGATACCGATGTTCTGTGACATACCCAGGTATCGGTATGTTTCAGCCTCGGAAAGGGTCCTTAAGTTGACGGGCATAGATAAGTCTATGCCCTCAGAGTTAGCAACCCTACCCCTCTCAACATGGAGTACCGCACACTTATCCGTCCCCAGCTCCATTCCAATGGAATTGCTAAATTCACAAGTGATGTTTAGCAATTCCATAAGATGGGAGCGACTGGAGGCGAATAACTTGAGGTCATCCATATAGAAAAGGTGGGTCACTTTTGTCCCTCCTTTCCGTAGCTGAAATCCCCTCCCGGAGCCCTCCAGTAAGGTACTGAGAGGGTTCAGAGAGAGGCAGAACCATATTGGACTCAGACAATCGCCCTGGAAGATACCCCTTCCTATCCTTATGTGGTTCTCCGCAGCCACCATCCGCTCGCCCAGATGACAAAGGATCGTACTCCACTGCCCCATACACTGCTCGAGGAAGTCTCTAACTGTACAGTCTATCTTGTACAGTTCGAGGACTCTCTTTAGCTATGTATGGGGCACCGAGTCGAATGCCTTTCTGTAGTCTATCCAGGCGGCGGAGCAGTTCCGACGGTTGCATTTCACCACTTTGCCAATGACCGCGTCAATGAGGAGTGGTTCCTTGGTTCCACGACCACCGCCCCCACATCCATTTTGAGCGCGCGACATCACCTGATTTGAGTCCAGGTGACGAGTGATTCTCGCGCTCAAAATGGATGTTAGTGTCTTGTATATGGTCACACGTAGACACGTGATGGGGCGGTATTTGCTCGGGTCTGTGGTACCCTGGCCTTTAGGAACCAAATGGGTGATCCCAGTAGTGAAGAGGCTCGGGAGCGACTTCTGGTTGAGAACCTCTTGAAACTGTCGGGCGAGCACAGTGTGACACACCACGAACCCCTTCAGCCAGTAGTGATGCAGCCCGTCGAGTCCCGGATTTTCCAGTTCAGGGCCCTACGGACCGCCTCAGCTACGTCATCCGGCGTTATGGTGACGGGATCCATGGGCGTAATACCCGCACACTGACTCGCCACAACTTCCGTCTAAGGGCCCTCGTTGTGGTTTACGGGCTCTGACCACAGGCCGCGTCAGAATGCAACCGTGTCGGCCTGATTCGGTACTGGGTCCGTTCCAGTTACCATTAGTCGCTCCAATGATTTATAGAGCCTCTTCTGATCACTCTGGAAGAGACGATTCTGGTTGAACCGTGTCGACCTCTCGGTATATCGCCGAATTCGCTTTCCCCAAGCAGCGATTCTCTGCTTCAGGTCGTCTATGCGCTCCGTCAGTTTTTGCATTATATCCGGCTGGGACAAACTAACATTTGTCCCAGCAAACGCCATCCTGACGGTGCGCACAATCCTTGGCCTGGTATTGCCTGACCTGAAGCATATCAGTCTGCCGATGAGGGCCCTAGCCTTTGCGATACGTTCTTCAATTCTTGTTCTCCAGGCTGGGATAGCACTACTTTGTCCAGTAGTGCGTCCAGCCGTGGAAAGTTTGGCGCCTATAATACGGCAGACTGCCAGTGCGGCGCCAAAGAGAATTGAGTCCGTCTCGTCCCGGCTGGCTTCCAAATAGGTCACCAGCATTGGGTTCAGAGCCCTCACGACAGCCCGATTCCGCTTGCTTAGGGCTATGCGGGGAAGTCGCGGTCGATTTTCGAGAGGCGTACTGCGCGTTTCCATAATCGCCTCTTCCAATGTACTCCTCATTTGCTCTATTTCTAGTTCCTGGGTGAATGTTCCATCATCATTTGAATCAGCAACCACTGGGGTATTCACGGCGGCATCCACATGTGCGGGTTGTTCTGCAACTTGTGGCACCGCACCCTCAGTCGTAGCGTTTTCATTTGATGAGGGAACAGCCTCACGTCGTAGCCGTTCGAGTTCGGCGCCATCAAATATATTTGAGCGTAAGATATACCGAACTCGATCTGCCAGGTTTTGCTCGGTGACAGTAATAGATGGCTCCAGCTCAGTAAAAAGACGATGCATCCTAGCCCGATACGCGAAACCTCCAATTTCTCCCCCTTTCGCCCTAAAATACGCCCGCAATGCGTTTGTATTCATATTGATGGTCCATCGCATGCGGCGTACTCCACCAGTGGCGGGTGCCGATTGCTGGGTCTGCGAAGATCCTGCCGACACCAAGCAAGCTGGTGGGGATGATGGATGCGAGGGGGTGGTCGTGCAGCACCTCGCGCTCGGCTGGCGGTTCGCATGCTGTTGCGTCCAGCGCCAGCTCCAGACGCGCCCTGGCGACCTCCAGGCAGCGGCCCTTTGCGCAATCTTCTTTGTTCCATCATCCATACAGGGCGTCATTTAACGGGAGACGCCCAGACCCGGCGCCGTTTCATGGTGAGGCCATATGCACAAGCGGGCCCTTGCACCATCAATTTTTGACAAGGCACGGCGCTCACACCTCTTGGCAAGGTGCTGACTGACTGCGCGGACGTAGCGGTTTTGTCACATAACCGTCACGTCAGCGGGCGATGGGGTCGTCACTTCCCTACGCCTTATTAATTATTATTATTATTATTATTTTGAGTTATCAGGAAGATACTGTTGCCTATCTCCTGTTTCATTATCACACTTCTGTCGTCTTTTAGGATACTCACGGGATGGTATGGGGTCCTAGAGCTTCTAAGTAATAATATATATTATTTGATAGTGGATTCTTTTACGCCTCCGTTAAATGGCATTATCAAGATCCTGTCTTAACTTCATAGTTTTGAAATATTTTCATCCAATCAGATAAAGCTCTGTTGAATATAGTCGATGGTTTTATTTTTCGCTAAGCAAGTGGCAAATCTATATAAATAAAAATCAATTGATGCATTTGTGAAAGAACAGCCAGAGAACGGCTGGACAGATTTGCTGTTGTCAGGATCTAGAAACAGTCGTGCGGATCGGATCGTTAATATGCGTGTTGCAGAAAGATACAAAAAATACGTCACTATATTTATGGCTATAAATGTGAGGAAAAATTTACCCCTCAACTATAATTTTATATTTTATAGTCATAAAATTAGAGGTTAGTACGTAAAAAAAGCATGAATAGGGACACTGCTATTACCGATTATCATCGGTAGATATAGGCATGCGATGGGGGTTGGCGCAACATATTTATTTATCAATGGGTTTTGGGTATATTTTACACATTCAGGTTAAAAAAATTAACAATAGCGCGAGCGTGCTTTAAAGTAACTTCCGTTTTCAAAAAATATAATATCCATATTAGCGAAATACTGTCATAGTTATTGAGTTACTTAGTAAAATTGAATTCAATGAAAAAGTGCTTGTTTCCGTCATTTTTTTTTTTGATAAAATTGTTTATCCGAATGCGAATATACTATAATATTATCATCATCATACATAACTAAATTTTATAATCGAAAACTGAAAACATCTACAAAAAGAAAGTGTCACGAAAATATTTGGCAGTGCAACACTTGTAAATGTTTGTTTTTTGTAGTAATAAAAATGATCTTGTTCAATAAAAAAATAACTAAGTTTGTACATAATAAATAATAATGAGTATTACAAATCCAAAATTATTTTACGTAGGCGGCGGCATCGCCTGTCATCAAAAGAGTTTCACAACTCATGACACAGGTGCACCTCTTTGATATTGACTAATTTAATAGATTAGATTAATAGATAACAAGACTAAGTTTCAATAGCCCACATAATTATTACTAATTAGATAAATTACATCCGCAAGCTAAAATAATCTTTATCGATGCGTGCGAGTGTCCGTATAGCTTTGCATCTTTTCCCCTTCCTATGGCACAGAATAAATAACAGTTTCACGGAATATTCTCGGCGTCGACATATCGAGTGACATGCAGTTTCGTGGTCACTTGGAAGAGAAGGCCAAATTGGCCTCTAAAAAAGCTTGGCGTGCTCAGCAGAGCGGGACACTATTTCATGCCGGCACACCACCTACAACTTTACAAGGCGCAGGTTCGCCGCACATGGAATACTGTTCCCATCTCCTTCCACTTGACCGCATCCAGCGCAAAGCGGCTCGAATCGTCGACGACCGAGTGCTTTCCGATCGGCTCGATTCACTGGCGCTGCGAAGAGATGTTGCATCTCTTTGCATGTTCTTTCGCATATACCATGGGAAGTTCTCTGAGGAATTGTTCGGATTAATCCCAGTCGCCAAATTTCGTGAACGCACTACACGGCAATCGCCCCTATACCATTCACACCATCTGGACCCGCAATACCCCTGGTGTTGCGGTTGATCATGGGCGACGGTAGTCACTTAACATCAGATGAGCCGCATGCTCGTTTGCCCCCTCTTCTATAAAAAAGGAGTAATTTATTTTTTAATGTAACACATTAAATTTGCATAAATATAAGAAAACACTGCATGGACTTTTACAGGGTTTCATATCTGTAGGAAAGCGTATTGAGGCATCAATTAGTTCCTATGAAAATAAAACATCCTACTTCACGCTTTACATATTAGGTTATCTGAATTAAGTTTTGAAATGGAAGAAATACAAGCCAAGCACACTGAATTCAAACTATTGTTAGCAACAATAAGAGAAACCGTGTGGTCAGTAAACGAGAATCATCTTGCAAGACCCACTGGAAATAATTGTGTCCGATTTAGGATTTTGTAAGACTTTGTGCTCCGAAATCGGTAATTTAACAACTCAACGTATAAATGTTTATATGTGTCTGGCACATCGCAATAAAATAATGAGCTGAGCTATGGGACTACCTGTACCTGGACTATCTGTACATGCACACATGTCGAACATTCCAGGTAGGTTTACAGCTGGAGTCAATACTTCTAACAAATAATTGAACTCAAATAATATATTTTAAGATGAGAATTCAACATTTCGATAAGTCAACTAAATCTTAAGTTGTTATGGTTTACATAATGATTTCTTACATTTACTATTATGGTTTTAAAAAAGACTTGTATTTTTTTAAAAATAAAAGTTCTTATATGCTGTTACAATTTTATTAACTGAGTATTTTACACAACAGTACAGGACATAAATATCTTTGGTACTGCGCGATAGAGGTGGTAATGATTGCACATCTTTATTTTCCTCTAGCTACGTTATGTACAAAATATATTTATAAATACAAAAACCGACTTCATTACACTCACTAGATACAGGTAACATTAGTTTACATGAATGTGATAGTAATTATTATGATTACATTTTTTTCAGATGGCATTTTTACGTAATAAGTATGTTTGAAATTACTAAAATAATCCATTGACTGATGCTTAGAACTTACAGCTAAACATGAAAAAGCTCTTTTGTACGGCCACGATGCACGCAGTTCAAAATTTTCAATGTCTGTGTAGAAAAGCAAAAAAAAAAAAAGATACAACATACTAAGACAAGAAATCTTATAATGATATAAAAAAGAGATAGTTAGCGACATCTTCGCGTTAATTAATAAATTCTATACAGATCATATGTATGTGAACATATATCATTCTATATATTCACATACATAAATGAACAGAAACTTAGAGAAGACATCGGCAAGTAATCAACGCATTGTTGTCACCGACAAATTTTGATTTAGAAATTTCAGTGGAAATGTATGTAATATTTATTTAAATTTGCAATTAAAATTGATTGAATTGCTTATGATACGAGTACGAAACTTCATGCACATATTTACTTGTCATACTCATGAAACTTATTTAGGATAAATGTATAACTTATTATAATATAATATATGTTCACACAAATAACAAAACTATATTTTGAATATAACTGAATGCTTTAATTTTTTTATCAAAAAATGTTTCACTTAAACTTATTATTACTTATAAAAAGATCTGATTAATACAAAAAATAAAGACTTAATATCAGATTTCATTTTAATAGTATATATGTAAACCACCAATTTTAAAACTAACGACAGCAAAAACGAAATAATATCACAGAAAATGCAATTTCTTTAGATGGACTATAATCGAAGTATACAAACGTTTTTCAAAAACTCAAACTTTTAATTCCATGATCACGTATTGTTCGTAATCTAAGAAATTGTAGTTAGAAAAAAGCTGTGTATAATTAAGTCTTCATATTATTTACAGACTGCAAAACAAACTGAAGATGGGTCTCTCCCGTTGGGAGTACTTTCTCGCTGTAGGGGGGAATTTCCTTGATCGCCAGGCTTAGCAAGCGTACCAGACGCAAAGGGTGCTCTAGTTATTTTACGTTTGGAATAAGTCACCGTCTCTCTATAGAAAGCTACGAGATTTTCTTGGGATTTCCCGTAGCGGCCTCTTATAACACTTTCGGGAAGAAATAAGGTGATGGATGCAATTTACGCTGCCACTGTAAGGATTCTCTTTAAGTCCTAAATTAATTCATATATCCGTAATACAAATATTGTTAAAAACGGAGTTAAATACAATAAATGCAATGAATAGATGTAAATGATTGTACAATCTAGGTACATAATAAGTGATTGTAATTATACTTCAAGTTTTATACTTTAATAAATTGAAATACTTTCCTTTACACAATTTTTAGTATTTTTTAAAACGCCAGTCGGTCTATTGTTTTAATTGCTATTATAAAGATTACGCTAATATTAAAGAAATATGTAACACTTATTTCATTCAATTTACTTTTTAGTTTATGAGCCGCGTGCCGAGCACTTAATAAAGAGCAAAAAATTATATCAATATATAAAATTGTTTAATTATTTACAAAGCAGAAAAATAATCTTAGTACATTATTCCCTATGACAATACAATACTATCTTAATATAAATTTGTGTGCCCAATTACTAACTCTGTATATCAAAAAAAGCAAATATCTATGAAGGAGAATGGCAGGATTTTACCTAAGTGTATTAGTAAAAATATTCATTTGTTGCTTACGCGGAAATTAATCATTACAAAGGATGGATGTATATTATGAGCTTCTATTGAGTAGAATAAAGTATTTAGTTGTTCTTTCTTTATCTAATATCTATTAATGAAAATATTTAAGTCACCAGTGTTATAATTTAAAAACAACATATAATCTGTTTTTAGAATTAAAATTCATGAGCATATTTTACTATATAATATAATAATTTAATTTTTTAAAATCAATTGCTTATCTGGGCCTTGCCAGTATGTTAAGTTGTTAAATGGATTTTTTGTAATGCAATCAACTGTAGTTGCAAAAATAATGGCATCACACCTGACGTACATGTAGCAAGGTGACATTCTTATTTTTGCACTGCTGCTAACTTAGCGCTTCACAGTTTCAACTCTGATGCTGCAGTTTCTGAATTCCGAATTCGAACTCCGATAGGTATACGTACTTGCCGTACTTAATGTCAATAATAAATAATAAATAAAACGTATTCAATACTCATGTTAGATGGACTTGATATCTAATAAAAAAATTATATCGCATTTTGATTTATTTTTATACATCTGGTACTTGTACGTATACGACTAGCGGCCGCGGCACTGCGGCCTTAATACATTGCGCACTAAATTACGGTCGATTCTCCGTAACTCCTTTGCGAGGGGCCGAGAACACTAGTTTCTTTGTTTTTTGTTTTGTAAACCGCGAATGTTGTTTTCGAAAATTTAACACTGATTTTTATTGTAACAAAGAAATGCTGTTATTATTTATATTTGCACTCTGTCAACGTGATTTGAAGTTTATTTCAGATATGTATGTAACTTAATTTCGTATTTGCCTAAAAACAGTAACTGTCGTAAATGAAAATACAACTGTCATATTTAACACGATGCGCCCGTACCCGTCCGCGTCCCCGCGCCCGCCGGCCTCAACTGTGACACAGTTGTTGTTCTGAATTGTCGGTCTAGTACTATACATTAAAGTCTGGTGTACATAATATTTTTTCTAAACGTCACCATACCCCTCAGCATAAATAATAAACTGTAATGTACGTAAAATACTAATTTGAGATTTCACCTCTCGCGGTTATAAAATAATACAACTTAAAATTAAATCAACAATACTCATGCAGGTTTGTAACTGGCATTTACGTTTTTTTTTAATAATAGAGCTGGTTATATACAGAAGCGTTAAACCTTATTGCTTTAAAAACAGACCGAGATTTATACATGTATATTGAAAGAAAGATAGGTATGAAGAGATTAATAGCATATCGAGAATGAGACTTTCATTTGGTGTTTTTAGTAATTTTCTCCAAAGTTCGATTTTATCTTCTAATTTTAATAACCACTTAGGCGATACTTATTTATCTATATTGTGTAATAAAAACAGAGAAATGTGTATCGCGCCTAAATGGTTACGAAACGGCTAATTGAAAAAACATTTCTGAATACCTCGTTCATTTTCCTTTAACCGTGTGCACACATAAATACCATAGCCAGCCGCCATAGTACGAGCGATGTATTTTATTGTACAATACAAATACAATTTGATTGATTCGTAACTTGTATAACGCCATTAAAGTTGTTCAATAACGAATTTATTTTTATTTATCTCCATTCTACCAATGTTTATATCATCTATATACTAATCTTATTGACATAATTTAATCTAATATGATATTTCATGATAAACTTATATAAAAACCTATCACACTACAAAGCAAAAATAAATACCAAAGTGTGGCTCATATATATATCACAGGTTGCACCTAAAGCCATATAACAACTTGATTGGCAGATGTTCAAATTCTTATATGCCTCTACATAGTAAATAACACTAAGGGTAAAAGTTATAAGGCCTAAATAATAGTTAATACTATGGGCTGCGCATTATAATGGGCTGAATTTCACTTGTGTAACACATGTTTTTTTAGTTTCAATTTAGTAAAATAGCCTCGGTACCCTCATAATTTTGAAAGGCATATAGTATGTATATTGTATATTTCATTGATTTTTTTAATCGAAGAATTAAGTTTTTTTTATTGAATTATAAATTTTATTATTAATACGAGAAATCTAGTATAAAAGTTCAATTATTGCTATGAAATAAAATTTATAATCAAAATTTAATTGGTAAATCTAGCTAAAATATGTATTAGTTTTATGTTAAAAATAAAAGATTACTATTGAATATAATATTTTATGTATAATTATTTATAGAGAATTTGATTCACAAGTGAAATAAACCGCTTTTGTAAATTTAAAGTAACAGTCTATAATTGTATACACTTCAAGGCAAAAGCCGCTTTTGAGATGGCAATATTGTTGCGAAAATACCGCCATGCTGTTTAAGTGTAAGTTAATTAATTACTACATAGAAATACATGTTTTTGACTGATAAATCAGCAATTAAGATCGCAAATAGTAATTTCAGCGGTGCCAGCAACTGGTTGTTGACCGTCGAATTCAGACTGCAGGCATCCATTTAACTAGGAGTATAAGTTAGCGCCGCCTTGCGAGTTTAAACGACTTTTAAATATCAAACTTAATACATTTTAACAGATTTTAAACATTTTTTTTATATATTATTATAAGATCTTAAAATACTTATCCTTGACAGTAATATCTTCACACATAAATACTTTTATTCCCGTTTGCACTGTCACATTAGGCAGTTCCTTATTAATAAGTGCTTTATAAGGCAAGACTATATTAATTATTATACATGCTATATAAGTTAAGGTACTCATACTGCGGATGAAAGTCGGAAAGGCAAGATATGATTACTTATCTTTAATAATAATCTTGAATATTTTGACAATTATTTCGTGTCTAAGTTAACGTTAAAAACCGAATCAAGGTTTGATACATGGAGTGTAGAGGTAGTTAAGGTATTAAATACTGCTGTTGCATCAAATACGCTAGTCACCACAAATATTAAATCCTTCAACCCAGCACACTTCACTCCGTTGACAATTGCTAAGTTCATTTCATACCCTCTAGCTACTCGAGCGCTGTTGTGGAGACTTTTCGAACTGCTATTTACTGCTTACAGATGGATACTTTTTCAATTATTCTCCCATATGAGATGGTTTTCCTTACCTGTACACTCCATGGTTTGATATAATATATAAAGCCGCTTACATTTTTCAAATATGGATTACTTCAGTGTCAAAGATCACACTGTTTTAAAAACTTATGGGGCTATCATAATTTCAGACAAAATTCTATAAGGTTTGTCCTACAGAAAATGACATGGTTGCTTAATTAGTACAAAATAAAAGTTATGAAGTACCTACCTTTCTAATCAACATTAAACAATAATTAAGTTAAGGTTTAAGTGCAAACGGGCATTACTAAATAATGAGATCCGAAACGTGTATATAAACGTAATGATACCAAAATTATTTTGTGACAAATAACCGTATTCACTATAAAATACTTATAAGTATGTGCTATTTACCTAAATCAGATAATTAACGATTTAAAAACAACAAGCATCTTATTGTAGGATATAAAACCATTTATATTACAAAACACAATTTATAAGTCGAATGTTCAATAATTTGGTCACAGTGTATCGAAAAAACAGAGCGGACGGCTCATGCGTTATCGAATCGTTGAAAGTCGCCGGGCCAATTCTCTCGTCTTGCTACACGATCTGACCCCGTGCAAGCGAAGAAAGAGTCTCCCTCGAATGGATCCGATTCCCGCGTAAATATGTTGACCGATTCAGATTTTTTTATATCCCTGTGCGGTTGAATGGGAGGTTTTGAACGTAACGGTGGTACATCACCTTCATCCTCTTCAGCTATAGACGCTGTTCGTCCCCGTGGTGTTGAGGCCGTCGTGAAATCGTCTTCGAACATCGAGCGTGGCGACATCGAATCGGAGTCGAACCGGAATCGTGTCGCAGGAGAGTCGCCGTCCCGAGCACGTACGCTACTCGCCGATACCGGAGACGCCGTTGTATCCTCGGGGTCGAATGCGAATCTGAAATTATAATTTGTGTTTTGTTTATTTGACGTTTTAGTGCATTTGTGGTAATTTACTATTATCCTATTATCTATTATCTACATAAACTATCTAATTCCATAAAATTGCCTTATATTTTCTGTAATGATTTCTTATATTTACGCGAACACTGCACATTGAAATAATACTAGTTTTAACGGAATTTATCGCGTATATTTTAACTTTTTAAATACCCGACGTTTCGAACGCTTTACAGCACTCATGGTCACGGGTAGGACTGAGATGTTCAACGTCCATATGTCATAGTTAACCGCGGTTACCATAGATTAAAATTTAACTTTTGTTCCGATCTATGCAGTATGAATTTATGGTATCTTGAAGTCTTGCAGTTGTATGCTTGGGTTGGGATTTAATTTTATTTATTATAGGATCCCAAGCAGATGGTAGCACCCAGCCATCTTCTCTATTGAAATTAGGATGTTTTTTGATTTCAATAGCCTCGCGAATCATCCTTGGAAGGAATCGGTGTTCTTTAGCGAGGATCTGCGGTCTATCAAATCTGATGTAGTGACGGGGGCGATCCTGTACATGTTCACAGACTGCAGACTTCCCGGAGCGTCGATTCTTCACATCAGCTATATGTTCTTTAACGCGGGTTTTTATTGATCTTTTAGTTTGTCCTATGTAGGAGAGACCACATTCACAATCAAACTTGTACACTCCTGCATCTTGCAGAGGGACATTACATTTGACCGATGGTAAAAACTGACTAATCTTCTTCAGCGGCTTGAAGTATGTTTTGATGGAAGCGCGCTTCAAGATGTAGCCAATCTTGTCAGTGACTCCTCTAACATATGGCAGTACAGCAGGTACACGCTCGACTGTGGCCGGCTTCACTCGTTCACTGTGACGTAGGCGCGGGACTCGAAGCTTGTTGTCATGCAAAACTTGCTTGACATGGTGGAGCTCTGCAGCCAGGTGTTTACTGTCACAGATCCCTCGTGCTCTCTGAAACAAAAATTTACCCACGGTAGCTAACTGTGAAGGATGGTGGTGAGAATCACCGTTTAAATAGTCAAAAAAAAACGTCCCATAGTGAGCCAGATCGATTCACCAACTTACAGATTGGCTCAACACTTAGCGAAAATACTCTCACCACTCAGGGGACATACAAGAGCACACATAAAGGATTCCTACCATTTTGTCAGCGAGATTAAAGACCTACATCTGGCAGACAATGAAACTATGGTCAGTTTTGATGTGCAGTCATTGTTTACATGCTTACCTGTTGAAGACTGCATCTCAATTGTAACTAGAAGGCTGGAAGAAAACAACATGCCCGTAGAATATGCAGTATTACTCAGACACTGCCTTACATCTGGCTACCTATTGTGGAAGGAGGAGTTCTACAAGCAAGTAGATGGTGTGGCGATGGGCTCACCTGTATCTCCCATTGTCGCCGACATATTCATGGAAGACTTTGAGGAGAAAGCCCTGCTTAGTTCTCCCATAAATCCAAGGTTCTACAAGCGGTACGTAGACGACTCTTTCACAATTCTACCTTTAGATAATGTAAATGCATTTTTAGACCATCTTAACTCTATAAATTCTAAAATTCAGTTCACAATGGAGTTAGAGGCAAACAATTCCTTAGCTTTTCTAGATGTGTTAGTAATTCGGAATCCTGATAACACCTTGAGCCATACTGTGTATAGAAAAAAGACCCATACAGATAGATATTTAAACGGTGATTCTCACCACCATCCTTCACAGTTAGCTACCGTGGGTAAATCTTTGGTTTCAGAGAGCACGAGGGATCTGTGACAGTAAACACCTGGCTGCAGAGCTCCACCATGTCAAGCAAGTTTTGCATGACAACAAGCTTCGAGTCCCGCGCCTACGTCACAGTGAACGAGTGAAGCCGGCCACAGTCGAGCGTGTACCTGCTGTACTGCCATATGTTAGAGGAGTCACTGACAAGATTGGCTACATCTTGAAGCGCGCTTCCATCAAAACATACTTCAAGCCGCTGAAGAAGATTGGTCAGTTTTTACCATCGGTCAAATGTAATGTCCCTCTGCAAGATGCAGAAGTGTACAAGCTCGATTGTGAATGTGGTCTCTCCTACATAGGACAAACTAAAAGATCAATAAAAACCCGCGTTAAAGAACATATAGCTGATGTGAAGAATCGACGCTCCGGGAAGTCTGCAGTCTGTGAACATGTACAGGATCGCCCCCCGTCACTACATCAGATTTGATAGACCGCAGATCCTCGCTAAAGAACACCGATTCCTTCCAAGGATGATTCGCGAGGCTATTGAAATCAAAAAACATCCTAATTTCAATAGAGAAGATGGCTGGGTGCTACCATCTGCTTGGGATCCTATAATAAATAAAATTAAATCCCAACCCAAGCATACAACTGCAAGACTTCAAGATACCATAAGTTCATACTGCATAGATCGGAACAAAAGTTAAATTTTAATCTATGGTAACCGCGGTTAACTATGACATATGGACGTTGAACATCTCAGTCCTACCCGTGACCATGAGTGCTGTAAAGCGTTCGAAACGTCGGGTATTTAAAAAGTTAAAATATACGCGATAAATTCCGTAAAAACTAGTATTATTTCAATTATATTTTCTGTTTTGACAGCTCATAAAAAGTATGTCAATTGACTTGTGATTTCAGTGAACAACGTTCTATCAATTTCAATCATTTATAGATAAAATATTTAATTATTTTCTATAATTAAATATTGAAAAGGACGAAGAGAGAACGAAATGTGAAATATGGGTAAATCAGGAATGTCTAGAACAGTTAAATGAAATTGTATACTTGGGGAGTGCTTTCAGCCGGGATGGAAGATATGATTTAGATGTGGACAGGCGTGTCGCTGCCGGGAACAAAGTCAATTGTGCCCTGAATGCGTTAGTCAAAAGGCAAGGCGTAGTGAAGAGTGCACGCCTTGCAATACATAATGCAGTGTTGGTACCGACTTTGTTATAAGGCAGCGAAACCTGGGTATGCCAGAAGATGCATAAAAGCAAGTTGAATGCAGTGGAAATGCGATCTCTTCGTAAAATGTGCGGCGTTACCATAGCCGACCGAAAGCGAAACGAAGAGATTCGCTATATGGCAGGATTGAAAGATGACCTTATCACAAAAATTGATAGGGGCGTACTCCGATGGTTTGGGCACGTTGAGCGAATGAGTGAAGACCGAATGGTGAAGAAAATATATAGCGCGAAAGTAAATATTAAAAGGTGTCGAGGTAGACCGAGACTAACTTTCGAAGACCATGTGAGCAAATTACTCGAAGAGGGTCAAGAGTACTCGGAAAGAAGCGAAAGAGGTATGTAAGGATCGTGACACTTGGCGATCTGTTGTCTCTGGCTACCCCGTTAGGGATTGAGCGTAAAGATATGTGTAATACCTTAAACTAAATTTAAAAGTAAGTAACAGTAGTAAAATGAAAGATGTGCGTATTTAAGGCAAACTTATTATTGTCCAATGTGGTTTTCTCATCATTTATTGTAATAATTCACGGTAATATTTGAATACAACGTACTCTTACGTACCTAGCCGCTTCTAAACTGGAATAAGGCGCTCGTTTCTTCGTACTAGGCGTGGGTGTATTTTGAAAATCGTTATCGAAGGGCGTGGCGTGCTGGTCCCTTGGTGAAAAATCGTTGGAGAAGCGATAGTCCCTGCGTGGCCTCTCCTCGCGCCTGTTGCGTCGTCGAGTGTCACGGATGGAGTCACGAGCCGGGTCACGAGTCGAGTCACGAACCGGGTCACGTGATTCGCGGTCGATGTCACGTCGTGACGCGTTTGTTGTGGATCGACGTCCCGGCCAGCCAAGAGTCGATCCATACCTATAAAACAAAACAAATTTTACACATTTTTTTAATGTACTTATTATTATAGTGTTTGGTTGTATTCGATGGTATCACTTTTTAAAATCACACAAAATGTCGATTCACAGTGTTTGTTCCGCGCCCACCATTCGCCTTTTTTTAAATTAAATTATGAACCTACTCAAGAATATTTTAATATATTAATGTGTCTGGCTAGTAGTTTCTCTACTGCAACTATGCAGCGCGGCGTTTGCGTTTTTAAATCATTGGTTTTAACGAACGAACGATAAACTGCTAAATGAAGTCAACAGAGGTCAAAATCATAGAATACTATAATACATATACAATAGAACAGGGGAGTGGGCGGAGCCCGCGTAGCCACTAATATGACACTATCATGTCAATTCACACATATAAATGTGTTTTGACGTTACAATCGTTTCCAAATTTCGCATGCAAATTATTTAGAAAAAGACATATTGCACCCTATTTACAAAAAAAAGTAAAGTAAAGTTATCATGTATTTCAAATAAATTATTTATTAAATATGTATTAAAATTTAATAATGATCTTGAGCAGTAATCAAAAGTTTAAAATGAGTAAATTTACTCAGTCTGTCAATACAGCGAATCAGGTTCGGCGACGTCAATTATCGTATAAAATAAAGTTGACAGCCATTCTATTGTGTATTATAGTATTCTATGGTCAAAATCATGACCTCTTTATATTGTTACTTACTACTAATTAGCTTTTATTTTAGTCTTTGTGGGTTGTTTGAATCTATTTTCTGAAATAGAACAGAATCATATCACTTAAGAGCAACTTTACAGATCAAACAAGGTTTTCTACATAATGAATAAACAATATCTCAACAGGCACTTGTTAGCCAAATGTTTATGTAGTCGATATTCTGATTTGATGGGTGTTTGACATGTTCGTTACATAATATATGGTGTTTACGTTTTCCAGATCAATTTTTGCAATAAAATTACACAAATTAAAAATTAAAACAAAATACCTTCGATCATTTGGATCCTCATTCTGTCTTATTTCTTGTCGCCGTCTAGTTTCGCGCCAACCTAAAGAGCCATAATTTCTTTCTGGGGCAAAATTTAATAATATTAAATTAAACAATATTTTAAAATACATTTATTGAACCACTTTGGAACCAAAATAAAAGTTCACTTCTAAACATAGGCTTGTCCCATAGATTCTATATCTATCTATCTATATATATCCCATAGATCTATGATTTTACCACAGTTGACACGGTTTGTAGGCAGTTTTGCAATTAGCAGGTTTGATACTTTTTATTTCTTATTACGAAGGAGCAGCTGCCCATTTCTCCTTGTTTTTCATTCCAGTTTCACCTTGTCGCCTTTTACTACGTCCATAGGACATCTCACCGACTACCTCGGTGTACAAAATACATAGATTTTTCTCCTGTGGTTGTCACTTCCTTGAACTAAAAAGCTCATTGCCATTTCGGTTTTCTAATTCGTTGAAGTTTCTTACTCTAGTCCTACTGCGGCCTTCTGCGGATTCATAATAAAGATATTCATTATGAAATCTTTCTCACAAAAAGAATATCTCTAAGCCTCCTATTTAGTTCGTTAAGAGACTTTTGGTTTTATAATTCTGTTTGCAAGTGAGGGCTAATTCTCAGTTTTATACGTCACCATAACTTGCAACAGACACACATTTTTTTAAATTTACCTTTTTGTTTTAAAAACGTTACCCCCACACTAGGATTTTCTTCCGTATCGTGTGGAACAATTATTTGTAGGCCGTACAAATACTTGTTCCGTGCGGGATTCGAACCCGCGACCCCCAGCGCAGCCACTCATTGCTAAGCCACTGCGCCACGGAGCCGTCAAATGGTTATTAATGTTTAAATCATTACACGTTAAAGTTATCACGGGGATCTTTTACATATTAATTTTGAGTATGGAACATTCAGTAGTGTGTAGCATAATCTTAATTTTACTACCATTAGTACCATTACCAATACAAACTATCAAAGTACACTTCTGAACGTAGGCCTCCCCCATAGATTGCCTTATAGAGAGGATATATGCCGTATTGGCAAGCGGGTTCAAAACCGTTTTTTTAATCCAGCAGTTATCAGGAATATGCTGATGTCCATCTCCCAGTACAGTTACCCTCTGTCGCCTCTTACAAAACCCTCGGAATGGTATGGGGTAGTAGTCATTTTTACACTGCCACTATACTAAGTATTAACCTCTCAAATCCCTAGCGGTGTCATGAGGTCGCAACCACCCACAGCACTCTTCAACCCATAAAAACTTATATATAGAGACTACTTTTCTGTGAAGAAGTCTGGCATTATATAATCAACATGAAATACTCTATCCTCTAGTGCAATAAAAAACTGTTATCCTATGAATATTTTAAAATTAAATTAATTAAAAATTATTTATTGCGTTTCAAAAGGTATTAACAAACAAGTGTCAAGGGCCCCTGTACTGGGTTGGTAAAACCTGTGTTACGAGGTACCCCGCTCTTCCAAAAGATAAATTTTAACAATTTGAAACATAGGATATTACATATTATATTAGTGCTTTAACAATCCTTAAGACATGAATTGATGACATTTTTGATACTTAAGAAAGAGTGAAAGTGTGTGTGTGTGTGTGTGTGTGTGTGTGTGTGTGTGTGTGTGTGTGTGTGTGTGTGTGTGTGTGTGTGTGTGTGTGTGTGTGTGTGTGTGTGTGTGCGTGCGTGCGTGCGTGCGTGCGTGTGCGTGTGCGTGTGCGTGTGCGCGCGCGCGTGTGTGTGTGTGTGTGTGTGTGTGTGTGTGTGTGTGTGTGTGTGTGTGTGTGTGTGTGTGTGTGTTTAAGGGGATACATATTAAGCCTACCATTTAATTTATTATATAGATGTTTTGATTGATAGGCAAATTGTTTTCTCTTAAATTTGGTTTTACAATATGGAATATTGAAAACAGGTAAAATTCTACGTTTTAGTGTCTGAGGGGCAGTGTATGGTAAAATGCTGTGGCGAACCCACAGCATTTTACCATTAATGGCACTCTTTAAAATGTACATTTGACGGGTTGTTAAGATTTTGTAAGAATTGTGTAGTTCATGAGTTGGGAAACGGATTGGTTTAAAGAACATCACTTTTAGTAATGCTCTCTGAGCCCTTTCAAGAGTTATTAAATAGGACTTAGCTGCCCCACCCCAAGCTGTAGTGCAGTAGCTTAAGACAGATTGGGCTAGTGCTTTATACGTACATATAAGGATTTTATTATCTGCGACATGTCTGAGCCTTCTAAAAACCCACATAAGCTTTCT
Source organism: Parnassius apollo (assembly GCA_907164705.1). Classification (NCBI taxonomy): domain Eukaryota; kingdom Metazoa; phylum Arthropoda; class Insecta; order Lepidoptera; family Papilionidae; genus Parnassius; species Parnassius apollo. The sequence continues at coordinate 2,276,115 of CAJQZP010001468.1, read as the reverse complement.
TACCTTGTCAATGGTTCACTCAATTTGTTTGTTCAATAGTGATACCTAGATATTTAATAGTAGACGATCTAGCAATATCAACACATTGACAATTTTTCGCCTGGTGTTGGGAGCAGCTATGAATTTTGAGAACAAAGTCCGAGTGTGGTAAGGTAGATTTTCGTATCGTAAAAGGAACAAATTGGGTTTTTGATACATTAAGTGTTAATAGATGTGATCTTAAGTAATTTGATATATGTCGTAATCCTGATTCAGTCATCAAAATAGATGGAAATTTTGGTTTTTAGTGCCAGATTGCGTCGCAGAGGTTCAAACATCACATCAAGAATGACTGTACTGTGGTCAGTGGTAGGGTTAGTAAGAACAAGTGATTTAGCAGGGTGAGACATTTTCGGCATCATGTGATCATTGCTCATTTTATCACGGGTTGGGAGCCTGTGAGCTGGGAGTATCCCATAATAAGCGAGTGATGTTAAATAGTTATGACAGTTTGGATCTTTAGAGTGGATTTTGATGTCGATGTTTATGTCACCCGTTATAATAATATTCGGATAGCAATTATATTGTATGAGAAGAGATTGAAGGGATGATACGAATTCGTCAGTATTTCTAATAGATGGAGTGCGATATTTATTTATAATCTACGTTTATTTCGTACGCCATTTTCGCGTGAATGTTATTGTGTTGATTTTTGGTTTTTTTTAGTGTTTTAGTATAGTGTTTTATTATAAAAGTGTAATGAAAGTTTTTGTGTGAATATAATTTATCTTTTTACGTAAATAATTTCGAGTAATTTCAACATTCGCTTGGTACATTTTTTGTTATCAAAATACAATAAAATATTTTTGTAATGAAGTAAAACCTGACTTTTATTTAGACCACAAGATAGAGAATTTTGAACAGATTTTATAATGCTAAACTTTTTCATAGAAAAGTAGTATCTAAATATAAGTTTTAATGGCTTTAAGTGCTGTGGGTGGGTGCGGTCGCATGCGACCGCTCGGGATTTGCCGGGCGTATTCGACTGCATGGGATTTTTATGGCGCTTGAAGGGTTAATACTAATATTTGTTAAAATAATATGCTACCGTCTCTTCGCCATCGCTGCTCGGGCCATCGATCTCGCGGTGAAGAATGCCCTGACCCACAACCATCACTGTAGCTGAAACAAAAATAATGCACATAAATTCATATTTAATAAATTGCAAAAATTTTCTGCAAACAGGCATAAAATCTAAAACCAGTATACCTAGTAGCGTTACTAAAACTTACTATAAAATTCTTATTACGCTCTTATGACTCATTTATTAGTAAAATTGGCATTTAAGCTTCGGCCGCATCAGCGTGTATCGTCTTGAAGTAATGCGTGCTAAAGCTTCGAATGTCTTGACACTAAAAAGTTATCGCCGTAAAAGCTTTTTTTTATAGGAGGGGGCAAACGAGCATACGGCTCACCTGATGGTAAGTGATTACCGCCGCCCATGAACAGCTGCAACACCAGGAGGATTGCAGATGCGTTGCCGGCCTTTTAAAAAGGAATAGGCTCTTTTCTTGAAGGTTCCTAAGTCGTATCGGTCCGGAAAAATCTCTGGTGGTAGTTGATTTCACAAGGAACTTGTGCGAGGAAGAAAACTTCTTTTAAATCGCTTAGTGGTGGACCGCCAGTCATCCAGATGGTATGGATGGTATCGCGAATTTTGTCGCGATGTGCGATGTTGAAACTGTGCAGCTGGAATTAGTCTGAACAATTCCTCAGAACACTCCCCGTGGTAGATACGATAAAATACGCAAAGAGATGAAACATCTCTTCGCTGTACCAGTGAGTCAAGCCGATCGGAAAGAGCTCGGTCGCCGGCGATTCGAACTGCTCTGCGCTGGATGCGATCAAATGGAAGCAGCTCGCACTGGGGGGCCCCGGCCCAGAGATGGAAACAGTATCCCATGTGCGGCCGAACCTGCGCCTTGTAAAGTTGCAGGCGGTGTGCCGGCATGAAATACTGTCCCGCTCTGCTGAGAACGCCAAGATTTTTGGAGGCCAATTTGGCCTTCTCTTCCAAGTGACCACGAAACTGCACCTTACTCGATATGTCGACGCCGAGGATTCCGATACTAGCTGAGGCAACAAGGGGAGTATCTTGAAACTTAGGTCGTCTACAAAGGGGTTCTTTTTAGCGGTTAACGCGTAAACTTGTGTCTTCTGAAGGTTAAACTGGACTAGATTTAGTCGCCCCCAATCCGAGACTTTGTTCAGCAAAGACTTGACTTCAGACATAAGTTTGTGGCGATACTCGGAGACGTTTTCCCGAAATATTGGCACGGCCGGTGTACAGAGTCACCAGTACTGTCATCCGCGTAGCAATTAATGTTGCCGATTTGCAACATATCATTGCTATGCAGAAGAAACAACGTTGGTGATAACATACAGTCTTGTGGAACACCAGCATAAATAGGCTTGTAATCGGAGCTTGCACCGTCTACAACGACCTTGATGCTCCGATCTGCAAGAAAGCTGGTGATCCAATTGCACAATTTCTCGGGAAGCCCATAGAAAGGGAGCTTCGAAAGAAGCGCTTTGTGCCAATTTGTGCCGATCTAAAGCCTGCGCAATGTCCAAACTAACGGCCAATGCCTCTCCCTTGGACTATACTGCCTCCGCCCATCTATGAGTCAGGTAGACCAGAAGGTCACCATCTGATCGACCACGGCGAAAACCGTATTGGCGATCACTAATCAGCTGGTGATCCTCAAGGTACCTCATCAGCTGGCAATTTACCATGGACTTTATTGTTTTGGAGAACAAGAAGATGATGGCGATAGGCCTGTAGTTGGACGGGTCTGAGCGGTTGCCTTTTTTAGGGATCGGGTGGACGAAAGCCGTGTTCCATGATTTTGGGGCCACCGCACATGGATTACTGTTCCCATCTCTGGGCTGGAGCTCCCCAATAGCAGCTCCTTCCATTTAATCGCATCCAGCGCAGAGCGGCTCGAATCGTCGACGACCGAGTGCTTTCCGATGGCGCTGCGAAGAGATGTTGCATCTCTTTGCGTATTTTATCACATCTATCACGGGGAGTGCTCTGAGGAATTGTTCGGATTAATCCCAGCCACCAACTTTCGCATCCACACCATCTGGATGCTTGGCGGTTCACCACTGTACGTTTCACAAGTTTTCTTCCGCGTACGACCTCTCTGTGGTATAGTTAACCACCGGCGATTTTACTGGGCCGATATGACCTAGGGACCTTCAAGAAAAGAGCTTACTCCTTTATAAAGGGCACCGCACCTGCAATTCCCCTGGTGTTGCGGTTGTTCATGGGCTGCGGTAGTCACTTAACATCAGGTGAACCGTATGCTCGTTTGCCCCCTCTTCTATAAAAAAATATCTATCACTTTCTGGTAGACCACAACAAGATATGCCATACGTAATGCGTTTCCCTTGACTATGAATAGTATGAAGCCGTATTCTGTTGATCACCCAGAAGGCATTTCTGAAAGAATATTTAACCGTAATCTGTCCACGGCACGCATTATAGTAGAAAATGCTTTTGGTGTGGTGTCGGCCATTTTTCGTGTACTTCGAAAACCTATTTGTTTGGAACCAGAAAAAGCATCCAAAGTGGCGATGACATGTGTTTTGCTTCATAATATCTTATGAAAACGTAGAACCTCCAGATTCATATGCAATCCTGATTGTAAGACGCATTTGAAAATGGAGAAATAATACGTGGGTCCTGCAGATATGAGGAACAAAGTTCAGTTGCAAGAAGATCCTCTTTACCTCCATTACAAATAAGAGATAAGTTTGCTGAATATTTCAGTACATTGTAAGATTCAAAGGTATTGACAAATAAAAATAATAAAATTTTGTTATAGTAACAATTTTTATTATCCATTAAAAGTAATGCACATTTTTCACTGTTATTACTATGTGTGTTCACTATTCTTGCTCTGAATCAATGGTATCAATTTTCAATTCATAAGCTTCAGCTGATATATTATCTTTACTACGATTTATGAATTTTGCGACACTGGCTGCGTTTGGCAGAAATAAGCACTAGGAAGTGCTTATAAGCAAAATGGCGAAACTAAACAATTTTCGGCCAGGACACGTTTGCTAACTTCAGTAGCGCTGACGCAATCCGCCATTTTGCTTATTTACTTTGTTTGTTTTGAAGTAGAGTTTATAAGCTGTTTTGTGCAATATTAGTTTCAAGTTATATAATGACATAAATAAACATAATATACATATTATTAAAAATTCAGGATTGGTAATTTTTCAATATGAATACTTTACAAACATATATTTAAATTAGGTTTATCTCCCCGGTTAAAACTAACTTCGTGTCCTAGAGGAAAATAGCTACTTACGATTTGACAGCGCATACCGCTTACGATCGCCATTTTGCTTACAAGCGCTTCTTAGCGCTTTTTTCTGCCAAACGCAGCGAATATGGATCTTCTTTCGGTTATTTCGTGACATAGACAATGGTTGTTGCGTTATCATTGAAATTCAGTTGCTTGGCAAAGATTAGATTTGTGGTGATGAATGAACTGGTTGGAAAGATGGTTGATGGGGCTGTAATAATACCACTTCATGGTCAGATGATAATAAAAAGGCTACCGACTGTGTCGATTTTACGGTCGGCGGTTTTGGTGATGATGGATGAATTATGAATGGTGATTGTGGTGAATTTAAAATCGTATCGTTTTGATTGTGAACTATTCGTTCGTTCTTTTTCGTTCTTGGGCTTTAGCTGACATTATTCCCTGATAAAATAAATTATTAATATTGTACATTAAAATTATCCTTCGTTCTTCGTCTATTTTTTTATTTTTCAGCTAAAAGCTGTGCATATAAGTCGGTTTAGTTTAAGGTTGCCGCTTTCTTTAATTATTGAGTAAGCCTTGTTCATTTATTTTTTTGCTTGCAGAAGCTCTGGCATATCATGTTGACGTTTCTTCTTAATCGGCATACATCACAGTTTGGTTTCTTTGGGTGCTACTAGAAGATTATTCAGCAATATCAGCTTTTCAATTGGTTCCTGAAATTATAAGTAAAATCCAGTTTAAGTTTGTTGAAACAATAGCGAAGGTAATTAATACTGTGTAAGTATTTATTTAGGTAAAAGGAATTTTACAATATGACAATGCACAATTATATAGACGAGAGAGAGAGAGAGAGAGCCTATTCACTTATAGGCGACAAACATACGCATCAGGAACATTGTCATTAAATTCAGCGCAGGCGTCCATACTTTCAACAAAGTTGTTACCATACCCAACCATACCCCACACAATGAAATAGGCGGGTTTGATTTTGATTCAAGCTGTATGGTACACGCGGCTCCACACGAAATCATAGACTGTAAACGTGTTTAAAAGAATTGGAGCTACGTACCTCAGTATTTATTGTAGCGGAGCACTCATAAATAGGCGCCAGAAAACTGTCCATTGTAGAATATATAAATCAATTAGTTTTGCACGATTCTTCAGTTCCCATTTCAGATTTTTTACTACTTTTAATTTTATTGAGATGAATTCTATAATACGCCATCAAAGAATCCTTCTTCTTCAATTCTTCGATACTCGTTGAGTTACCATAACTCAAATTATTTTTCAAACAACGCCATGCGTCGGCCACCAAATGTTTTTTGTAATTCACATTTTTTTGATCTCGTATCATAGGCTCATATTCACAATTATCCATGAATTCCAGTACATATTCATGTTTTAAACAGCCACCTGTATGCGTCTGAGCTGATCGAAAACAACGGACGAAATGAACTGCGCTAGTCTGAGCACGCAGCGCGATATGTTGACGCGCTTAAACCCGTTTGATATCACCCGCACACGCACACGCAACCCGAATATTCGCGACGATAGCCGATAATAGCCGGTCACATCTGCGTGTGCCGTGTCGCTTTATAGCGATACACGCAGATGTGGCCCCAGCGTTAAAAAAATAAGTACTTATAGACATTTCACATTGTATTGATAACAGAAATTGCAACATCGCATGTAAAATAAGACCGCAGATATTTAGCTCTTCTCTGAAAAAGGCTTAGATAATTGAATAAATTTCTTTTCACTTTAGCTTTTAGTTTCTTTTTGAGTTGTAACGTTGGTGTAGTAACGTTGAATAGAATTGCGGTTCAGTAGCGCAATGGTTAAGCGAAAGCTAAGGTTAAGGGTTCGAATCCCACACACAATAAGTGATTCTTTGGTCTATAAATAATTATGTCTGTATTTGTGTCTATATACAATTAAAGTATAAAAAACACCACAATATAGGAAATGCTATTGAAGTATAAAACACAACAATATTAAAATCTTAAATAAAACTAAATTTGCTGATAATATAAGAATACTGAGAATCTCACTCTTCGTCCTCATCGTATGAATGTCGGTTCTTCCTATGTCTGTCTCGTTCTTTCTCCCTATAATCCTTAGAAAGTCTTTCTCTACTCCGCGAATCTCTGTAATCCCGTTCTCTACTGTACGTTCTCTCTCTGTCCCAGGTTTCAGGATCTCTTTCTCTACTCCTGCGATCCCTTCGGTGTTCTCTGTGATCTCTATCTTTGCTGACGTCTCGACGGTCCCTCCCACTACCAGAGTCTCGCCTGTCTCTAGCGGAGTCTCTACCGTCTCTGCTAATGTCCCTATCCCTAGTTCTTTCCCGTTTATCCCGCACTTTCTCTTTTTCACGTCCACTGCCAGAATCAAGACACTCTCTTGATCCTGACGAGTTTTGCCTGTAAAAACATAACAATCTATTATTTATTTTCTACGGAAGCTAGAAATAATATGTATCGCCTAAACTAAATACGGGTTTTGCAATATTTATTTACAAGATGCGTCACCAATTTTTGACAACACAAAATTTATACACTGTCACTCATCCTCGGTCTTGATATCTCTGGCATGGTTTTGGCCTCGTATAAGCAGTACATATCCCAGCATCAATAAATTAAAAAACAATTGTAGTTGTAATTTCTAGTCCAAATGAATTTAAAAAAATGATTTAATGTATTATTTTAGTAAAAACATGTTTACTTAAATGTTAATGGCCTGTTTATGTTCCTCGAAATTTAACTAGTTTGTATATTTTATTGAAATGTATATTTTAACAGAAACAGAAACTTTTTATTCAATATAGATTGTAAACAATACTTATTGAAAGTCACTTTTTATTTTCATTTACCATTGGTTCGCAAAAAATACCTCTGTCCTGGGAAGAACCAGCGGGACTAATTTTTTAAGGATTTTATATGATTAAACTGGCCATGTGGTGGCAGGATTAGATATTCCATTAAGTACTTCATTTCATCCCGTGTGCGTCGCAAGACTTAAGTTAATTCCCAGAAGACCTTATAACCTTTGATGCGTGGTACTATAACCATATTAATCTATATCAAAGGTTGAGTTTCCAGACTGACGAAGGAAGCCTAAGTAAGGAAACTATGTAGTCGCGCCACAAGCGAAACGAACCGAAGCTTTAATCACGCTATCAAAGTTCCGAAGTACAGCGGGTATATATAGAATAACTCCGAAATATCATAAGGAGCGTTGGCCGCTCCCAGGGCTGTACACCTTGCCTGGCGGGAGATCTCCCCTTTTCCTTCCACTGCTAAAGTAATATGAGTAAAGAATTCATTATCATCACGTTTCGCACACATTGTTGATCACATTACAGAAGCCTCGAACCTTTGACGCACTTCAGATTCCAATCTGCACACAGCAGTTTATATTCACTTTTACGCTATTAACATAAATACTATATACTCGTATTAACATAAATACCTATTCTATACAAAGTTTTGACCTGGAATACAAACCAAAAACGCGTACATACAGTTGCAACATGCATTATACGTAAACATATTTATGTTTATATTTTACTCCAAAAATATAAACAATTTGGAATGTTATTTATATAATAATCTTTATCAATCCGTATACTATTCACTATTGTATTTAAGCCTATTCACATCGAATAAGCATAACAAGTGTTCCATTTTCCGTCCAAAAGTCCATTATATTATACCTTGAGTCTCTCTCTCGGTGCCGCGAAGTGGGCCGCTGCAATCGTGCCACTGAAGGTGGCTCTTCGTCCCACGGCGACACGTCACGCGAAGACGACGAAGTTTGAACTAAAACAAAACGTAATACTTATTTACAAATTCTCAATCATAAAGTACGATGATGTCTACTTGCCAATTTGGATCGCGGTAAAATTCTAAATAGTGACGTAAAATATTTTCTACACAGGAGATATTACAATGACACAAGAGCCTGCTAAGAGAAAGATGCTTAACAGACACTTATGTCATTACATAGTTGACTTATGGTACTCGTGTTTGACGTAACGCTTACACGTATGAAGGCACGTATAATATTAGGGATTGAAATCCGGTTCCAAATTTCATTACAGTTTTTTATTCAGGCTCTAATAAAGGTTTCGTTTTTCATTATGGTTCCAGTTTTAGTTCTGGTTAAGATATCAGTTTAAGACCGGTTCATAAAATATAGGTTTATTAGTTTATTAAATTTCAGGTGATTTCGCCACAAAGTGCATTCTTGGGACACTATATATATACATATATATATATATATCGCGGCTTTTCATGTTGGACGGACACAGATATTGAGATATTTTGCATAAGAGCTAATGTAAAAATATTTCTATGTTACGAATACATTTAAAAATCCGTTTTTATAACCTTTTTATACCTCTATTTAACGAATTTTTTCAACTTAGTACCTTGACATAACATATCCTATTAATTATTCTCCCTTAATTCCACAATAAATCATGTCTTGATAGATTCAGACATCTTAAACATTAAAAGAACTTGTTAAAACTAATTGTAGTCCCACCTAACCTCTGTATAACAAACCTCATTATAACCAAATACTTAGTATCGAATATTTTTAATTCCCATCAGTTTCGTTATATTGACGTTGCTCTATAGTTTGAGTTCTTATCACGAAGAAGCTTTTTTAACTTTTATAATTCAATATTCGACGCCTATAGGATGCACTACATACGCTCACACTTATAACTTAATAAAAGCTTTGTCTCAATTATTCTACAGTATAATCGAATCGAAAGCAGAATTCTGGCAAATTACTCTGCACCTTTGCTGTACGCATTATGCTGCTACGTACCTTCTATACTATTTTTGTCTGTCGCCTTTTACGTCATCTACGGGATGATATGCGTACAGAGAGTCTAACTGTTGTCTAACGACTGTACCAAGACAACAGAAACGAATGCACCTAGACAAAGCAACGGCTGGCAAAGTCTGCTGCAGCTACGTAGGCGGCGGTATCGGCTGACATCAAAGACGTTTCCAAACTTTTTTTTATAGAATGGAAGGCAAACGAGCTAACACTTAACATCAGGTGAACCGTATTCACCTGATGTTAAGTGACTACCGCCGCACATGGACAACCGTAACACCAGGGGAATTGAAGGTGCGTTGCCGGCCTTTTAGAAAGGAGTAAGCTCTTTTCTTGAACTGTATACTGTCTTTAAACTGTGATATAGGGTAGTTGATTTTCTTACTTATACTACGCTACATCGTGAAATAATATTTTTGTTATAGAATGAGGGTGACATTCAAGCACAATCCATCTGATAGTAATTTGTACTAAACCCTTCAATCCCCATAAAATTCCCATGCAGTCGCATGCGTCCGTCAAATCCCGAGTGGTCGCATGCGACCGCACCCATCTACAGCACTTTAAATCATTAAAACTTATATTTAGACTATAAAGTTTGGCATTATAGAATTAATACAAAATTCTCTATCCTGTGGTCTAAACAAAAGTCAGTTACTCTATATATTTTTATTCTATTGTCAATTTACAACATATTAAACCATAAAACACAGCACTTTAAATCATAAAAACTTATATTTATGGACTACTTTTCTATATAGAAATTTGTAGAATCTATACAAAATTCTCTATCCTGTGGTCTAAACAAACCTGATTGGTCTCTATGGATTTTTATTTTTAATCTACCGTAAAATTGCGCCATTTTCGTATGGTCGGCAAATGTCGTAAATTGACAGTATAATTTTTTAAGTAATGAGAATATAAATAATTTGATGAGACATTTTGAATAAACAATGCTGGCGTCTATGGCTGTCTCCTGTTGCCAGAAATATAGTAAAAAATAATTATTCCATACAATATAATATAGAGCAACCGCGGTGTTTGTTTTTAACGTGTGTTTATTGCGATTAACTATCGATAAAATTTACAACGCGCAGTGTGGCCAGGCACCTTCGGTATAGGCGAAAGGCGAAGTTTTATCGCTGGATTTGTATCGCGAGGTATGTGGCATAGGCATTACAAAAAAAATATAAAAGTGAATATTTACCCATGCGTGAGCGCGAGTGCGGGAGGTGCGAGTGGTGCGCGAGGTGTGGCGGGTCCGCGTGGTGACGGCGGCGCGGGCGCGTGTGCGGCTCGGAGGCTCGCGAGTCGGAGGAGGCGGGCGAGCCGCCGCGCAGCACGGCCCAGCGCCCCGCGCGCCCGCCCGCGCCCACCCCCGCGCCTGCACCCACCCCCTCTCCCGCCGCACCACTTGCTGCTTCAACACCGCGTTATTTGCATACCATTTACTCAACAATAAGCATTTTTTTATTTATACTCGTAGTATAAGGGTAACTAACGAGCACCCAGTCCACCTGATGTTGCCTATAGACATCTACATTTATCCTCGATCAAGAACCAAAATGCAGATGCGTTATCACCCCTGATTTTTTTATAGGATAGGGCGACAACCGAGTACACCGTCCAGCAGATGGTTAGTGGTTGCTGTGGCCCATAGACATCTATCCTCGATTACAAAACAAAATGCAGATGCGTTGTCACCCGTGAGGACTAAGATGGAATGCCTCGTTTCCAGTAAAAAGGGTCTCCGGTTCTCTACACTCACCATACGAAACACAGCAGCATTAAGCCACTATTTCACGCTGGTATTCTGTGAAAGCGTGGTCCTTCCCCCGTCGAGGCGACCCATTCGTGCTACAACTATACTACTAATATAAGTGCAGCACGGCTCTACCATGTATAATTGCTAACATGAAAACCGATTTTAATCAAATTTGCACACCGTGTGGCAGGTTGGTCCAACTTGAGATATAGGATAGTTTTTTTTGCCCATGAGTGACCCATAATTTTTTTGCGAATTTAATGATTTTTTAATAGGACATGACAAAGGGTCGTCGAAAAGGGCAAAACAACGTCTGCCTGACAAGCTAGTAATTTATACCGGCCACGCAAAGCCGAGATCATTTGCCTTTAATATAAATAGCGCCCCATTGACAGAAGGACAGAACAATTTCTACCGCTCCAGTTAATATATTTTATTTCATAAAACTTAAGTGATAAAGGAACTTCTAAAGACCGATTTACACTTCGACAAGTACAATAGCGAGTTAACTTGCGAATCTGGCGAGTTAAGTAGAAAATCTCGTTTAAACGTCAATTAGTAATTAAGTAGCAAGTTAACAATTATGTTGGTCGGTCTATTTTTCGGTGAGTTAAGTGCGAAGCGTTGCTCGCCCGCGCGTCTTCCACCACTCGCAACTAAACTAAACAAAAACTAAAAGTTTAGTTCAGTGCATAAGTTGACAGGACGCAATGTGTTCGCGTTTGACCTTCTAAATATAAAATTGTACTTTTTTAACTAAACTCGCCACGAAGACATTTGAACGCTACTGTCAACTTAACCGTTTACTGTCAACTGCCCTGTTACTAAACTCGCTACTGTACTTGCCGAAGTGTAAATCGACTATAATAGTAACTACTACAATCCACGGTCACCTGTAGCCAACTCCAAGCAACGGAAGCTACATATGCGTTATCACATTTGAGGACTAAGTTGGAATGCCTCACAGCCTGTATTTATATAGACACCCTATACCATCCAGACACACAACAGTCTAAGCACTGCTTTCTGGTTGCAGAAATTGGCAAGAGAGTGGTTTCTACCCAAACTCCTAGTCAAAAAAGGAGTCCTACATTAAATAACATGATTGTGGGTTCCGGAAAACGTGATCAATGAGGGCTAATAATCTTTCACTTATTTACCATAATACCTATTTTTTAAACATTTTTAACTTTTAATTCTTTTATTTTTAGGAATATCCATAGTTTGGTTTGTTTTTTACGGATATGAAATAATCGAATTAATATGAAATATAACTAATAAAATATTAAATGAGGATATCCGCAGAAGAACCAGAGTGACCGACATAGGCCAACGGATTAGTAAGCTGAAGTGGCAATGGACCGGCCATATAGCTCGAAGAACCGACAACCGTTGGGGAAAAAAGGTTCTCGAGTGGCAACCTCGTATCGGTAGGCGAAGTGTAGGGCGACCCCCCACTAGATGGAGTGACGATCTGGTAAGACATGCAGGAAGTCGATGGATGCAGGTGGCTCAGGACCGTGCTTTGGGGCATACCTTGGGGGAGGCCTATGTTCAGCAGTGGACTTGTGATGGGCTGTGATGATGATGATGATGATGATGATAACTAATATTTCGGAAAGAAACATTAATCTCTACACTTTTCTTTTTTCTTTTCTTCTTATTTGTAATCTGTCAAATATATCACTTTATTTATAAGTGACGCCGCCCTGGTGATAGAAAAAGTCGTGGATACCCTCATTGATATCATTTTCACACAATATATTTGTTTTGTTGACAATATGGTGCACAGCTGTGTCCGACAGATCCGACAGACATATTTAAAGTTATGTAATTATATATTTATATTATAATCAATATCATTTCTATCTTTCTAATTATCTATCTAATTTAGATATTACTATTGCTAAAGATTTAATAATTTGATATTGCATAGTAAGTAATTTAGATTATAGATTAAACTGAAATGATATAAATATACCTTTCGTGTCTGGAGAAGATCCGCTAACAACGTCACTGATGGATCCGGTAGAAAGACGCGCGGGGGCTTGTATTTCTCTAACTGGAATTGTTTCAATTGGAGATTCCTTTTTCACTTCTATTTTCTTTTGTTCCTCCTTTTCTTTTACTACTGGGCTCTTTCTAAATGCGTCTTCCACGTGCGTGAAAGAGAGTGAGCTATTGTCGATGCAATCGAAAAAGTCCGAATTGTCAAAACCGTCAGATCTTTCATCTGACTTCTTTCTTTCTTTTGGTATTTCTGGAGGTATGGATTCAAACTCATCTGGTGGTGGTTCAGTTATAGTTATTTCACGTAACGCCGCGTACCTATCACTTGCGTCTTCTTGCTTTGCTTCTGTAACACCGTTGTCTCGAGGCGATACACTTCCTCTTGCTTTCTCGTTCATTTGTAAATTCTTCATAACAGTCTTTATGTCTTCTATTTTAGCGTCGATCGAAGGTTTGGGACTAACAGAGTTTCTAAACATGTTAAACGAATCTAAAGTCAATTCATCTAGTGTTTTTAAAGGACTTCGTGTTGGCTCTTTTTTCTCGTCTAATTCTTTTTCTGTTTGTAGTAAGTCGTCAATTCCTGTAGTTTCTTCCTTACCATCGGATTCAATTTTGTTTTCGCTGTCAATTGGATCTAGAATAGATTTCGCGCTAAGCTCTTGCGCCTGTATTTCTCTGAAAACTGCATATCTGTCGTACGTTGAATTTGCCTTCTTTTCGAAGTCGTCAAAATTAGCAACAAATGCTTCAGTGGTTTCAGGCGGCGCGAAATTATCTTCAAATTGTGGTTTGAACTCTGCTGCTATTGATGTTAAAGACAAGACTGGTTTATCCTTCGTCGTCGTCAACGGCGGTGGAATTATTGATACTGTTTTTTCTTTTTCTGCTCGCACGGATGGATCTACGTGAATATGCTGAAAAAAATAAGAGTAAAAAATATATTTTCCAAACAACTGTCTTTAAAAGAATAAAGGCCTCCTCTCATCTCAGAAAAGTTATGAAGCTATTGGTGGATCGCGCTGCTCCAGTGCTTGTTGGCGAATTTCACTTTTTTTCTTCAGAGATTAAGGGTGACATACGAGCATACCGCCTATTATCACATCTATCCTCGATTGAAAATCAAAATGTATATGCGTTATCACCCCTGAGAATCAAGATAGAATGCTTTTATTACCAACTAAAAGGGTCTACGCTTCTCTGCACTCATCATACGAAACACAGCAGCATTAAACTGCTATTTCACGCTTGTATTCTGTGAGAACGTGGTCCTTTCCCTGTCGAGTCCCGCACTGCAACTATAATATAGCTGTAGCTTAGCTCTACCACGTTAAAGTCGAAATATTTTATTACTCAGACATGTAGGTTTCCTCACGATGTTTTCTTTCACCGATATTTACGCGGTGCTATAATTTAAAATTAGTGTTTAGATAACATACTTACTGATCTTTCATTGTCTGCAGCTAAATATGATCTGAGGTATTCCGTAAGTTGTGGTAAGGTCATAGACGAAAGGGTTGTAGCAGGTACCCGCAATCTGCAATACAGTAAAATGTATTTTTAAATAATTTTTAAGATGTGATATAGTATATATATTGATAAGATGGGATGTGATGTAATAAAGATGAATGCCAGCTTAAAATAGTAGCTTAATGCTGCAGTGTTTCGTATGGTCACTGGTCAGTGTAGAGAACCAGAGACCCTTTATACTGGAAACGAGCCATTGTATCTTAGTCCTCAGGAGTGACAACGCATCTGCATTTTGATTCTTAATTGTGCATGTCTTTGGGTCACAGCACCCAATTACCATCGATGGACTGTGGGCTCGTTTGTCAGCCTTATTCTAAAAAGAGAAAGATGCCATCAAAAACATTACTTGTAAAAAACAAGTCTCGCAACTCAGTTCCTCTACCGTAAAAAGTTGTAAGTTCCATGTAATACCAAGTCGGTTAATTTATTCCACTTAACCTTCCATTTTAAGTTATTACGTAATTAGCTAACCTAACAACATCTTATAGTGACCATATCAATATTAAAAATCTTTTATGTATCTAGAAAACTGGACCGAAGTTGAAAAATATTTTTGTTTTTTTTTTTCTTGATTTATACACTAAACACTAATTGTATTCTAAATTTGAAGCTTCTATGTCTGCTAGAAGTGCCTTAGAGTTTTGATGATCGGTCAGTCAGTCAGTAAGTGAGAAAATTAAGAAACTTTGACTAGTTATAATTCTTAAACTACTGGTTCAATTTGAATGAAATTTGAAATATACCATGTTTATTACAATGCCTGCTTGGTTATTGAAAATTCAGGCTTCGAAAAAAAATTCAGGTCGAAAATGACCTGAACTGCTTCGAGAAAAGTATGGTACGGCCGTGCCGCTTTTTTGCTCGACTTGGCAGATAGACGTAATAGATCTAAAAACCTTCGTTTCTGAATCTTTACCAATTATTCATTATTTATCAGTTGTGATGTGAATTTATTATCGAATTTTTTTTTGAATTTTTGATGTCACTTTGTTGCTCTTCTGGGCTGGATGGTACTACCCATAGAACACTATAATACATACATAATAGAACGGGGGAGTGGGCGGAGCCCGTGTAGCCACTAACATGTCACTACACGTCAATTCACACCTATGAATATCAACACAATCGATCGTTTCCAATTTTCGTGTCGAGTGTCGCTGCATGCAAATTAATAAAAAAAAGGCAAATTGTGTAATAATTACGTGTCGAAATAACAGCGGTATATGAAATTTAAATAAAGAAGACATATCCTAAGGCGAAACTATTTATATTTTGTGAATATTAGAATCAAAAATAAAGAAATATTGATGTGTCAAAAACATTAATCAAAAATTTTAATGTGTGAATTCGCTCAGACTGTCAACCATCGTTTGAAGTATTTATTGAATATATGATATAAATGATATATAAAATTGCTATGATATGATATATTTGATATGATATTATAAATGATAAAGTGAACGACTGCTATATACGAATGCTTGAAGTGCACTGCTCGCTGAGTACTGGCGCGTTAATGTGCTAAGCTAAGTTGGCATTAAAATATGTACGTTTCACCGTACAGTAGTAATAATACGACGTAATTGCTTGTATTTGTGGTCCCGGCGACGCCGATCCTCGTACAAAATAAGGTTAACAGCCATTCTATTGTGTATTATAGTATTCTATAGTACTACCCTTTTGCTTTTTCCAAACAGCATTGGCCCCACTGCTGTGTTCAGTTAGAAGCTTCTGTATAATTTATAGGCTGTAAGGCAATCTATTTAGTCCCCTGAAATGACAAACTACACACTTAAAACAGGTATTTGATGTTTTGCAGACTTTGTTGTTAGTTAATTTTTAAGATGGTGATATTCAATACTAAAAGCGCCAACCACGATTATTACAAATTCTTCCTTTAATGAAGGCTTATATTAGTGAAGAAATCTTTCAAGGCATGGCATTTGAGTTGTTAAAACGTAAAAAGGGTTTTTCTTTAAATACTGTATTTTAAACCATGTAAAATAAAATCAAAAAATATACACACACTCAGCATCAATAATATAATATAAGCTGAGCGTGATGTCGCAGTACAAGTGTGGAGCGTGCGGTACCTGGGGGCCAGCTCGTCCATGGTGCAGGTGAGCAGCTGGCTGAGCGTGATGTCGAAGTGCATATGTAGGAGCGTGCGGTACCTGGCGGCCAACTCGTCCATGGTGCAGGTGAGCAGCTGGCTGAGCGTGATGTCGCAGTGCATGTGTGGAGCGTGCGGTACCTGGCGGCCAACTCGTCCATGGTGCAGGTGAGCAGCTGGCTGAGCGTAATGTCGCAGTGCATGTGTGAAAACGTGCGGTACCTGGCGGCCAACTCGTCCATGGTGCAGGTGAGCAGCTGGCTGAGCGTGATGTCGCAGTGCATGTGTGGAGCGTGCGGTACCTGGCGGCCAGCTCGTCCATGGTACAGGTGAGCAGCTGGCTGAGCGTGATATCGCAGTGCATGTGTGGAGCGTGCGGTACCTGGCGGCCAGCTCGTCCATGGTGCAGGTGAGCAGCTGGCTGAGCGTGATATCGCAGTGCATGTGTGGAGGTGCGGTACGGCTGAGGGTCGCAGTGCATGTGTGGAGCGTGCGGTACCTGGCGGCCAATTCGTCTATGGTGCAGGTGAGCAGCTGGCTGAGCGTGATGTCGCAGTGCATGTGTGGAGCGTGCGGTACCTGGCGGCCAATTCGTCCATGGTGCAGGTGAGCAGCTGGCTGAGCGTGATGTCGCAGTGCATGTGTGGAGCGTGCGGTACCTGGCGGCCAGCTCGTCCATGGTGCAGGTGAGCAGCTGGCTGAGCGTGATGTCGCAGTGCATGTTTGCAGCGTGCGGTACCTGGCGGCCAGCTCGTCCATGGTGCTGTTGAGCATGTGGCTGAGCGTGATGTCGCAGTGCATGTGTGGAGCGTGCGGTACCTGGCGGCCAACTCGTCCATGGTGCAGGTGAGCAGCTGGCTGAGCGTGATGTCGCAGTGCATGTGTGGAGCGTGCGGTACCTGGCGGCCAGCTCGTCCATGGTGCAGGTGAGCAGCTGGCTGAGCGTGATGTCGCAGTGCATGTGTGGAGCGTGCGGTACCTGGCGGCCAGCTCGTCCATGGTGCAGGTGAGCAGCTGGCTGAGCGTGATGTCGCAGTGCATGTGTGGAGCGTGCGGTACCTGGCGGCTAGCTCGTCCATGGTGCAGGTGAGTAGCTGGCTGAGCGTGATGTCGCAGTGCATGTGTGGAGCGTGCGGTACCTGGCGGCCAGCTCGTCCATGGCGCAGCTGAGCAGCTGGCTGAGCGTGATGTCGCAGTGCATGTGTGGAGCGTGCGGTACCTGGCGGCCAGCTCGTCCATGGTGCAGGTGAGCAGCTGGCTGAGCGTGATGTCGCAGTGCATGTTTGGAGCGTACGGTACCTGGCGGCCAACTCGTCCATGGTGCAGGTGAGCAGCTGGCTGAGCGTGATGTCGCAGTGCATGTGTGGAGCGTGCGGTACCTGGCGGCCAACTCGTCCATGGTGCAGGTGAGCAGCTGGCTGAGCGTGATGTCGCAGTGCATGTGTGGAGCGTGCGGTACCTGGCGGCCAATGCTGTCCATGGTGCAGGTGAGCAGCTGGCTGAGCGTGATGTCGCAGTGCATGTGTGGAGTGTGCGGTACCTGGCGGCCAGCTCGTCCATGGTGCAGGTGAGCAGCTGGCTGAGCGTGATGTCGCAGTGCATGTGTGGAGCGTGCGGTACCTGGCGGCCAACTCGTCCATGGTGCAGGTGAGCAGCTGGTGAGCGTGATGTCGCAGTGCATGTGTGGAGCGTGCGGTACCTGGCCGCCAGCGCGTCCATGGTGCAGGTGAGCAGCTGGCTGAGCGTGATGTCGCAGTGCATGTGTGGAGCGTGCGGTACCTGGCGGCCAACTTGTCCATGGTGCAGGTGAGCAGCTAGCTGAGCGTGATGTCGCAGTGCATGTGTGGAGCGTGTGGTACCTGGCGGCCAATTCGTCCATGGTGCAGGTGAGCAGCTGGCTGAGCGTGATGTCGCAGTGCATGAGTGGAGCGTGCGGTACCAGGCGGCCAATGCGTCCATGGTGCAGGTGAGCAGCTGGCTGAGCGTGATGTCGCAGTGCATGTGTGGAGCGTGTGGTAGCTGGCGGCCAATTTGTCCATGGCGCAGGTGAGCAATGCATGTGTGGAGCGTGCGGTACCTGGCCGCCAGCGCGTCCATGGTGCAGGTGAGCAGCTGGCTGAGCGTGATGTCGCAGTGCATGTGTGGAGCGTGCGGTACCTGGCGGCCAACTCGTCCATGGTGCAGGTGAGCAGCTGGCTGAGCGTGATGTCGCAGTGCATGTGTGGAGCGTGTGTGCTGGCGGCCAATTTGTCCATGGTGCAGGTGAGCATGTGACGTCGATGCATGTGTGGAGCGTGCGGTACCTGGCCGCCAGCTCGTCCATGGTGCAGGTGAGCAGCTGGCTGAGCGTGATGTCGCAGTGCATGTGTGGAGCGTGCGGTACCTGGCGGCCAACTCGTCCATGGTGCAGGTGAGCAGCTGGCTGAGCGTGATGTCGCAGTGCATGTGTGGAGCGTGTGGTACCTGGCAGCCAATTCGTCCATGGTGCAGGGAGCAGCTGGCTGAGCGTGATGTCGCAGTGCATGTGTGGAGCGTGCGGTACCTGGCGGCCAACTCGTCCATGGCGCAGGTGAGCAGCTGGCTGAGCGTGATGTCGCAGTGCATGTGTGGAGCGTGCGGTACCTGGCGGCCAGCTCGTCCATGGTGCAGAAGAGCAGCTGGCTGAGCAATATGTCGCAGTGCATCTGTGCAGCGTGCGGTACCTGGCGGCCAGCTCGTCCATGGTGCAGGTGAGCAGCGGGCTGAGCGTGATGTCGCAGTGCATGTGTGGAGCGTGCGGTACCTGGCGGCTAGCTCGTCCATGGTGCAGGTGAGCAGCTGGCTGAGCGTGATGTCGCAGTGCATGTGTGGAGCGTGCGGTACCTGGCGGCCAACTCGTCCATGGTGCAGGTGAGCAGCTGGCTGAGCGTGATATAGCAGTGCATGTGTGGAGCGTGCGGTGTCTGGCGGCTAACTCGTCCATGGTGCAGGTGAGCAGCTGGATGAGCGTGATGTCGCAGTGCATGTGTGGAGCGTGCGGTACCTGGCGGCCAGCTCGTCCATGGTGCAGGTGAGCAGCTGGCTGAGCGTGATGTCGCAGTGCATGTGTGGAGCGTGCGGTACCTGGCGGCCAATTCGTCCATGGTGCAGGTGAACAGCTGGCTGAGCGTGATGTCGCAGTGCATGAGTGGAGCGTGAGGTACCTGGCGGCCAACTCGTCCATGGTGCAGGTGAGCAGCTGGCTGAGCGTGATGTAGCAGTGCATGTGTGGAGCGTGCGGTACCTGGCGGCCAGCTCGTCCATGGTGCAGGTGAGCAGCTGGCTGAGCGTGATGTCGCAGTGCATGTGTGGAGCGTGTGGTACCTGGCGGCCAGCTTGTCCATGGTGCAGGTGAGCAGCTGGCTGAGCGTGATGTCGCAGTGCATGTGTGGAGCGTGTGGTACCTGGCGGCCAATTCGTCCATGGTGCAGGTGAGCAGCTGGCTGAGCGTGATGTAGCAGTGCATGTGTGGAGCGTGCGGTACCTGGCGGCCAGCTCGTCCATGGTGCAGGTGAGCAGCTGGCTGAGCGTGATGTCGCAGTGCATGTGTGGAGCGTGCGGTACCTGGCGGCCAGCTCGTCCATGGTGCAGGTGAGCAGCTGGCTGAGCGTGATGTCGCAGTGCATGTGTGGAGCGTGCGGTACCTGGCGGCTAGCTCGTCCATGGTGCAGGTGAGCAGCTGGATGAGAGTGATGTCGCAATGCATGTGTGGAGCGTGCGGTACCTGGCAGCCAGCTCGTCCATGGTGCAGGTGAGCAGCTGGCTGAGCGTGATGTCGCAGTGCATGTGTGGAGCGTGCGGTACCTGGCGGCCAACTCGTCCATGGTGCAGGTGAGCAGCTGGCTGAGCGTGATGTCGCAGTGCATGTGTGGAGCGTGCGGTACCTGGCGGCCAACTCGTCCATGGTGCAGGTGAGCAGCTGGCTGAGCGTGATATAGCAGTGCATGTGTGGAGCGTGCGGTGTCTGGCGGCCAGCTCGTCCATGGTGCAGGTGAGCAGCTGGATGAGAGTGACGTCGCAATGCATGTGTGGAGCGTGCGGTACCTGGCGGCCAGCTGGTCCATGGTGCAGGTGAGCAGCTGGCTGAGCGTGATGTCGCAGTGCATGTGTGGAGCGTGCGGTACCTGGCGGCCAACTCGTCCATGGTGCAGGTGAGCAGCTGGCTGAGCGTGATGTCGCAGTGCATGTGTGGAGCGTGCGGTACCTGGCGGCCAACTCGTCCATGGTGCAGGTGAGCAGCTGGCTGAGCGTGATATCGCAGTGCATGTGTGGAGCGTGCGGTACCTGGCGGCCAACTCGTCCATGGCGCAGGTGAGCAGCTGGCTGAGCGTGATGTCGCAGTGCATGTGTGGAGCGTACGGTACCTGGCGGCCAGCTCGTCCATGGTGCAGAAGAGCAGCTGGCTGAGCAATATGTCGCAGTGCATCTGTGCAGCGTGCGGTACCTGGCGGCCAACTCGTTCATGGTGCAGGTGAGCAGCGGGCTGAGCGTGATGTCGCAGTGCATGTGTGGAGCGTGCGGTACCTGGCGGCTAGCTCGTCCATGGTGCAGGTGAGCAGCTGGCTGAGCGTGATGTCGCAGTGCATGTGTGGAGCGTGCGGTACCTGGCGGCCAACTCGTCCATGGTGCAGGTGAGCAGCTGGCTGAGCGTGATATAGCAGTGCATGTGTGGAGCGTGCGGTGTCTGGCGGCTAGCTCGTCCATGGTGCAGGTGAGCAGCTGGATGAGAGTGACGTCGCAATGCATGTGTGGAGCGTGCGGTACCTGGCGGCCAGCTGGTCCATGGTGCAGGTGAGCAGCTGGCTGAGCGTGATGTCGCAGTGCATGTGTGGAGCGTGCGGTACCTGGCGGCCAACCCGTCCATGGTGCAGGTGAGCAGCTGGCTGAGCGTGATGTCGCAGTGCATGTGTAGAGCGTGCGGTACCTGGCGGCTAACTCGTCCATGGTGCAGGTGAGCAGCTGGCTGAGCGTGATGTAGCAGTGCATGTGTGGAGCGTGCGGTACCTGGCGGCTAGCTCGTCCATGGTGCAGGTGAGCAGCTGGCTGAGCGTGATGTCGCAGTGCATGTGTGGAGCGTGCGGTACCTGGCGGCCAGCTAGTCCATGGTGCAGGTGAGCAGCTGGCTGAGCGTGATGTCGCAGTGCATGTGTGGAGCGTGCGGTACCTGGCGGCCAACTCGTCCATGGTGCAGGTGAGCAGCTGGCTGAGCGTGATGTAGCAGTGCATGTGTGGAGCGTGCGGTACCTGGCGGCTAGCTCGTCCATGGTGCAGGTGAGCAGCTGGCTGAGCGTGATGTCGCAGTGCATGTGTGGAGCGTGCGGTACCTGGCGGCCAGCTAGTCCATGGTGCAGGTGAGCAGCTGGCTGAGCGTGATGTCGCAGTGCATGTGTGGAGCGTGCGGTACCTGGCCGCCAGCTCGTCCATGGTGCAGGTGAGCAGCTGGCTGAGCGTGATGTCGAAGTACATGTGTGGAGCGTGCGGTACCTGGCGGCCAGCTCGTCCATGGTGCAGGTGAGCAGCTGGCTGAGCGTGATGTCGCAGTGCATGTGTGGAGCGTGCGGTACCTGGCGGCCAATTCGTCCATGGTGCAGGTGAGCAGCTGGCTGAGCGTGATGTCGCAGTGCATGAGTGGAGCGTGTGGTACCTGGCGGCCAATGCGTCCATGGCGCAGGTGAGCAGCTGGCTGAGCGTGATGTCGCAGTGCATGTGTGGAGCGTGTGGTACCTGGCGGCCATTTCGTCCATGGTGCAGGTGAGCAGCTGGCTGAGAGTGATGTCGCAGTGCATGTGTGGAGCGTGTGGTACCTGGCGGCCAATTCGTCCATGGTGCAGGTGAGCAGCTGGCTGAGCGTGATGTCGCAGTGCATGTGTGGAGCGTGCGGTACCTGGCGGCCAATTCTTCCATGGTGCAGGTAAGCAGCTGGCTGAGCGTGATGTCGAAGCGGCGCGCGGCGGGCAGCGGCGGCGGCGCTGGCGTCAGGTACTCGTCGCCACTGCTGCTAGCGCCCGACGCACCCGACGCTCGCCGCGGCTTCATGCTGCGCTCTGCCTGCACCCACCACCAAGTGTCCCCGTCAAAACAGCAACATATCACACTTACTCTAATAACAATAATAACTCAAATGCAAATGGCGGTGCTCCAAGATACCTCCCGCATCGTCCACTGACTTATTTCTCTTTCTCCCTTACCCTCGACCGCTGATCTTCCCTACTGAGGGTTTTCATATGGTTGGATTTTTATTATTTATGTATTATTTATATATTTATTTCCTTTATTGATGTAGATTTATATATATTCATCACTTTCATTTATATATTTATAAAACCTAACCAGAAGAAAAAACTAAAAAATAGAATAAAAATTATAATGTCGTCCAGACCGAATTTCGGAAGAAACTAGTACAACTGCGCAGGACATTATTACAGTGCCCCATTGGATCAAGCACACGTGAACTCTCTATCCCCTCACTCTCATAGTCCGATGGGACGGTAAACCGACACGACTAGAGAGACCGCCCAACTTCCCGACTTCGAGCAGCTGCTAAGAATTTCGTAACAGAAAAACAATGTGTTTTGTGGCCGACATGATATTCGAACCTGGCACCTCATTATCAGCAGTCGCGTTTACGACGACTAGAACAACGATGCAGTCACCCACTCCAATATAGAATGATTGACCCACGATTCTTTCTGCCATCAAGGTCAGGTTGACGCCCCTTTGGAAAAAGAGGTGAAATATTCGACAGATTTTATGGCAGGGGAATTTAATTCGTTATAAACAAAGACTTCTATTTTTTTTTTAATATATAAAATAATGGTAACAAACGAGCACAAAGTCCACCTGATGCTTAGTGGATACTGTGGCCCATAGATATCTACATTTATCTTAGATTAGGAATCAAAATATAAATGCCATGTTACCCCTAAGTACTAAGATGGAAAGTAAAAAGGGTCTCCGGTTTACAACACTCACCATACGAAACACAAGAATTAAGCTGCTATTTGAAGCTGGTTTTCCGTGAAAGCATTTTCCTTCCCCGGTCGAGCGAACCCGTTTGTGCTACAAATATAATATAGCTGCAGCATGGCTCTACCACGTAACGTAAACATAACAAGGTTAATTCTCTGTAACTTCTTATTCTGTCGAGTCGGACGAGAAGACTAGTTCTTTGTTTTGTAAACAGCGAACGTCGTATTAGACAATCTCACAGTAATTTTGTTTAATGTGACTAAGAGAACGCTCTCATTATATATGTGCGCACTTTGTCAATGTGCTTTGAAGTTTATTACAGATAAGTGTGTAACTTTAATTTGTATTTGCTTAAAAACAGTAACTGTCGTAAATGAAAATACAACTGAGTGGCATATTTACCATGCCATATCATATATTATTTACCATACCATATATTATTTACCATACCATATATTATTTACCATACCATATATTATTTACCATACCATACTCGCCTGCATGATCCACAGCTATGACAAAGGCAATTCAGACCAAAAACTGTATAATTTTCTGAATTACCGGTCTAGTAGCACATAGAACTCTTTCCAGTCTGCTCATCAAGGTAAGAGGTAATAAGGTTGACAAATGAGTGAGTGGGATTAGTCACGACGAGGATAGTGCATGCAATTGAGGGAGGGCGAGAGCTGCTCTTCAAATTGGGTAAGTCACATCAATTACGTGGATGTTAGCCAATTATTTTTTAACATCTTATAATGGATTTCCGCAAAGTAACGCCTGATTCTGTTAATAAACTAATGATATTTCTTATAGAAGAATTATAAAATTTGTGAAAAAAATTAAATAACACAGCTCTGAAGCATTGTTTTGTGTATAAACATACACCAGGAACCAAAATACTTTTATTAAAAAGGCCACTTTTCAATGATGATGAAACTGTGAGACCTCTGTGTGACAAATAACCTCAGTCTGGTGATCGTATGATTATTAGCTCTCATTGGGTGTCATTTGGTTCGTCTTAACCCTTCAATCTCTAAGCGGTCGAATTCGACCGCAGCGCTATTCCGTCAAAATTCAAGCGGTCGGATTAGACCGCACCACAGCAGCACTTTAAACCTTTAAAACTTATATTTAAAGACTACTTTTCTAAGAAGAAAATTAATAATTATAAAATTAATATGAAACTTTCTATACTCTAGTGCAATAAAAAACAATTATCCTATGGATATTTATTTATAATCTACGTTCATTTCGTACGCCATTTTCGCGTGAATGTTATTGTGTTCATTTTTGGATTTTTCTAGTGTTTTATTAGTGTTTTAGTATAATGTTTTATTATAAAATTGTAATGAAAGTTTTTGTGTGAATATAATTTATCTTTTTACGTAAATAATTAGGAGAAGAGTAATATATATTAAAATAATTGTGAATTTCACGCTGCCGACATTCGTTTGGTATGTTTTGTTTTTGTTATCAAAATACAATAGTCTTTTTGTAATGAGGTAAAACCTGACTATTATATAGAGAATTTTGTATAGATTTTATAATGCCAAACTTCTTTGTGGAAAAGTAGTCTCTAAATATAAGTTTTAATGGTTTAAAGAGCTGTGGGTGAGTGCGTTCGCATGCGACCGCTCGGGATTTGACGGACACATGCGACCGCATGGGAATTTTAGGGGGACTGAGGGGTTAAGGCAGCGTCTTATGGCTCTAATTGGGTGACATTTGATTTGTGTTATCATAAGGGGAATATTTGCTACAGTTGCCACGCACTTGCAACAACACGACACGTTTAAACTGCACTGTAACATTTAGAACCCATACTATGGAACCCTGTTCTTTTCGTCTATATTATAGAACAAGCGAAATTTAATGAAGTTACGCATACGAAAGAGATAAAGAAATCGTACAGCGAACGTCGCACTCGCCAGCCAGAAGTGAGAAACTGTTTTAGTAAAACTGAATCTTATCTCAAAAGTCTAAAGCTTTCACTTACTACTTAGGAAAATAACTGAAATTGAATATTATGTTAAACACTCAGGCTTTGATTTAAAAAGTTAAAAAAATCTAATTTTGCTCAAGCCCCCGTGTAAAAATAGGTAATGGTATCATTTCGACCGAGATGCATGCCGAGGGAGGCAAGCCGGTTTTAGAACATACTGCGTTCTCAATTCGTCCACAATTTATCAGGCGAAAAAACGCCTTATACAACATACCAACGGTTCCCTTTTCCTTGCAGGCCGCGGTAGAGGAGGGCCGGATTCCGAAGTTTCCTCGCTCTCATGCTCGAGGTCATGTGTAAGGCGAGATGAAGGACGTGATAAGTAAATCTCTCCAAATTTCTTCGGCGGCAACGGGGGCGGAGAAATTTTTTCCGCATTCAACTTTGAACTGGGCTGCGGACGCTGCCGTATTGTGCTCGTATCCGTCATCTGTATATGAATTTAAATCTTGTTAGTGTACAATCGCTATATATCTAGGACGATGGATATATATAATTTTTTTAGACGGTGTGGTAAGGGGTCAATTTCAAAAGTCCAAATTTTAATATATCACCTGTTATAAGGTGCCTAAAGTCTAGTTTACTTTAAAAGATGTCTGTGCGTGTACGTTAGTACATTTGTATGGTCAAACTTCAGTGAACTCTTTTCGTTTTGTATATCTCGAGAACAAATTATATCGACTCCAAGTCAATTTTAATTAAATTTAAATTAATTCAGTAGTATTTCATTTAAAAATAAAATGTGTGGAATTTAAAAAGTTAAATTACATGCGATAAAATCTGTAAAATTAGTTTTATTACTGGACCGAGTCACCCTAGTAAACTATAAAGAAAAGAAAAAAGAAACATTTATTGCCGGAGTACGCCACATATTAGAAAATTATATGATACTACAAATAATTTAAAAAAAAAGTAATATATAAACAAAATTTAAGTGCATAATATTGAGCAATCATTATGTAATTTTTATATAGCTCATTAAATATACGCACTGGTTTAAGATTACGAAGCGGTGGCGGTAGGTTATTCCACAACTTCAAATGTCAAACATGATAATACTCATGTAATTTTAAATGGGGAGGAGCTGAGTTTTGTCTTGGAGCATTTTTCTTGGAATCACATTAGACGCAAAGCTTCAATGGGACCCCATATACAAAGACTAGCAAGCAGATTTAGTTCTGCTGCATACACTGTTAAAAAGATTAGAAGTCCTACCAGTGTTGCAACAGCTAGACTAGTTTACTTTAGCTATTTTGATAGCATAATATCGTATGATATTTTGCTATGAGGACACGCGACAGACACTGAAATTTTATTTGTTTTACAGAAGAGGGCCATAAGAGTAATCTATGATTTAAAATCTAGTCACTTAGACAAAATTTTAGGGAAATTAACCTATTAACTTTGGCCTCTCAATACATTTATGAAAATGTAATGTACTTACACAAAAACTAAAGTAGTTTTACAAAAATAAGTGATTTTTATTCTGTAAATACTAAGAACATACACAAGTTATTAGTAGTGCCAATTACTCGACTACACCGAGTCAGTTATTTATTCTTGGGGCGATGTATACGCTTTTAGAACAAAATTCCAGTTTAAAAACAAAAAATTTATTAAACTAAGTATGTATAAAAAGGATTATTACAATATTAAGAAACTTATGGATTATAATAGCCCTTGGGAATGAGGTGATCGCTACCAAGCTATTTCTAATTTGTTTTGTGTTGATTAATTGTGTAACAAACATGATTGTTAAGTACGATTGTAAGCTGTTATCTCAAAAAAAGTCCCGCAGGTTTTTCCCACGAAAGAAGTTTTTCCCTAATCAAAATAGTGACTTTCAATAATTATTATTTAAAATCTATATCCTCTCAATCCCTAGCGGTCTCATGAGATCGCGGCTATATTCCGTCAAATTCCTAGCGGTCTCATGAGGTCGCACCCACCCACAGCACTTTAACCCATAAAAAGTTATATATGGACACTACTTTTCTATGAAGAAGTTTGGCATTATATAATCAATATGAAATACTCTATTCTCTAGTGCAATAAAAAAAACTGTTATCCTATGAATATTTATTTATAATCTACGTTCATTTTGTACGCCATTGTCACGTGAAAATATTTATTTATAATCTACGTTCATTTCGTACGCCATTTTCGCGTGAATTTTATTGTGTTGAATTTTGGGCTTTTCTAGTGTTTTATTAGTGTTTTAGTATAGTATTTTATTATAAAATTGTAATTAGTTTTTGTGTGAATATAATTTATCTTTTTACGTAAATAACTTCGAGTAATATATATTGAAATAATTGTGATTTTCACGCTGCCGACATTCGCTTGGTATGTTTTTTTTGTTATCAAAATACAATAAAATCTTTTTGTAATGAAGTAAAACCTGACTTTTGTTTAGACCACAAGATAGACAATTTTGTATAGATTTGTAAACTAAAAGTAGTCTCTAAATATAAGTTATAATGGTTTTAGGTGCTGTGGGTGGGTACGGTCGCATGCGATCACTCGGGGTATGGTGGGCACATGCATGGGATTTTTATGGCACTTGAAGGGATATTGAATAAAAAAGTTTCTGTATCTGTTCTGTATGTGTAACAAAGTTCAAAAATTTTAATAAACTAGGTTTGTATAAAAATGGTTATTATAATATTAAGGAATTTATGGATGATAATAACCCCTGGGAAGGGTGATCGCTACCAAGCTATTTCTAATTTGTTTTGTTTTGTTAATTGTAACATACAAGATTGTAAGCTCTTATTTTTTTTAAAAATTGTCCTACTGGATTTCTTGCTAGTTCTTCCCAGGACAGAAGTTTTTTTTTTGCGAACCAGTGGTAATGAAAAAAGTGACTTTCAATAAGTATTATTTATGATCTATATTGAATAAAAAAATTTCTGTTCCTGGTTTTGTTTCTGTTTCTGTTTCATACATTTGGAGGCGGCGTACACTAAACTTCCATGTATGATATGACGAGGAAATAAATAGACTAGTAATCTTGAATACACGTCTTTTGACTACACCGATCTTCGAAAAAGATAACACTATGTTTTACTATACCAAATAATCGTGCTACTAAGACATAATATTGACTGTATTTCATTTTCAATCAACGTGCAAGTAGTACTGTATTGATTGATGGCTCAGGATCCAAGTTTCTTGTATGTAGTCTAGGCCCAGGGAAAGACAATGTTTAGCAGTGTATTTATGAAGAGCGGCAATGATGATAATGACGATGATAGTGTTATAAAATATAATAAGAACCCATTACTATACCTGTCTCTGCATTCTAGGCGATTTCGGTGCGGGTTCCGGCGGTAGAGTAACTTGAAGTGGTCCGTTGAAGACGTTTTTTCCACTATCGAGACCGATCTCAGGTTTATCCAACGTTACATCTTTGCTTAATTTCGACTTCGTGTCGTCCATTCGCAATAGACCAGGTTTCGGAAACTCGGACATGCCCGTGAACGGATCTTCTTTGAATGTATCTGAGAACGGATCCGTGTTATCGAACGGATCGGTCTCCGCGAACGGGTCCGAAGTGAAAAAGCCCCCTGTATACATTGGCGGTTGGGACGGCTTTGCGACGGCAACCGAGCCGCCGGACTGCCGAGTCAGTGACGTCATCGTGGTTGTCGGGCCGTAACCGTCGCTGTTGGGCTCGGTGGTCACCGGGACTATATCGGATAGGAGCGTATGCGTGGTCGGTACGAGGTCTTTGAGTACTTTCTTTGGTGGATTTTTGAGCTCCTGAAAGAAGAGTTTTTTGTCAACGTAAGGTTTACTCCGGCCGGTGCCGAGAGGGTCTAGTTCGGTGAATACGTCGTAAGTGATCGACGAAGTCGTGGACGTTGCGGGCTGGGTCACCTGTAACACAGGTATTCTCATGACAATCCTCGACGGTCCTTGTGCTGTGCTACAACACAGAAGGAAGAAACAACGGGAAGGTCGCACAACATTCTAATCTCGCCGGGTCTCAGCAATCGGGAAGTGACGAAACATGCTTTATGGAGATAAGCGAAAGGCGAAAGGACATGTGTGTACTTTTTTTAAATTATTTACATGTAACAAGTAACACAAGACACGTCACATAGTCACTACAGAAAGCACAGAGGACTCCAACCAAAGGTGAAATTAAAAATAAAATAATAAGGCGGACAATTTGGCCTTCAGTTTTGACTCAATCCATAGCATAAAGTGCACTGCCATAGTAAGCATCGGACGGACATTTCGACAACTCATCCTATATTCTAATATTCATGCAGTAAGATCAAATTTATCTTTAGTCTCATAGGAATAAATAGATACAAAGAAATTAATAAAACTTCCGGATTGTTAAATTTAAAGTAACACTGAAAAAAGTTGAAAATTAGTCGGTAGTTTTTAAAAAGTAAGTTTATGTATAAAGTTCAGTGTCAAAATGAAAAAAAAAAATACTGCAGGTGTGTGGAATCATATTCGACATCATGGATGCTTATTGGTAAAAATTTAAATATCAACCCTGTGATGTATTTATTTATTCCATAACATCTCACAAATACTAGTGCAGTATACAGTAAACATTAGAATAAAAATACTCACAGGTGGGTCAGGTACGTTTTCGACTAGTGGTAGGGAGGCGGGTTTGGGTTCGAAGTCACCGGCAACTGCGCTCAAGTCGAACGACAGCGTGGAAGGCTTGTTTGGACTAAAAGTTGTCCTGGCTGGAGTACTGCGGCCACGACTCGTCGCGCCCGGTGGCGGAGGGATGAGACCCTTCTGTAATAAATGGTCTTTCTTGAAAATAAGATGCGAAAATTCCAACACGACTCTAAACAAGAGAAAGCGGATAGTGTTTCCGCCGAATAACCGGCAAGTTGAGGACAATGGCGAACTCCCAAACAAATTTCATGTGCCTTTTTTTCTTGCGTCTACAAATGCAAAATATGTAAAAATATAGAGTTTAAAATCCTGAACATTTTTTTCTTCGGTCATACTACTGCAGGAAGTCAGGAATTGAAGATATTCCAGTTTAAACAAAATACACATCAGACTAGGCTGTATGGTACAAAACGCCTTAATTGGCAAATCGTTACAACAACAACTAGTCAATATAATTTTCATATATGTTTATGTAGGGTAATTACTAGCATAGAGGGAATCCTTAAAGAACGCATTAGTATTTATAGAAGTTTTTCTGAATAAAATACGCGTCAAACTCGGCTGTATGGTATAAGACCTTTGCCTGTCTTAACTGACGTATCGTAACAACTACAACAACTAGTCAATTAAGTTTTGAATTGTGAATGATGACTTTTTTTCAGACTTCGATAGGCCATAAGCTTGATTAGATAATACATAGTAAATTATTTTATTGATATCTGTAATGGTGACATAAATAAATTCTTTCAAAAAAATTTTTTTTTTTTTGCTGGGTGGACACTTAATAATTCCATCAGCAATTTGCCACAACAACTAGTAAATTTTTTCATCGGGCCTTGTATTATTTTATTGATGTCTGTAATGGTGACATAAATAACGCTTAATAATTCCATCAACAATTTTCCACAACTAGTAAATTTAGTTTTAAATTAGGTAAGATGATTATTTTTTTCAAACTTCGATAGGCCATAAACTTGATTACATAACACAAAGTAAATTATTTTGTTGATACCTGTAATGGTGACTTAAGTAGACGCTTCACACCATCACATATTTTGTCATTGTCCTTTACAACAACTTGGGCTGAATAGTTGGGCATATTTTGACTACAAATTATGTCAGAAAATAATAAGGTATGAATATGGTATGTATACGTACATGGCGTACGATTAGGTATGGATATGTACGGCTACTTAATAGTACTAAAGTACACAGATACAGCAGTGCCTATTAAATGTAGACAATATTGTATAATTATATTTTGAACAAAACGTTAGGATTCCCCCACACTAGGATGTTTTACTGTATTGTGGAGGCAGTTTTATATACATAAATTGCATAATGACCAACATCCAGACCCGAAACAATTATTTGCAGGCCATACTAAAACTAACACCGCGCGAATTATGAACCAACGGCCTTCAAAGCGACATCTCAATGCTAAGCCAATGTTTCACGGAGCCGTTAATAATATATCCAGTTTGTAAATAAGTTACATAACGGATGGTCACACGTGGATCGACCTTAACAATTTCTTCTATTTTTTAACGTATTCTTGCGTAGCGGACGTGTTGGCTGCCTGAAGCGAGTGTCGTCGTTGCAAGCGGTTTTGTCGCGTTTAAATTCAGCGCAACACCAGTATGCCACCATAGAATAAAACGGAGCATTGTATACCAAAGTATTTCTTGAAAAACATTTTTGTAGAAATTTTTTCGCACATTTCAGACAATAATATTTAATAAATGCATGAAGTTCGTGTTACTTGATGTGTGTCCCGCCAAATATGAAGTTTAAAAAAAATTGGGTAGTTTTTATTTTGGTTTTTGTTTGGCCTTGGCTACTAACGACTTTAAGTTTAGAAAAACATAGGACGCATTTCTATAAATCATTGATAAGTTTCATATTCCGAAAACTAGTATTGACTTACCGGCGAAGGAGCCAAAAACGAGTCGCCGAAGGGATCCGTAGAGGGTGTCAGTCCCTCCACTTGTGTGAGTCCCCTCCTCAAGGAGCAGAGCTCTTGTTCAAGGTCAACGAGTTCCGCAACCCCCCCTCCCGCCCCACTTTCTGATCCCTTCGCCGTCACTGCGCTGGTTTCACCCACCGACGATAGACTCTATAAGTTAGTGACAGTACAGGCTCAATCCAGATAATGAATGAAGATGATTAATAAGTACAGAAGATAATTTAAGGATTGGACATATCGGGTAAAGTTTTTGTTGCTTCTAACCCGTTTACTACACCACTTCACAAAATCGTGAAATAACAAACGAAAATTTGATGACTTCATATTCGACGCATTCAAGACATTTGTAATGTAAACTAATTGGTTTAATCGACAAGCAAACAAGATATCAAGCCAAGCAAATCACATTCTTTTTTTCGTGTATTAATTATAGTTTATTAGCATCTATTAACGTACAAATAAACTTGATTGATTTGTCACTAGCTGTTACAAAACAATCAATCAAAATAACGGTTGGATTTCATGGGTTTAGATTTTTTCGTGCAGAACCCTAATTGTTTTTCGAAAATAAAAGTAGCCTAAGTTTCTCCTTATGACATCAGCTATTTTCTAGTGAATGTCCCGTCTAATTCAGTTCAGCCATTTCAGAGATTAGTCGGAACAAACAGATAGATAGACAAAAAAATTTAAAATTGTTTTTTTTTTTGTTATTAGTACAGTATATACATTCATATGCATTTAGTAAAAATATGATATTTTGAAATTACAAACAGTCACTTCAATTTTATTTTTTTGTATAGATATCAAATTAATAATATTTGTTGATCCTCTTTTTACCCGACTGCTCTAGAAGCATAGTTTGAAGAATGTTTTTCGAGCGCATATAAGTATATTTCTTCGGCACACTCTCTAGACTAAACGGCTTAATGGATTTTAATATAATGTGTATATAGAATATAATATTTGAAATTTTTATTTTGCAGCAGACTTACGTAGTCAATATTTAAAAAAAAATCTTTCTTAACATTAACCTTGTTATTTAAATGTCGAACTAATATCTCATCGACATTTTAGGTGTGCTATAAAACTAAAAGAATACTCATTAATATTAAATAATATATCAATATACAGACCAATGATTGCATCGTTTTTCAAATAATTTTTTTCGATCTTAATCAATAATTAACACTTAGTTATACCTCTTGTAGCTTTACATATTTAAGGCAATATAATAATAATTTAAACAGAAATACTAAATAATAAAGTTTACCAGCATGAAAATACTGTAAGACGAGGTATTTTAGTAAAGGTTATAAATTTAATTGCTGACAAATTTGAAAGAATTTTCATCTCACCTTAGTCCTATTAAAAAATGAAAACTTAGGAGAGTGCAGCAACCGCTTCCTGGACATCGTTTACACAACTAACACGACACTGTCTTATAAGAAAATCAATATGTCTTAATCTGCACTCAGTCGATATTTATTGAGGCATGAATAACTCAATGTTTAATATAACATTGCGATATATCACCGTTCCGCACAAACAAATTCCTTTAAATAAGTGTCACAGTACAGCCGGTACTGCGAAACTACGTTAGGAGAAGAAAATTTCGCTTACGTCACCGTACAACGCTTGGCGCTTGCGTATTATCGGGGACATCCATTGCCAGCGGTCAATGTAAATCAAACGAATCGAAGTACTCAAATTTTTCAAGGCAATCTATGATATCATCAAGAAATCCAACGCTGAAGAAATAATGTCTACAGCATTTACCGAGACTAGATATGCGCCTATTGCTCAGCTATATTACGATTAGTGTTTGCGGTAACAAGGCTAGACTAGATTTTGAATTTTCCGTTAAAAAATGACTCGTTGTGAATAGTTATGTTTCCCTGGCATACTCCTCTATTTTTCTTTAGTAACGATCGGTGAAACGTTTTAAAAATTGAACTCATGATCAAATTTAGCAACAGTCTAAACTTTTTAATATAGAGAACAAGAAAAGAAAACTAATCTATGAACCTACATTTTCAATTTATTTTGATTTATAATCAAAATAACGTTTCAAAGTATGAAATAGTAGAACAATCACTAAATTATAAACACTTATACGTGGTAGAGCCACGCCGCAGCAATATTATCGTTGTAGCACGAAAGGGTCGGCTCGACCGGGAAAGGATCACGCTCTCACAGAATACCAACGTAAAATAGCAGCTTAATAGTGCTTTCGCATGGTTAGTGTAGAGATCCGGAGCCGGGTAAGCACGCATCTGCATTTTGATTCGTAATCGAGGATAAATGTAGATGTCTACGGGCCACAGCAACCACTTACCATCAGGTGAACTCTATGTTCGTTTGTCACCCGCATTCTATAAAAAAATACTAGGTCGCAAAGGGAAACATTAACCAACGCAGTACAACACCAAAAATATAACTATATAGCAGTGTTCCTAAATTGTAAAGCGCACTTGCTCACTCTTGCCTTGAATAATAATAATAATAAATTTTATTGCCTCTAAAACACACAGTTATATTGACGTTAAAACAAAAGAAAACTATAGTTATTTGAGACAAAAGGAGACGGCTCAGCTTTGTCTGTAACGAGATACAGATCTCATACAGAGCTGTTTTTCAGCCGCTCCCTCCTGCCTAAGGTAATGTGCGGGAGTCCAAAGTAACAGGCTCGCCATTTACCTGACTTATACTTTTAAACTATGTACAAAGTAATTAAATATGATAAAATCGCAATAACAAAAAAAAAAGATTAAAAACATTAAAGACAAAATGAATACACTTTACGTGGGTATCAGATGTGTCAGCCAATGTGATAAATCAGATACAAAGAGAGACACTGGCAAATTCTTCAATTCTATTGCTGTACGCACTACGAAAGCCAAAGGTAACCGATGTACGTCGACTCAATACGCACGAGCGCCGGGCGTCTTAAACCATGATGAAAAGTTCACACAAGTCCTAAGCACACTCTACTAAATGCATTCTATATAATATCGACTACGCCTGTGATTAAGACTGACAAGGTTAAACGAATCAGGTAACCTCGATATGCATTTTAACACCTTGCCTTTTGAATGAACCAAAACTGCTTGGTAGCATTTTACAACACCAGCCAATGAGCCTGACAGTGGTACTCCACATACGGCCTAACTTGCGCTTTTGCCAAATTGCCTCTTCTAAAGAATTTAACTTTGCTTTTCATAAGAATATGCCAGAATCGGCATATTTGTAATCGGATAGACCAACGTGGCAACACAGAAGAGTCAAATGACGACGAATATTTCTACAGTTTAAGAGCCTGTGATAAGTGAGCAAGCACTTCTTCAAATTATTTTTCATTAAAATGTCGTTGGTTCGTAATTGATCTTTTTAAGGATATTTGCTCGTTTTAAGGATACTGCAGCAATGTTATTCTTTTTTAGTCAAGTAACAAGCTTAAGTACTTCAGCCGAACTATATAATTTCCGAATGAGTTATAAATGGAGCATGATACTCTTATATTTCTACTCTCTGCAATTGTTAACATACCTTAGGTTTAGTTTCAGTAACTGTACTGTTGTGCCTGACGAGACTGTTAGTAACAGATTTGCCTTCGAGCTGCTGCTTGGCCATCTCCACCTCTTTCTTCTTCAGCTCAAAAACTACTTGGAAAAGATCCCTCATTGCTATTACGACCTGCAAATGTATATTATGTTGTTTCTAATTCCACCGTGTGGGGGGCAGCTAAAAATAAGTAACTCAAATTGTGCGTATCGTATGACGCGACTATGGGAAATTCCCAGATATATCTCGTAGCTAACGATGGATAACATCTCGTTTTTGCCAGACGTAACATATCCAGTCCGGCGACGAGGTGTAGCGTCTAAGATGCGAGATGACCGATATTGCAATCGCCGATTCGCCTTTCAAGTGAGTATTAACTTTTAAATTTTTTTTACAGATGTTTACTTAATTAAAAAGTCTTATATTAAGTATGTTTTCAAATTTCATACAAGTTAGAAAACTACGACTGACTTAACTATTCTTATTAAATGTGAACCTATGTTACTTCTTTTAATTCCAATTGTCACGTCTTTGTAAAACTAAACTGCTTGACAGACAAACAGAAGATTACAGTATCATCTTAAAAACGCTACCCGTCGACGCACTCAGCATTTTCACTTTTGACTTGGTAAATACGAGACAATAATTCCGCATTCTGTTCGAAAACACACAATGGGCCGGCCATTGCCACTTCAGCTTTCTGATTCATTGGACTATAGCGGTTAAAATCTGGTTCTACTGCAGATGTCCCTCATTACGAAATCTATCACGCAAAGAAACTCCGAGCATAGCCCTCTCCATAGTTCCCTTAGTTACCAGTGAAGGATTAACGTCTCAGATCCATACGTCATAGTTGGTTTTACACTATTGTTTATATTTGTATGGTATTTGATGGTGTATAATATTAAAATAAAAATGCCCGAAGCTAATTCTAAATACTCTTAACCTCTTTGGAATTTAAGGCATTTCGTTTTATGATTATAATATGCACCCAATTGTTAATTTTCCACTTACTTGACTAGCAGCTTTATCTGTCTTGATGCCGAAAAATCGATGACCCGTGTCCGGAGAACCAAATATATATCCAAACGCCCTGGAGTCTGTCATGTCTTGCGCGATAAATGATATCTTGTGCACCGGGTGGTGGTACAGGGAATCCTGGAAGAGACACTGCTTTGAAGTTTTATACAAACAAAATATTTGTCACGTTTTTGTTTACGTGCGGATCAAACCGCGACAGTTATTTTAGTTATATGTACAGGGTTATTTTGCAATAACCGGCAAAATTTGCAGAGAAGATAGAGAATAAGTAATATAAACAAATTGTGAATAAAAAATCATTAGAAAAAATCTCAAACATTATCTTTTAAAATCAAAATGCGTGGTTATGCATTTTAACTGATTTTACTGCGCACGCACACATTCGATTATAATATGTCGATCGGTAGGCAAAAATGTTGTTGCCCATAAATCACATTCATTTTGGGATAATTTCAAATAAAAATAGAAGCCTTATTTACTAGTATTTTCAAAAACTTCAATTATGTTATGTCATTATTTATAATTTTTGAACTTAAGTATAAAATTTGGCTAATCTTTGAAATATAACCCTGTATAAGTAGACAGCGGATTACTTTAGAAAATTATCGATGGGATGGAAATCGAACAGTATATCGTGAAAGCAACACAGCTCCTTCGGATTGGTATGTTATATTTCTTCGTGATTCAACCACTCTGCAGTTGTGTTTTGTCTACGCTACGAAT
Source organism: Parnassius apollo (assembly GCA_907164705.1). Classification (NCBI taxonomy): domain Eukaryota; kingdom Metazoa; phylum Arthropoda; class Insecta; order Lepidoptera; family Papilionidae; genus Parnassius; species Parnassius apollo. Next base: position 2,238,579 of record CAJQZP010001468.1, on the reverse strand, counting down.
AGTTCGGTTTGACTTAAGAGGAACCAAACGTGTACAGCGTACTAGAATAAAATAAAGAGGCGGCTAGGCGTGAGCGATGTGGGCGATCGCCTACGACCTCGCACTCTAAAAGTTCATAAAAATATTCATTTTTCTACTAACACGCGTCCCACAATACGTCTTAAATTTGTAGTTTACTTTAAAATTGGGAACAGTAATATCTGCGGACATATACACAAGCACATAGGACATTTGACATACAGACAAGTATATATCTAACACAGAATTTCCCATCAACATTTGATGAGTCAATTAGATTGCTCCGAGTTACAATGAAGTAGTCACCTTGGTATGCATCATATTTTAATGAGTTGCATCATAGCACTAGGGACAAATTCAATTTGAAGTTGTTTCTAGTGCTATGATGCAATTCATCTAAAAAGTTCGTGTGGTTAGCGAAGTAGAATAGCATGCAGATGTCGTGACAGACAATTTAACAACAGCTCTGTTTATTCAGTGCTAGCGCGGCCCATTAGTTGTAAATAAATTAAGCTACATAGCTGGCGACAAGATACTTTGAGTAAGAGAAAGTGAAAATTTCGTTCGATATTATCTCAGAATAATGAATTAGTTTAGAACGGGTCTCCAATCCCCAGCATCTAAAAAACGACAAGGTACCTGGTAAGGATAGAATTACAACAGAGATTTTTCATGTGAACGGAGAATCAATAATTAATGTCTTTTAGGAGCTATTATAATATCGTTGATATCTTCATCTATGGGAATAAATACAACAAACATCGTTGATATCTTCATCCATAGGAAACCATTAGAAAGGGATATATTTTGTAAGTTATTTCCTATGCCTTTATTTTTTTTAATAATTTTAGTATGAGTTCTAGAATCATGTAAACAATGTAAATCGCACAGTGGTTTCGGTTTCACCGGTGGTTAAAAAGATTTAGGTGTAAAATTTGTCAAATTTTACACCTAAAGCTTTTTCAACACCGCTTCGACAGCTTCGAGACATCGGTGATGTCGTCTAATATATCACAATAAATGCGCAATGGGCCGGCCATAGCTCGAAGAACCGACAATTCTTGGAGAAGATAGGTTCCCGAGTGGTAGTCCATGGTGAAGCTGAACAAGGTGACCCCCCCATACTAAGTGGAGGCCGAACGACTAGATAAATATATACAGGATGTTGATATATTCAGGTGGCTCAAGACCGTGACAGTCGTTGCGAAGGCTTATGTTCAGCAGTGGACTAGTGATGCGTTGCAATAGAATCTAAATACTATTATGAACGCCAGGGGCCTCGCGAAATTCATCTTGCCCACACCTAATTTAATAAGTCTTGCTCCGCCTCTGGTAAAATAGCAGCATTACCTATGTGCTGGTGTTGTGAAATTTCATACTTGTGGCGCCACTTATAGTCAACCAAATCTAAGAAATTATACCTTTTGACGTTTCACATTAATCATTCCGCAATAACTTTGCACAAGCGTCCTTACACGATTTAAAATAACCGTTTACGTAAATCCGAAGAATTATAAAGTTATCTATTTTTCATAACAATGTGTATGTATACCTTTTATCACTAATTTAAGTTCGAATCTTTCAAACAAAGCAAAATATTTAAAAAATAACCAGTATCAAATTTTTCACTGGACATCGTTTCAATATGTCGCTATGTACCTTACCGTAGTGTTTGGATGATTGAAATTCATTGTTATGCGAATAATCGGCAAAAATATTCAAATAATCGGTAAAAATATTCAAATAATCATTCAAATTCATTCATTTTTAAATGTCCTTTACGTTGACAAAGTAAAGAAATAAACTTTTTTAGATTAGATTTTCGGGCCCACTAGACATTATAACCTAACTTAGTGGTAATACCACAAAAAAAGATACCAATTTACTATAGTAAAGGGCCTAAATATTTTATAAAAATCTAACCGGAATCATGAAATCTGAAAAAAATTGTTTTGATATTCTTGTACTGGGTGATGTAAATATATTAAATAATAAAAAGGTAAATATTTTTGAAAATGATAACTTAATATATACATATTATATTATGTATTTTTATATTATATATTTATTACTAAAAAGAAATACCACTAAAACTTGTTTTTAATCCGATTTCTAAAAATTAATAGTAATATCATGTAATATGGTTCAGAGTGACCGTAGAACGAAACGTATTAATACCCCTATTTTGTCATTGAGTTCCGGGTAGTCGGGTACGGGTACGGGTATTACTATACGGCATTGATGTTCGTCACGTTGCTGTTTTTTTGTATTTATTTACTCATCTTCTTCATCATATAGCATTATCAGTGTATAGATATTTTTTTTGTATTTATTTACTCATCATCTTCATCATACAACGTGTACATAAGTAATTTTAATTGTTAATTTCTCAGTATTCCTATTAGATACGGTAAAACTAATATCACTATTGTAATCTATAGATTATAGGGAATAAAGCGACATGCATTTCATTAAGTTAGGCCACAATTCATGGTAGGCCCATTCTGCATACAAAAAAATTGTTTCCTTTCTGTAGGCAAAAAACTCATATACAAGGCCTGCGCCGCGCTGAGAAAACCACTACGTAATTTCAATCTCCCACCACTTCGGGAGCTTACTGTGTGTAATTTTGTGATTTTGTGTTTGTCTTCTTATTTTGTGACTCGGCTTTAACTTCTGTTTCTTCTATATTCGTTAAATTATGTGCCCATGACGCAAAGGATGATTGGGCAAGTGGTAGAAATAACAAAAAAAAAATTGATTATGAATGACTTTGAAAGAGACATTAATTTTGACTGAATTATTAAAAATCAAATAATAATTAATCTAAACAACGACAGCTCAACTAGTTTTACTGAAAGTAATTGAATACATTTATTTTTCATCTAGTTTCAATCTTAAATTTTATACCTTTGCCTCTAGAAAAAAGCAGTAACAACAAATACGAAGAAACGGATAAATCTTGTGATTTAAATTATCCGTTTTTAATTTATTCTGGTATTATTCAAACCAAACTGTAAATGATTACCAACTCTAAATAATCGATATCGATTTTTTTAGGAATCGAATATTGTACGTTCCCATTTTTTGGTTGGCATACTTGGTGCAATAAGTCTGACAGCTGTCAAAATGTATTTCTTAGATTTGGTTGACTATAATGAAGTGTAATATTTGACAGATTTCATAGCGGAGAATTTCATTTGTTCGAAAAATGCAAAGGTTATTTCTTTCTGTACTACTAGTTACATTTTATATTAATTAGATCAAAAATTAATTCATGATAGAAGAAAAATTAAAAAAAGAGTTAAAAATGTGCAAAAAAATTAAAGAGCGAACAACCAACGAATTGTTTTGTGTATTAATATTTAAAACTAACTTCTCAATTAAATGACATTATGTAACAAGAAACTTTACCTCAGTGTCAACTATCGACATCTGATGAGCGGAATATAATTAGTCTTCATTTGCAACGCATCTGCGTTTTTAATTTTGACCATGAGTAAAAATAGGTATCTTTCGGGCCACAGCCCCCACTTACCACCAGTTGAACTGTGCGCTCATCCTTGTATACTAAACTAGCGAATTTTTAAACGTAGGTAGCGTTTTAAAATTCGCTAATTGAAATATTTTCATAATTTAAGCTTGGTGTTGCACTAAGACTATATAAATTCTATTATAATAACGGTTGAAATGAAGTATTTTAGCTTATAATAATGGTTGTATTCGACCTGAAAGAAAACTCTGATGCATATTTTCGTAAAACGCTACGGAGGGATTGTCTTCGCTCTAAAAAATCCGTCATTTAAAACTATGATTTTCCATTGTAGTGCACTAAAGAAAGACTTCATCTTTCTAAAGCCGTAATTTTCTGCAAATAATCTGCTCACATCGTTACGATATCGCCCTTGAAATAACCCTAAAACATGAAGTTTTCGACGCAAATCGCATATGCCCTTTTAATCTCTAGATCCTTAATATTGCTGACAGGAGTTATTGGAATATTCAAAAGCTTGTTAAATTGTATAGAATAAGGCTAGGTTAAAGAATATAAGAGCAAACAAAACACTTCGTAACATTGAGATTTAATTTGTGTACCGACAATTTAATATGTCGAAATTTAAATTTAGTTAGATACCATTACTAAGTGTCTCATTGGTGATAAGTTCCGATCTCCAAGTTCCGAAATTTCTCGAATAATATTTGATATTAGCGATATTATTCAATCGGAAGTTTAAAAATAAATTGAAAAATACTCGATACCTAACAATTTCGATACTTTCGTTTTGATACTTTTCTCGGTATCGATAAATCTGATACGATACTGGTTTCGAGTAAAGTATCGATACTTTTAAAATTTTGTGGAACACGACGAAGAAGAAACACCTAAATAAGCAACCAACTAGACTAGAAGTTAGAAACTAGAATACAAAATAAAATCATCAGAATTTTCTGCCGATTTTACATTTCTGAACTGGCAACCCTTTCAGTCTGTTTATGTTTTATGGAGATTTCCCTCAAACTTCGGAGGAATACTCTTTAGCTACATTCGTACGAGACATTTTTGGGGAACCATCATACATATCATATATAAGCAAAAGATCGTACTATTTTCCCATTATTTAGTATTGTATTCCTAGTAAAAATGTTATGCCCTAGAGACAAATACTCGTCATAATTCACGCATATGTCCTCCTCGAGCCTCGAGGCTATTTTAACTCATGAGAACTCAAGCGATATAAATGCTTTAGAACTTTGTGAGAAGCTGTTAGTCCTTTGTATGTTTTCAAATAGTAATTTATCTCCTCAAAATATTTTGAAATTTGTACATTATTGTAAAGGGTCATCATACATAGACAAGATTAGCCCGAGACAGGTAAAAATAGCACAAGGGAAAAGAGGCCCATACGCGGCAGTGAGTCGCAATAGTTTGATGATGATGATAAAGTTGAAAGGTACATGACTATTTCAATAAAAAGATATATCAATGCCATTCAGTAGTTTCTGTGAAATTCTTCAAAAGACATACATTGTATATTTACTAACATAAAAACACTCATCAACTTTCGTATAGATACTTCTTCAGAAGGCCCGATATACTGACGTGAATATTATAGGTAGGTATAATCCCAACAATATCGAGTACATATTTTATGTAGATACTTGTATATTTAACATTCCCCAACATAACTAGCTCATGACATATGGTTTTGTGTATGTAAAGGGCGGCGAAAATTATCTTTGCCCGGAGCGGCTAAATAGCTAGATCGGGCCCTGCTCGTTTCCAATAAAAAAGGGCCTCCGGTTCTCTCCACTAACCATACAAAACACAGCAGGCACTGAGCTGCTATTTTACGTTGGTAGCGGCTATTCTGTGAGAGCGTGGCTCTACCACGTAAAAATATATATACTTCTTTAAAAATTATATATCTTTTAGTTACCTATATTGTATGATGATAATGTCTACTCGAAAGATATAGACCACGATAACAACTTTCAAAGTTTTAAAGATATCGGTTGTGAGAGAATTTACAGGGGCACAAATGTGCATACAAACACAGAGGCGTTTACAGACGCGTTTGTAGTCAGTAATAAGATAGGGCACAAGAAAGGATAACAAAGATCAAGAGGAATATCATCAGCATAATATCAAACATATAAGTATGTGGCGGCGCTGTCGTCTCGCCGCAAGCGAAACACACCGAAGCCTAAATCACGCTATCAAAATTCCGAATCATAAACAGTATATATAGAACATCTCCGAACTATCACACGGAGTGTTGGCCGCTCCCCGGGCAGAACACCTTGCCCGGCGGGAGATCTCCCCTTTTCCTTCCACGGCCATAGTGGTGACCACCCGACGTGATCTGAACACGCAACCAACAACCTTCAGAAATTTCAAGCTTCATCATCGTCATAGACTACCCCACCCATTCGCTCCAGAGCAGATCTCGTATGCAGTCTTCTTATCCTGCAAGCTATCAAGCTTCACAAGGTTCATCGCAGCACTGGAATAATAATGCTTCCTGTTCCTTGCAGCTACTCTCTGCGCCACAGTGTTCGGCACGGCTCTGAGCCTTACTGTTCGCCTCTGCTTCACGGCACTCTCGCAGATTACTTGCCTTCTTCTCGACTCACCGCAGACTACAAGGCAATCTCCTGTTACTTGCACATTCGTCGAAAACGAGGCTGCACTATCGACCTCCGGTCTGAGCAGGCGGGTGATGTAGCGGCGCTGTCGTCTCGCCGCAAGCGAAACTCACCGAAGCCTAAATCACGCTATCAAAATTCCGAATCATAAACAGTATAGATCATCTCCGAACTATCATACGGAGTGTTGGCCGCTTCCTGGGCAGAACACCTTGCCCGGCGGGAGATCTCCCCTTTTCCTTCCACGGCCACAAGTACTTTTATTATATGTCTAAGGTTGAGCGTAACAAACTTTTGATTACGAAAAACTCTTAATTATATAGAAGTTATAATGCGTGGATGTATAGACATGAGTTTAATCGTTAAGAAAAGTTTTTTACGTAAAACAAAAAAATCTATATAAAATGTATTCAAGGCAAAGCCTTGAGAAGACGCAACAAAGCGTTTACTGTAAGTATTTAATTACGAGAACAATTTAATATTTTTATCTTTATGATGCCTTGTTTTAATATGTGTTATATCTATTTATGTTTATTATATTTAGTTAATTAAGTCACCTGCCACTAATTTCTCACCACAGCGTGGGTTGACTGGCAGAGAATGATAACTGGCATTAAGTCCGCCCGTTGTAACCTTTAAGGTTAAGAGCAATAAAGTTTTTAAACAAATAAATAAATAAGAATAAACGCCATTGACGGTTCCTTATTATTCGTACACTGACCGACGATTATCAGCGGAAGTAGAACTTTAAACGTGCATTTGTTTTCCTTTTCTGCAGTCTGTCTGTAAGGTCAAGTGAACATTCCGGTTCATAAACAGGGTCAAATAACTAGAACTCTTAAACATTATATAAGATGACGTCATTACTTTATAGATACCTACCTGTGTTTAATTAATGTATTTTATTAACGACATACAAACTGACAGTCAAAAGAACAAACGCCGGCCGATACGTAAGGATTTCGACGTAATGCTTCGTCTTTTGCTTTGACAATAACCCGGTTATTCTTCTATCTCCGATAACGTTTTTTGAAAGTAGATGCTTTGGATTATTAACACCTATATACTTATGTATTTATTTATAAATGTATATAAAAAGAGTTTTTCTTCGTATGTATAGCTTGAGGAACCGACAACCAATGGAGAAGGTTCTCGAGTGCCAACCTCGTACCGACACAGTGACAACCTGGTAAAAGCTGCAGACGGTTCAGGAACGTGCTTTGTAGCATTCCTGGGGAGGGCAATATTCAGCAGTGGACTTGTGATTCTGGATATCATATGTCTGGATTAGTCCTAACATGTCAGGACTATTGGGTCCTTATCAGGATTGCGGTTGGATTTAGGAAATGTCAGGTTTGTCGAGTTTTCAACAAAATACAGTAGCTTTTTGCGTGGGAGGTGAGGAATCTGCAACGTGAATTTAGATTACACAAAACCAATAATTTATTATCCTTAGGTTTTATCCCACGCTTGTTAATGCTTGCACCATAATGTCAAGATTTTTTCAATGGAGATAAGGTTATTTGTCAAACCTTTTCAATTTTCCATCTGGTAACCCTACTTATTACGGGCTGTCATTAGTGCATACCCGTGGCTAGCTTATAAAGTTCACGGCTTGCTGTTTTTGCTGTTGGAGTTTTGTTTGCCCTGTATCGTAGAGGTGTGTAACGTAAATAAAATTGTACATGAACAATCATCCAGACCCGCAAGCCCACAACAATTATTTGTAGGCCGTGCACACTTGACACGAACGGCAACCTTCATTTGACAAAACCTATAATAAAATTTTAAAGAAACATTTCTGAATCAAACAAGTACAAAGCCCTGGTTTCAGTTGCTACATAAAGCAAATCTGTCAACGAACTTATGAAGAAACTAGTTGCACTCACCCCAGTTTTATCATCGCGCAGGCGAAGGCCGTCAATGGCCACGTGAACCTGAATCCTCTGTTTGTGCTCGCCTGCTGCGCGGATGGCCATCTTGAGGTCGGCGAGAGCCTCTTGGCACATCCTATCACCGCGGGCTTCTGGCACTTCGAGAACGCCAATTAGCTTCGCTCGGAAAGAGACGCCCTCGCCGAGGAAGCGGCCGGGTTCGTTCTTGTCTGCACCAAAAGAATTACTGTTTTAAATTGGCTTGGCTTTGTTGTGTGGAATTGACAGAAACTGTCAAGATTTTGAGCTGATTTCAAAGGTTCTCAAAATAGCTGCATATTTTGCATGTACGAGGTATCTTCGCCATTGTGAACCGATTTTAATAATTTGTTGTTTTTTTTATACATGGGCTTTAACCTTAAGGGTAGTGCCAGAGAAATTTCCACCTCTCAGACATTGTAATTAGTACCTTGAGTTTGTGAAATTGCATAGATTCCGAAGTAGAGCTTTTTCTTCTATATACGTTTTTCTACGTGGTAGAGCCAAGCTGCAGTTATATTATGGTTGTAGCGCGAATGGGTCGGCTCGACCGGGGAAGGACCACGCTCTCACAGAATACCAGCGTTAAATAGCAGCTTAATGCTGCTGTGTTTCGTATGGTGAGTGTAGAGAACCGGAGACCCGTTTTACTGAAATCGAGGCGATTTAAATGGCCCACAGCATCTACTTACCATCAGGCGGACTGTGTGCTCGTTTTTCAACCTTATTTTATATAAAAAAACACAAGCAGCGACTTTATAAGCTATTAAATTATGTGTCTTTTTTAAAGTTATTTAAAGGCTTTTTATTAGGTTGAATTTTGTAGAAGTTGAGTAGATAAAAAATTACAAAATTAATCACAATCACAAGCATCACTGTAATTTTCTTTTTGCATTATTTATTTAACAATACAATATTCCAATGAAGAGCTCCACAAAAAGACAGAAAATTTAGATTAGAATTTTTATTATTTTTATTTTTGTTTAATTGACCGTGTAAGAGTACGAATATCCACCACCCTACTACTATAACAGTCACGTGGGTGTCGTATGAGGCGACAGAGGGAAACAAATTACAAGATGCGCAGCAGTGTCTTTCTGATAACACATTTCTAAAAATAAGAAACTGCAATGGCTAAGCCACTTGCCAAGCGTGGCAGCTATGGCAAGTATCCTGATATGAGGTAATTTATGGAAGCGTATGTTCATCAATGGACTTTAGACTGGTAGACTGTAACGGTAAAGGTGAACGTAAGTCTGCTCTTTAAAACGTAAACTACAACAATATAAGTACTAAATAGCCATAGTGCGTTAACGAACGATATGTTTAAATAATAAGCAGAGACTAAGCCCAAATAGACATAATGGTTCAAATGTTAAAAAATGAAATGATGAAATGAGATTATAAATCTGGCACTATGGTACAATACCTTTGCGTTTGTTTAGGAGGCACTTGGATTCCACTTTTTTAGGTGTCATTTTTTTTTCGAAAACGATTATACTTGTGGGCAAACGTAATGGCAGTATGGAGTGCAAAATAAAAGTGAGTACGATTTGTCCTATTTTAGTCCCTGTTTACGGTGCATCATTGCTACTTTAATTGAATTTCCTGTTTATAAATTTAGTATCTCCTGAGCCGGGGTAACGATCTGTTACATTACATTATGACCTTTTGTTTTAGAGAGACCATCACATATATTCTTAAATATTAGAGAGACGCGATCAAATAAATAGAAATCGAGTACAAATACACTATTTGCCACAATAATTGATTATACTAGGGACGATGCAGATGCAAAGGTAAAACCTTTTGCTAGCATCATAAACGGAGCGGAGTAAGTCTAAAGTCATAACTATCTTTATTTCAACAAAAGATTCAATGAAATGGTGTGACATTGCGCAGATGTAAATTAGCGAATTGACTAGAATGTAAAAGAAAACAAAAATTCAAATTCAGATTTTTATTGTTTACAAACCTTGTCTGCGTTAAGCTACAAATATTGCCGAAAAAATTATGTAAATTGGTCTACGGGTTACGGAGGAGACAGATTTCAAAGAATCGTTTTCTGGCGCCGCTTCGCTCCAATTATTTGCGTCAAATAATTAAATTAATTAATAATTAATTAATTTAAATTATATATATATATATATATATATATATATATATATATATATATATATATATATATATATAAAACATACGTTTGTATAGTTATGACTAGACTTTTACTCTGCTCGGTTTATGATGCTAGCAAAAACCTTTGCATCTGCATCGGCCCTAGTATATAAGTTATGAATAATTAATACCATTTCATTTCTTATTTTAATATCGAAATGAGTATGTTCGCAGTAGAAGCGGAGTAACCGACATAGCCCTACGGATCAGTAAACTAAAGGGGCAATGGGCCGACCATATATCTCGAAGACCCAACAACCAATGAGTATGAATGGTTCTCAAGTGACCGTCTCGAAAAGAGTACAGGTAAGGTAATTGCAGGACGGTCCTCCAAAGGTTGAAGTGAGAACATGCAGGAAGTCAGTAAAAGCAGGTAGTTTCGAATCGTGTTTTGAGTATCCCTTAGGGGGGAGGGCTACGTTAGGCGGTGAGCTTATTGTTATGATGACAATTTCATCCAATAACGATTATTTAAAACACTTTCACAAAAATTGTAGTGGCTATTAACAGTTTCATTGACATAGTTTTCATTGCGTATTACTATTTACTATTAAATAGGCACTGCTCTTTAACCTTCCACCTTTAAATTATTGTTTTCAAAATTTGAGGAAGGCATCCCTAATTTACGTACACCGATTTCTATTTAAATAATTCTGATTTAGGTAATACGTGTTTAATAAAAATATTGTTTAGCAAAAAATCTTCAAAGTCATTATTTCACGTGTGTATTTACAAATTTTTGCATACACACATAAGTGTGTATGCAAAAATTTTAAAAATGCTGACCTCCAAATCTGAAAATACATATGCATATTATGCACCTTAGTCGATGAACACACGCCTTACACACGCATTGGCATTTCTCTCCTTTTTAAATTCTTCCAAAAATTGTAAGCCTGTGGCCAGAACACATGTGTAGATTGATAATTTAATTTCTACAAAATATTAGCCGACTTCAAAAAAATGAAGTTCTCATTCTCAATTCGACTGTTTATTTTTTGTACGTATGTTACGCGATACCTTCCCTCCGCAAATAATAAATAGATTTTGATGATTTTTTTACTAAATAGGTTATACTTCAGATGTGATCACAAATATATATATATATATATATATATATATATATATATATATATATATATATATATATAAAATTTACAAAAGAAAATTTAAATGAACTATTTAGACGACATCCTAGAGGATGTCAAGGCAATTGTGATATCCCACAGTTCACTCAAAAGGATTAACAGCGAAGTCGGTGGTAAGATATACACTAGTATAAAAGATTTAAGGCGCCGACTTTTAGAGTTATTACGTGAAAATTATTTTATACTTATTAGTCCTTCTAAGCCGGCTTTTACTCGTCATAAAACATTTAATGTTTCTCGATACGATTATTAAATATTCCATCTCAACTGATATGCGAAATTAACGAGCAAAATTATGATAAGGAGCAGAGTTTATTTATTTTGTATTAAATGAAAAGATAGGACGATAAGCAGAGATGCAGTTATGATAAAATTCTTTAAATAAAAATAACTTGTGAACATTTTGTCGCAATACTAATTTCGTTTCGTAATTCTGTTACACACAATTTGTCGGTGAGCAGATGAATGATGAAAGAATTTAGATAGTACTTGTGCACGCATGTTATAAAATGCACATAATAAAGCACCTTTTATGTACATAACTACATATATACAAAAGAAACTTCGTGCAGCAGTACAATGCTAGTGATATATAAAGTGCATACAGAAGCAAGAGGCACTACGTGAACGCTATGTACTCACCAAACTGCCGCAATAGATGCTGGAAATGACACACCTGCATTTTTCGCTGTACAAACCGAATTAATTAGTTCCCCCGTCGCACCACCGCACCACTGCTTCGGGCCCACAACACACCCTCTGTCCAAAATATGGGTTCACTAATTACGATATGGGACTAGCACGAGCACTTTACAGCACGGGTGGACAGCATGACATCGCCGATTTTGTTACGAATGAACGTTACAGCCGGCCGGAACCATGCACATCAAACACAGAAATATTTATACAAATTAAACAGAAAAAGAGAATTCAAAAGCAAGGATGCATAAGTGGTTGAAATTTTTAAAAACATTTAGCGCTATCTAAAAAAAACCGCATGACGCAGTAAATATCAAAATCAAATATAGAAAAATATATTCGAATGAAAAAGCGCAACGAGCTACGAACGACGTGAACTCACATTTGCAAGGGCTGGTTTTCTTACGAAGGGTTTGCATTGGAAAGTCAGTCGGTAACTTGTGATTGAACATCGGAAACTCGGCGCCTTATCGACGCTTCAATATCACTGAAATACAAAATATAGGCATACACTGCACATGGCTGAGCTGCACATCACAGGCACTGTCGGCTAGAAAATTCAACGAAACATTCGATCTCCGCTACGACATTTATTGATTTACGCGGCGACGTTCCTGCAAGCCTTAAAAATGTTTCATCGTCGCGACGCGATCGTTTACATTTCGTTTAGAAGAAATCGTTTAACACTAACACAGAGGTGAACGTTAAGTGTAATTCGCGAATTATACATTACATTTATAATTGGTTCGATCGTCAAAGGCGGCGCGCGGCTGGCACATGGGAAGAGTACTCACACACACTAACGCGCGCATCGCCCAATCTGTGAGTGGGGTACGCGCACACACGCGCACTACGAACCCTTAATCGATATTCGCCCTCAATCTCTGGTTTATGCATTTTTTACATTCATTACACAAACATTTTTAATATTACAGATATGGTTGTTAATTGATAAATAAAACAACAGTCGGCAAATTAATAGAGATTTAACACTAACATTACAGTAATTAAATATATATCGAAAAATATTGCAAATTATATATTAAATATATGGATCATAAATAATATTTTTTAAATAATTAATTAAATTTAGAGGAAATGTACTAATGTAAAAAAAGTTGAAAATATTATTGAAAAAAATTTAAGCATATTCTTTACATATAAATATGACTGTGAAATGAATAAAAATAATAATTTGTATATTGGTTATGAGGTTCCATTAAGCACTTTCAAGAGTTTAGCTTCTTTATTCTACCATTAAATACTATCTGCTGCACATATGCTTTTCCCATAATTTCCACGCTTAGCAAACTGATGAACATTTGCAGTACTAGACATTTAGTAGGCTTTAGCATTAGCTTATCGAAACATATTGCATTACACTTTATACATTTATGATATATAAAATCTGGTATAAATAAAATTATAATGTATCATCATCATTATCATTATACTGGATGACCTTTTTTAGCACCTGGAAAAAAATTGGGTGTAACATGTGAACGGAGTAGAAGCCTTTGGCACGGATATATTACCAAAAATACAAACAAAAATTTTGAATCAAATAAATAAATTAGTTAAAATCTATCAAAGTTCAGATCCACCCTACTTTACGAACGGCAATAAAACAATAAAGTTAGTAGACAACATTGACCTCGTCACTTCGCAGGGTCACAGGCTAGGGTACTCTTCTTGGTAAACATTTTTTAATGAACAAACTCAGAGTCCTCGTGATGGTAAGAGGCTTCTATAGTCTATGGACACCTGCAGCCGACTTCAAACAAAGAAGGCTATGGATGCGTTGTCAGTTTTCACCTCTTCACCTCTGAGGACTAAGATGGAGTGCCTCAAAGCCTGTAACTATACTGGATCTTTATAACCTTCAGACTTGAAAACAGAAGTGCATGCACTGTTGTTAGTAGTGGTAGAAGTAGGCAAGATGGGGGTGGCTACCCAGACGGACTCAAAAGTGGAATAGGAGTCCTACCTCCTAGATTAGGCAGACCAGACAGGCTAGACACTACATAATTAGTATTAATTGGATATTGTTGTAAATTCACGCAGTGGACATAAGTCCATTGCATGAATTTACAATACATACTATATCCAGACATAGATACATGTATTGAAAATATTAGGATGATCATAAGCCGAGTTTGAACATAATAAGGATAATTCGAACTGTGGTAGCTCAGATGGTTAGTGCTCTCTGTAAATTTCACAATACGCGAGCAAACCGGGTTCGATCCCCGCCGGCACTAATGAAATTGTTAATTGCAATTTTAAGTGCTGATTTATCACATGCTCAGCAGTGAAGGAAAACATTGTGAGGAAGCCTGCATGTCTGAGAAATAAGAAAAAAACTATTTTGAAGACATGTGAAGTTCGCCAACACGCATTGGGGCAGCGCGGCGGACTATTTCTTGTCCTAAAACCCTCGACAATTCCACTGGACGTCAGTCCCACTTGACCATGAGTGCTGCAAAGCTCCCAGAATGTAAAAATAAAGTTTTAAAAAAATAAAATCTGTAACAGTAGTTTTATTCAATGTGTAGTCTTCCCATAAATATAAGAAAAAATTATAGAAACTAATTGACATTAGAAGTATTTTTGAAACATGAAACAAGGTATGAAAACAAAAATACTGTAAAATATTTTTGGGTATTTAAAATAAAAAGTTATATAAACATCTGACTAATGGCACCTCTGATAGACAGTGTCCACTCAAGGCAGGTGATTCACAAGCAAAACATTAGGAAAGTAAACCTGAAGAAAATTAATAAGGAAAATTTAACTTTAAAAATTGTTTTGATATGCCTAAATCTGATATCCATCCAGATACTGGATACTAATAAGATGCTTGATTACAATTAACGTATTTCAAGTACAAATCCAAAATTACTTTATACTAGCAAAAATTATAAGTTTGCATCTTATACAATACAAGACAAAACCACTTTAATTTTTTTTTTTTTTTTTGTAAATGAGAATTACAAGTAAAATAATAACTATTTCATAAAACAACCACCTCATTACTTATATATTGACTTAAAATAAACTCGATAACATAAAAAGACTGACTGATGAAGAATAATGACATTGATTTTGAAGTAATATAATTCTTAGAGTATTACAATTGTAACAAAACAAGGCATTATAATTTAAGTGTCCCTACATAATAACATTACAGTTTATTTCTATTATAATGTGAAATATTTATGTGAATTTATTAACCGAAGTTCTTTAATTAAACCTTTTAAAAATATAAACATACACTCACACTTGTCGACCAGAACCCAGAAGTGGGCAGAGATTACAGACTTCTATTTAGCACAATTTATTGGAGTAACAAAGAATAATAAAATGAACGATTATGAAACAACAATTTCAAATCCCACCTGTTTTAGTATCCATAACAATCCATTCTTTATTTTAACCAATCATTTTTATTAGCTATTCTTCCAATACCTCAAGATTCAGTACTAATGAGGCTAGTTAGTCTAATTTAAGTATAAGCATCAATTCTACTTTTTGGAAGCTTGAAAATCACACATTGGATTTTCTAATTTAACTTCAAATTTAAAAGAATTTCGCGGATAATAGTACGTAGTGGCTAAATAATACAAAGCTGCAATCTGCCTTCAATAATTTATATGCAGTTACTCAGTAAATCACTATTTACATAATTTGTTAAATTCGTCGAAAAGCATGATTCTTGAAGTAATTCATTGTGTAAAACAGTGTAAAATTTTATTTAAAATCCTAAGTCCGATCCGTCCGAACACACTTGATGACACTTTAGTGATGGGCTGATGATGGGTAGGAATGCAACGATATATCGGAAAACAGATAAATATCGATAAATCGACACCTAAATATATCGATAGTTGTCCATATCGGTGATATACCGATATCGATAATTCAATATCGACAAAAACGCGATGTATCGAACAAGATATATCGAAAAAAAATATTGAAAACCAGCACAAATTAAAATATTCACAAAATCAGGTAAAATGCTATTACTTACAATGGCTTTATGAGTCATCTACCGATTGTAGCAACAAGTGTTCCATCAGAACGTCTTATTTCGAAGGCAGGAGCTACTATAACCCAGAGCCAAAACTGGCTACATGGAAGCAGAACTTTCTAAGTTATTATTTTTAAATTCGATAGCTGGTACATAATACTGGAATTATTTTTTTAAATTATATATTAAAATAATAAATTTTAAAAATAAAACCTTTAAAAAACAAAAAACGATGAAATATCGATATATCGGCGTACTTGACCGATATATCGAAATATAAGTATCAACTTGATTCAATATATATCGTTATCGATATATCGATATTTTTAAAAACTTTGCATCGCTACTGATGGGTCAACTCGATAATTCGAGTTTGGGGTCCGGCTGACGGTAATTGAACGAAAAACCTTTTGACGTTTCACATTAATCATTCCGCAATATCTTCTCGCAAGCGTACTCACACGATTAAAAATAACCTTTTTCGTAAATCTGAAGAATTATGAGGTTATCTATATTTCATTACAACGTGTATAGTTTTCTATCACTAATTTAAATTCGAATCTTGCTGACAAAGCAAAATATTAAAAAATAACTAGTATCAATTTTTTTTTCTTGACGCCGCTTCAAAGATATGTTGTTATGTATCTTACCGTAGTGTTTGGATGATTAAAATTCATTGTTATGCGATAATCGGCAAAAATATTCAAATAATCGAATCATTAATTTATTTTAATGTATTATTGGTTTAGTTAAATTTATATTTTTTAAATTCCTTAAATTACGAGAATCATGAAAAAAAAAGTAAAAGAAAAAGTTTTTTTTTACTTTGTCAACATAAATTTGTGTAGGCAAAAACACTCATTTACAACGCCGCACTAAAAAAACCCACTACGTAATTTCAATCTCCCGCTATTTCGGGATGTTACTGTGCGTAATTTTGTGATTTTGTGTTTGTATTCCTATTTTGTGACTCGGCTTAAACTTTTTGGACTGTTTCTTCTATATTCGTTGAAGGATGTGCCCATGTCACAAAGTATCATTGAGCAATTGTGGTAGGAAAAACAAAAAAATTGATTATGGACGACTTTTAAAGAGATATTAATTTTGACTGCATTATTAAAAATCAAATAATAATTAATCTAAACTACGACAGCTCAACTAGTTGTACTAAAAGCGATTGAATAAATTTATTTTTGGTCCAGTTTCAATCTTAAATTTTTATAACTTTTCCTCTAGAAATAACCAGTTACAACAAATACGAAGAAACTGATAAATCTTGTGTTTTAAATTATCCGTTATTAATTTATTTTTGTATTATTCAAACCAAACTGTAAATAATTACTAATTCTAAATATTCTACATATATCGTTTTTTTTTAAGAATCGAATATTGTACGTTCCCATTTTTTTAGATGGCATGCTTGGCGCAATAAGTCTGACAGCTGTCAAAATGTATTCGATTTGTTGAACTATAAATACTATAATTTGTTGAACTATAATAATATATGAGGTATGGAGTGTAGAAGTAAGGAGTACCAACTCCCATAGTATAATAGTTAAAAAAAAAGTGTCCATCTGTAAGCGGTAAATAACAGTTCAAAAACTCTCCACAACATCGCTGGAGTAGCTACTGGGATGAAATGAACTTAGCAGTTTTGACGGTTTGATGTATGCTGCTAAACTACTCAGTAGCTCTAAAATCTAAAATAATTTTATTTAGTAAATATAACCTCGAAAAAGTCGTCTATCCCACTAATATTTTTCGGAACGTTCTTTAAAATTTAACCTGTAGCTATAGTGGCGCCACCCTTATTTAACGGTTTTCTATGGACACTTTTTAATACACAGTCTGTACTCCTTACTTGTACACTCCATAATATGAGGGCTGATTCTGTAGACAGAGTAGCATTCTCTGTCTACGGCTGATTCAAAACTAATGATAATCGGTTATTAACCATGGAGGTTAGAGAGAAGGAGAACGATCACTGTAGAAAAAGACCCAGAAATATAGACGAAATACGAGGCACTGCGATCGCTAAATTGTCTCAATAAAAGTCATGTTCAATGTCAAGAAAATTTGTACATTGTTCAACTAAATTCATCTACTTGTACTCACTCATAAACAGCTAACTTCGCCACCATCTACCGACGGCAGTTCAGGGACAGGCGGGCTATGCTTTAGCACGTAGTGATCGTTGTCCTTCTCTCTAACCTCCATGGTTATTACCAATGCACATAAGAATCTAAAATTTTTTTTTCTTGCTAATGCACTTACTAGATCAGCGTAAAAATCAAACAAATAGGCTATGCTTTCCGTGAGAAACATTAATTTGAATACGAATCATTGAAGAGATAACATCAAAATGGAGAAAAACGAAAATAGGGATGTCATCATGTATCTATGTCTTAAAAATATCTACCAAAGATATACACATCTAAAGTAATTTTGGGTTTAGAAAAACGATGGATTAAATGCATTGACTTGTTTGGAGACTATATGGAAAGATAAATTATTTTTTACTTCTTACTTTTGTGATTACTTTTGGATTAACCTTCGTAAGTACCTATGTCATAAACATACAGTGATATTATTTTATGACGATTGTCTCTACAACTGGTTTTGTTATTACTATATCTAAAATACATATAGTTCTATATGTTTTATCTCACTCCTACCTGCCAACTAAGTTTTAGCGGTGGGTCTTCTACGTAGACCGTAGAGCCAGGGCCGCGACAACCCCCACAGCGCCTGTGTGTGAAACCTATGAAGCGCTTCTTTTTTTTTTACGAATCTTCGTGTTTCAACTAATGTTTTTTTATTATTTGTTAATTTTGGACGAAATAAATGTTCTCCAGTTTTATATACATACTTAGATAATATTTTACTAAATAGGTAAAACCAGTTCGCTTACGCTTGCCAATTAATGCGAAAAATAAAACAGGAATTTCATTTTTACATACTTTATTTATGATGTTATATCTAATTTTATACTTAGATGTTAATAACAAAATAGTCCACTTTTCTAAAAGTACTTATTTCACTATTACGTATGCTATGTTTAGAAAATGCGTAGTATCCTCTTAGTAGTCTGTGGTTTAGAAAAAACAAGAGTTTAAAATATGTAAGAATATAAACATACTTAAATTATATTATTTCCACCTTTCTCGCTTTTCTGTTTCGTGTATGTCTATATGGTTTAATATGGCCTCCTCTATGGATATTGTTGCTAAATTTGTTAATCTTTCCTGGCTCATTGTTGAGACCAGATAATTTTTTATAAGTTTTAATTTAGAAAAAGGACCTTTCCGCGCTTGCTACGGTAACTGGCATAGCTAGCAAAATTCGTAATACTATAGTGATGTTAGGGCAAACAGCTGTCAAATTGTTCCTGTACGCTCGATAGGCGACTTTATTCGATACGCCTGTTGGCTCGCGACGTAAAATGACGGGAATTGCAAATTTTTTGCTAACTTACAAATTTTGCTATATTTTCACTTTGAGACAATATTTATGGATAAAACTTATAGGGATTCTTATTGAATATATAAACTATCGAATAAAATTACTTACCAAAATATAAAATTAAAAAAAAAAAACGAAATTAATTTTTATCTGTATGAGATTTCAGAATAATATTTCAAATATATTTTTGTGTGATTTTGTAAAGTAAAGTTACAGCCTATATACGTCCCACTGCTGGGCTCAGGCCTCCCCTCATTTCTGAGAGGGTTTAGGGCAAGGAAGTGTCCGTCGCGCTGCCCAAATGCGTGTTGACAAACTTCACATGTCTTCGAAATATTTTTTTTCTTATTCCTCAGACATGCAGGTTTCCTCACGATGTTTTCCTTCACCGCCGAGCACGTGGTAAATCAGCACTTAAAATTGCAATTAACAATTTCATTGGTGCCGGCGGGGATCGAACCCGGGTTACTCGCGTCGCGTGTGAATTTGAAATAAATACAACGTCAAGTTATTTGAAATATGTTATAAAACTATTTTTTAGTTACATTTTACACTAAAAATAAATGAGAATTGGAAAAATAACACATTTTTGACCCAACCGCTAAAATGGGCCTTCTCGATTTCGAAGTACTTTTGGCACTTACTTTTCACTTTTTATGCTACAAATTATATATCTACGTGTTTGTTTTATTACAAGGAATACACAAAAGTATAAAACTCACCTTTTTAAAAACACACAGAAAAACGGAGAAATACTCAGAAATAGTTCGCGCACTACCACGCACTAATGTTGTAAAAAGCCATTACGTCAGAATAATTTTTATGTTTATTTTTAGTTCGAAATTGACAGATTATGATACCAAATTAAAGAGTATGCCTTTGTCTATGTCTGTATTATACATTTCAGTATAAATGTGTTACAATTTTTAATGACAAACCTTTTTTTGTCAGGTTCGCCCTAATAAATTATGAGTGGTTCTAATGTGTACCATTGCCGAGCGGGCGAAGGGCGTTGTGTTAGTCATATTTGTACCACTGTCGAGCGTACAGGTGGAGTCTTACGACGTCTTAGGGATCTGGATCTGGAAGTTTTAAATTCAGCCTCGACATCTAATTTATCGGCAATTTTCATGGCGTCATATACAATTTCTTCTATAAAGCATCTAAAGCAACTTGCATATTCATATCAATGGATTGCAGAATTTTGCTCACAAATTTTACTTTTATCAATATCATATGTCATATATTTTATGGTGAACAAGTGAATGAAAGGGAGGAGGAGCATATTTTTTCTGCTACGCATTCAACGTCATATTTTGCCTTCTAATCATATGATATACCATTTGATATTTCATATAAGGCATCAAATTAGTAAACAGCGGTTTGATAGCATCTATTCTGCTTGACCATCTTGTTTCAGGCAATGGTTTTAAGTTAAGGTCAGATTTATGACATATTTTTTTAATTTAACCCATCTTTTGGTAGATCGAGGATAAATGTAGATGTTCAAAAATTTTAAAATTTAAACGGAGATGCAAGATTTACTTGATATTGATTTCGCGGGTTCGCATTGTTCACAAGGTCTTATTAATCGATTATTGTTCATTGACATCGATGTTTGGATATTAGAGATGTTGCAATATCGATGTTAAAACATCGGCGTTTTAATTTTTAACATCTTTGATCATCGAACATCGCTGGTTGGTACCTAACACAGACAAACCCAAAAACTCTCAACTCAACATCAACACCAACAGTGTTGCCAGATCTGGAGGTTTTTCTTCAATCTAGAGGTTTTTGGAGCTCGTTGAGGTTTTTTTAGAGGTTTTAATATCACGAAATTAATCTAGAGATTTTCTGAAGTGTTTTCACTAGTCTTACCATTTCATTCGTTTCACCGAATTGAATGAATGGGATAATAAAACTTATAAGCTGGCAACACGTTCTTTTACCATAAAACTGTTTTGTCTATGATTTCGGCTAAAAGTCTAGTTTTCACAGCCAAGAAACTTAAAAAAAATTGAATCACCAACTTCACTCACCGCCCGTTGTTAAATAAAATTAAGTTATTAACGAATTATTTTGTGATTGATTTTATTAAGGATAATTATTTCAAAATGTCTTTTCTGAATAAAATCAAACAGTACTCTAAAAATATAAAATATCTTGGGAGGATGAAGAAGTGTTCAAGACATGGTTGACGAAATGCGTAGGAGATGAAAACAATAAAAACTTTAAAAATTAACATAGTTTTCATTGTTAATATTATGTAGCTTGTATGTAGTAGTAACTTTCATTTTTGATAAATCTGATTCACACGAAACTTGACCGAATAAAAAGTCAGAGGTTTTTTATCACCCTACATAAGGACACTAGGTGTTTTTTGAAAAGATCTCGGGGGAAGGTGAAAAAAATCTGGCAACACCAATCAACACAATAAAATAAAACATACAAAAGTACTCTGTGAATAAAACTTTGTTTACAATTTACATAGGTACCGAAGGTCAACTGAACGTCAATAACGGTTTTACGCGTTTTTGTTGTCATTTTAATTATTTTAAGTTTTCTTGTAATATTCTGATTACATTCCTTTTATATTTTAGTATATATTAATAATATTTATTTGCATTTTCATATTGTATCTCATTTAGCGACAATTTCATACTATCACAAAATAGTTTAACGTAGCCTTAGTCTCTCGGTCGCCATGTCTAATCCAATTCCGCCTAAGCCACCGGATCCGAATTATTCTGACACTAACATTATTTCCTCACCAGCTGCTTATGTGGAAATTGAAAATGATTTAGAAGGTTCATTTAAAAAACCACGGCAGTCATTATCGCAAGAAATTTTTGATGACAACTTCAAAATTATTTCTAACAAAAAGAAAAGAAAACATAAAACGAAGGAAAGGAAGAAGGAAGAGCATGCTAATCGGGTTGACATAAATAGAAGAATTTCAGCTTTTTCCACCAATTCTTCATTCTCAGAATCGGACTACGATACTGGTAATACTTCATCATCTAAAATTAAAATTGTAGGCTCTAACTCTATCAAAAGCAATATGTCAGGACAACGTGCTTATGAATCTCCCATGTCTTTATCATCCAATATTGCTTGTACACAATCATCTGAAATCCCTCTTTCACAATCATCTGGCATTCCTCTATCACAAACATTAAATTCTGCCAATAGTTATATCTCTTCTAAATCTCTTAACACGCATATTGATAGCGATAATAAAAAAATAGAGTCACAAAGATTTCAATCTCTTCGTTCTTATAATTCTACAGATTCAGGTCCTTTTATCGTTCATGTTCAAGTAAAAGAAGACTCTCCTAATTCTGGTAAAACTTTAAATGCCATTTCATTTGGTCACTTTTTGAAAAAATTAAATGTACAAAATATAGTTAATGGAGGCCTAAAACGTATCGGGAGAAATAGA
The DNA here is from genome assembly GCA_907164705.1 of Parnassius apollo. Lineage (NCBI taxonomy): Eukaryota > Metazoa > Arthropoda > Insecta > Lepidoptera > Papilionidae > Parnassius > Parnassius apollo. The sequence goes on along the minus strand of CAJQZP010001468.1, from coordinate 2,215,542 downwards.
ATAACGGTTGAATTCTCTAAATTTATTGATGCAAATCTATTTTTAGAAAATCCATCCGTAAATGATAAATATAAAACCTTTATTCCATCATTTCACGTATCTCGTATGGGAGTTATAAAAGGTGTACCAAAAGATTGGACACCAGAAGAGATTATTTCCGAATTATCTTCGTATCCAAATACCATTCCTGTATTAAAAGTAAGAAGATTAAATTACCGAGTTCGCAACGAGGACAAAGTCAGATATGAAAGCTCTGAAAGTGTCGTAATCACATTTGACGGTCAAATTCTTCCCTCGAGGGTTTATTTATGCTATTCTTCCATTCCTGTTGAAATTTATAAGCTTCCAACGATCCAATGCTTTCAGTGCTGCAGATTTGGTCATACAAAAGATTTGTGTCGTTCCAAGCCAAGATGCTCAAAATGTGGAGGTGATCACTCCTCTTCTTCTTGCGACAAAGATAATGGATCTTTTCGTTGCTTATTTTGCTCAGGTAACCACAAAGCCACAGATTCTAGATGTCCTGAACACACAAGACAAAATAATATTAAAATTGAAATGGCACAAAAGTCTATCTCATACCTAGAAGCATCTCAAAAATATCCACAAGTTTCTTCAAAATCATATGCTGATGTTTTGATTTCTAAATTCCCTGAAAATTCTTCGCTTTCTACTAATCCTACAGTGAATAATTTTCCTTCCAACCCCGCTACATCTAATAAAACTTCTTATAAGAAAACATTATATATTCCTAAACCATTACGTCACCATTCACAAACAGGATACGACAAAAAAAGTCATCAAAAAATTATTGAAGATTTTTCAATTCCGCAACCTGAGGATGGTTGTGCTCTTCGGGTTTCACCAGTTACTTCACAGGGTAATTTTGATTCTGTAGAAAGCATTATAAGTTTTCTTATTAACATAATCATATCTTCGTATTCGTCGAAACTACCGTCCCACGTTGCTCGTTTACTAAATTCTATACCTAAAATTCTCCAAGACATTCACTCTCACAAAGATCCTTCAATGGAATTGTAGAAGCATTTTAGATAAACGTACTGAAATAATCTATTTATTAAAGAAATACAGTGTGTGTATCGCTGCTATTTCAGAGACATGGCTAAAACCGGATTCGAATATCAGAGTACCTGGTTTTTGTCTTATTCGAAGTGACAGATCTGATGGTTATGCCGGATGTGCTTTGCTTATAAAAAATAATATAACTTATTCCATTATAGATGTTTATGATGAAATATTTGACTTTAATATTGTAGCAGTAAGAATTCAAAATATAACTTTCGTTTCTATTTATGTTCCCTCCCCTTCTGTCCATACGTTTCGCAGAATAAAATCTTTAATAGCCTCCTTACCCAAACCATTTATAATTCTTGGTGACTTTAATTGTCATCATTATTTATGGGGTGATAATACTGATAAATACGGTAGTTTATTAGTTGAAATAATTGACGAACTTAATATTTGTGTCCTTAATACTGGTAAAATTACCAAACGCTCTCGTCCTAATGAGTCTAGAAGTGCTGTAGATTTATCAATTTGTACTCCTGATTTAACCACTCTTCTAAATTGGTCAGTTCTAGATAGCTCTCACGGCAGTGACCATTTTCCCATTCTGATTTCCTTTCCAAACAAAGAATTGGCAGAAATTAACAAAAAACCATGTATTAAATACAAATTAGACAGAGCAGACTGGAACCTGTACAATATTTTTCTTTACAATGAAATTCTAAAAATCGCTCCTATTTCTGAAAATAATATAACTTCTATTGTTGAAGCATTTACAAACGCAGTTATAAATGCAGCAGATCAAACAATTCCTGTTAAAACTCTAAATAATAAATGTAGGCCCTCCCCTCCATGGTGGGATTCTGAATGTTCTGAGGCCATTCGTAATAGGAAAAAAGCCGAAAAACAATATAAATTAGACATGAGTTCGGAAAACTATTCATACCTTCAACGTGTACAAGAAGTGACTAAAAATACTCTTCGCACAAAAAAACAAACACGTTGGCATGCCTTTTGTTCCTCAATTTCTCCTTCAATACCTTCATCAGTTGTTTGGCGTAATATTAGAAAATTTCGCTGTTGTTTTTCATCTTGTTCTTACGGTGGTGCCATTCCCTCTCAATCTATAAACACTTTTCTAGATAAACTTGCCCCCCTCTTCTGCTCCTTTGAGAGAGGAGCTACCTCAAAGTATTCCATGTGATTCTTTTTTTGATCCCTTAGAGCGTCCATTTTCTTTATATGAATTAAAGCTCGTCCTTTCTCACGTTCAAGATTCAGCTCCTGGTTTAGACGGTATTCCATATTCACTACTTGCCAAATGTAATGATCAAATTTTATCCTATTATTTAAATATCATTAACGTTTTGTTTGACATAGGCTTTGTTCCTGACTGTTGGCGGACTCAAGTAATTATTCCTATCTTGAAACCTGACAAAAATCCTAACGACGGCTCTTCTTATAGACCGATCGCTCTATCCTCAACTCTAATTAAAACCTTTGAACATATGATCAAGAACCGTCTTGAATGGTATGTAGAAAGTCATGGATTGTTATCAAATTCCCAATATGGATTCAGAAAAGGTAAAAGCGCATATGACAGTCTTTCTATCTTCACCACAGATATTAGACTAGCATTTTCGAGAAATGAATCGGTCCTTGCTGCTTTCCTTGATATTTCTTCTGCTTACGATAATGTCAGACTCAACATCCTTAGAGAAAAGATGTTTAAGCTTAATATATCCAAAAAACTTACAAATTTGATTATCAATTTATTTCTAGATCGATATATACATATTAAAATTGATGATGATCTAAAATATACTCGAAAGGTTTTTAAAGGCCTTCCACAAGGCTCTGTTTTAAGTCCTTTATTATACAATATTTATACGTCAGATTTGGACCAGTCTATTTCAAAGTGTAGAATTTTGCAATATGCTGATGATATCTTAGTTTATGTTAATGATAAATGTATAGAATCTTGTGCTAATGCGATAGAACAAGATCTCCTCTCTATGGCCTCTTGGTTAGATGATCATGGGCTAGAACTTTCCCCAAATAAAAGTAATACAGTAATTTTTTCTCGCAAAAGAGTTTTACCTGAAATCCAAGTTCGCCTTTTTGATTATCCGCTCGTAAATATTCAACAAGTTAAATTCCTTGGTGTAATTCTTGATAATAAATTATCCGGCATGCCTCATATAATTTATACCCAAAAAAAAATGCGAAAAAAATATAAACATTCTTAGAGCTTTGTGCGGGGTATGGTGGGGCGCTCATCCATATTATTTAAAATTAATTTATAATGCAATTATAAGAAGCCGATTAGATTATGCCTCATTTCTTCTTGAACCAGCTAGTAAAAAAGGATTAAAAATATTAGATATCATTCAACACAAGTCTTTAAGATTAATTATAGGCGCTATGAATTCGTCGCCTATCAATGCCTTGCAGATTGAATGCGGTGATCCTCCACTTTTTATTAGACGACAATATTTATCGGATTCCTTTTTTTATCGGGTTCTTCAATTTTCAAACCATCCATTACTACCTAAAATTCGTTTGCTTTCTCAGTACATTTCAATTAATTCAGGAAAATACTGGCGTAATAAAGAAACTCCTAACCTAGTTAAAAGCTATGAACATTATAATTCCTTACTAGATCCTATTTATAGGTCGGCGACTCTGCCTCTTTTCTCCAATTCGTTTGAAGTTGCACTTTTCAAACCCAATGTTATATTAGATATAGGATTAAATAAATTTTCTATTGAATCAAATAAAAGATTTGTATTTACGTTGGACAAGAATTTCCCAGATTGTCATTATATTTTTACAGATGCTTCTAAGACTAACTCAAAAGGTTGTACTGGATATGCAATATACCATCAAAATTGGAGAATAGTTCAAAAAATGAAAAGTCCTCCCGAATCTTCAGTTTTTACTGGAGAAATGTTAGCCATTTTACAATCAATAAAATATTGCTATTTTTTTTAAATTAAAATCAAGCGTGATATTTTCAGATTCTCTTAGTTCTTTACAAGCATTGTTATGTAATCCTTTCTATGACATTTCCCGCAATCCTTTGATATTTGAAATTAAGAAACTTCTATTCTTATACCAATTTCAAAACATCAACATTTCTCTCGTTTGGATTCCGAGTCATATTGGTATATCTGGTAATGAATATGCTGACAAACTTGCTAAACAAGCTATAGTCTGTGGGGATACTTTCTTATTTAAAAATTATTGCTACGACCTTATAAGAACTACGAAATTAGTATATAGAGATAGATGGTCAAAACATTGGAACAAAACCAAAACGACAAAAGGCTGTCACTATGCCAAAATTCAACCCATCATTCCTTCTAAGCCTTGGTTTTATAAATTATCCTTAAATAAGAAACATACATCAATGTTATGTAGAATGCGCTTGGGTCACTGCTGTAATTCGGTTCACCTTGCTAGGCTTCATATTAAAAATTCTTCAATATGTGAATGTGGTTTGGATATTGGTGACCTCAACCATATTTTCTTCTCGTGTCCGTTATATGATCATACTTCATTATTTAACACTTTGGTAAATCTTAAAATTCCTCTTCCTACAGAAATTTGTTCTCTTTTAATTTTTTCTAAAAAAAGTAAAAATGTTTTCAATTGTCTTATGGAATTTTTAGATTTAAATAATATTAGATTATAAAATTTTATTCATTATTTAGCTATCAATCGTCTTTATTTAGTAATACTTATTATTTTTAATGTGGTATTGAGTTTAGTATTATTTTAATTCAACCTAATATCCATCATTTATTTAATATACTTCAGTACAAGTCATTTCATGATTCATTATTATAGTATTCTATGGTTCTTAACATTATGATTTTGGTTTTTAATCAGAATCGTAGTTTCTCTTTAGATTGTCCGTCGTTTCGTTTCAAGTTACAAGTATTTTTATTGACTGGAGGTTGGCAGTAATTGTTAGGTTGCCATATAAAAAAAAAAAAAATACATAGGTACCTATAGGTACCTACATAAAGTGTTTACAAATCAAATTAAATTTTTAATTTTAGTGATTAGTGATATGAGATGAGTGTTCTTATCACTAATGAAGAATTTAGTATAATTGATCACCAGAATTATATCTCAAAAATTTATGACAAAGTAAATACATCAAGCGAGCATAAATCTTTCATTATTAAATCAAGTATCTTTTCAATAACGGATGATAATTCTTGCGTACTAAAAACTCATACTTCTAGGAAACGAAAAAAATTGGATGTTATTCATGATGAGGTACATAGTAATTACTATTTAAAATTAGTATCTTAGAATACTTTCAAAATCTAGTTTCTGTTTCTAGGCGTCTTGTGTACGTGCCAAGCTTGAAAAGGTTTTATTAAAAGTGCCACCTGAAATATATAACCAATTTCGATATAACTACAACTTACTAAGTACAACCGCAGTTAGAAATATAGCAAAGGATTTATTTGAAACTACTGCGTTTTCACACAATGGTATATTAGGAGGCAATGATTCTAATTTTCCTTTGAAATGTAAAGTTAATGATGACTACTTTCTCTTACCTCGTAAATCACGGTGGGTGAACATTTTTTCTAATTTATTTAATATATATATATATATATATATATATATATATATATTAATATTATTTGAGCCGTGGTAGCTCAGATAGTTAGCTCTCTCTGTAAATTTCACAGTATGCGAGCAAACCGGGTACAATCCCCGCCGGCACCAATGAAATTGTTAATTGCAATTTTAAGTGCTGATTTACCACATGCTCGGCGGTGAAGGAAAACATCGTGAGAAAACTTACATGTCAGAGAAATAAGAAAAAAAATATTTCGAAGACATGTGAAGTTCGCCAACATGCATTGGGGCAGCGTGGCGGACAATTCCTTGCCCTAAAACCCTCTCAGAAATGAGCGGAGGAGGCCTGTGCCCAGCTGTGGGATGTATATAGGCTGTAACTTTACTTTTATATATATTAATAATATTAATATATATATTATAATCTTAATAATTTTATTATTTTATACATACCTTTTTTATAAGTGGTAGAGCCATGTTGCAACTATATAATGGTTGTAGAACGAATAGGTAAGCTCGACTGGGGAAGGACCATGCTCTCACAGAATACCAGCATAAAATAGCAGTTTAATATAGTGCATGATGAGTGTAGAGATCCTGAGACCCTTTATTACTGGAAATGAGGCATTCCATCTTAGTCCTCAGGGGTGACAACGCATCTCCATTTTCATTCTTAATCGAGGATAAATGTAGATGTCTATGGTTCACAGCATCCAGTTTCCATCAGGTACTGTGTGCTTGTTTGTCACACTTATTGTATAAAATAAAAAAATACCGAGTTTTACACTTGTAATAATCTAATACTAAAAACGCAGAGTTCAAAAAGTAGCGAGTAATTTGGATAACTATTAGCTAAAATATGGGTTTGGATGGAAGATGACGGCTAGCCCATTGCCTACACAATTACAAACATAATATCTCTTTAGTCATCTATAACCACATGTTAAGCATGAAACAGTTGGCAGATTATTTTTTGCTATAGGACCCCACATAAACATGAGATCCAGACTGACATGGGACAATTATAATTGTTTCTTACACATGTAACAAGCTTACTTAAATTTAAAACTTACAATATAGTAACTCTTCACTTATGGTTACATTTTTTTAGTTAAAAATTGAATTCTCTTTACATCTGTTTTAGCCACTGTTTTGGCTTTTATATGACTTACATATGCTTATTCTAACAACTTAAGTCCTGTGTAGTGGCAGTGTAAGAATATCAACCATAAAACCATATCCAACACACACATATAATAGTGGGTGACTATCTTTACCGTCTGGAAAATAATATGGTGTTTTGTGTAAGTGGAATAGAAGCTATCCTCGAAAGTATTTGTAAAATATAACAAAATATAACTGAATAGGAAAAATTTCCGAATATCCAAAAATATATGTGGTAGAGCCGTGCTGCAGTTATATTAGTAGTTTAGTTGTAGCACAAATGGGTTGGCTCGACCAGGGAAGGATCACACTCTCACAGAATATTAGCATAAAATTACTATTTTAGCTTAAGCCTATTTTAGTTTAAGCTACTGCTTAATGCTGCTGTGTTTCGTATGGTGAGTGTAGAGAACCTGAGACCCTTTTTACTGGAAACGAGACATTCCATCTTAGTCCTCTCAGGTGACAACGCATCTGATGTCAATGTCTATGGGCCTCAGTAAACACTTACCATCAGGTGGACTGTGTGCTCGTTTGTCACCTTATAAATATAAAAAATACATTAAAAAAAACCATCACACATAATCCTGTGGACACAGCTTAAGAACATACAGTTAGTTATTGTGTTTTTTGTTGTTGGAAAAGCCAACATAAACAATAAATTGCTATCAGAATGGGAAGTAATAAAGAAACAAAGAACTGATTTTATTTTGTTTAAGCAAATTCCTGTGTATGTGGAAACTGGTGAAACTTTAATTCCTTATGTTTAAATGAGTACGACCCATGGGTTTTTACCGCACATGTAGTGTGAACCATTTTAATTTACTTGTGTGACAAGTCAACCCTAATGTACAGCTCGCTTGCGCTCTGCCTGCTTCTTGCCCCTGCACGGCAATGCAAGATTGCCCCATCTAACCTTCTGATGACCGACTGTTAACCTGCACCTGCACCCCCCAGACTCCTCCGGGGAGGGTCCATATTAATATCAGGCATAGTGTGGACGTCCAGTCAACATGGCCCACACAGTACCAGGACTCCCGGCCTCAAACCATCCTCCGATCCCGACCTCTGAGTAGCCGGATTACAGGAGATGCCACGCTCCCAGTCTATGACCGACTGTTGGTAGTAGTTATACTGTGCCGTGAGTGTCGTAAGAGGTGACAAAGTGAAACTGAAACAAGAAATGGGCAGCAGCGTCTTCCTGATAGCAACTGAAAGTAATAAAAAAACTGCAGGTGCAGCTTGCACTTTGTATAACAGTGAGCTTTAATAGGCTATAATAAAAATAAATAGACACACGATAAACTTAAAAATGAGGATATCCGCAGTAGAACCAGAGTGTCCGACATAGCCCAACGGATTAGTAAGCTGAAGTGGCAATGGGCCGGTCATAAAGCTCAAAGAACCGATAATTGTTGGGGAAAAAAAGTTCTCGAGTGGCAGCCTCGTACCGATAGGCGAAGTGTAGGGCGACCCCCCACTAGTTGGAGTGACGACCTGGTAAGACATGCAGGAAGTCGATGGATGCAGGTGGCTCAGGACCGTGCTTTGTGGCATACCTTGGGGGAGGCCTATGTTCAGCAGTGGACTTGTGAAGGGCTGTGATGATGATGATGATGAAATAGACACACATGACTATGATTTTGTGTATATCAATGCTAGAGCTTATACAACTTGTATGTGCCAATCAACCAATCACCATTGACCTAACTGTGAATAATGTTATCTTTACAAATATCTATCACAAATAAGTATCGTAAATGAGCTGTGGTTAGGGTTCGCTGTAAATTTCATAGTATGCAATCAAACTCACTTAATAGTGTTTATAGCATTGTTAATATTCTTTAAAAAAAAATAAAAAAAAATATAAATATAAAAAACTGGGTATTGAATCCCGCTGGCACCAATAAAGTTGTTAATTGCAAGTTGAAGTACTTATTTACCATGTGCTCAGTGGTGAAAGAAAACATAGTGAGGAAACGTACATATCTGAGAAATAAGACGAAAGAAAAATTATTTCGAAGATATATGAAGTTTGCCAAAACGCATTGAGGCAGCTCGGCGGACCCTTCCTTGCACTATAACCTTCTCAGAAATGAGAAGAGGCTTGTGCTCAGCAGTGGGATGTATATAGGCTTTAACTTTACCTTTTACCTAAAATTTATTTTATTTTAAATCCGTTCTAATTTTGTGTGCTTACTTCTAATCAAAGGTTTTTTTGTGGGGATGTGATAGAGCAGTGTAAAAAACTGGATGGGAAAAAGTTTGACATTGTGATAGCTGATCCTCCATGGTGGAATAAATATATAAGAAGACTGAAAGCTGCAAATACAAAGCTAAGGTATTCAAATAAGTTATTGTTTCAAGATTCTGAAAGAAAGCGTGACACTAACTAAATTGCCTTGCGGTTAGAGTAGTTGGCCTAGCTATGTTTTTAACTGTTCTGGGTTTCAATTTGCCGAAGTCAATGTAATTGTATATAAACACACAAATTGTTTGTTTTTGAGATTTTGAGTCTTGATGTATTGTAACATTCACTTGTTCTCCGAAATTACATTCCAAACTAGCTCCACTCGTCTGATTAAGTTGGTATGCTAGTAAGTGACACTATGAAATCTCCTCTGCTATTGATAAAATGCTCAGGAGAAAAAAGACTATCATCATTGTCATCATGTCTGACATTATAAAGTGTTTAGGACACTAAATGCTTGCCTTGTAACACCACAGAATTCATAATTGCATATGTAATGCTTATTTACCACATTTTCACTGGTAAAACTATGTAACGGAAATTCATACAGGGTTATAGTTCAAAGAGTATCCAAGTTTTTGAAAGTACGGAGCTTCTATTTTTATATGAAATTATCTCAAATTGATTGTTATTTATGAGCAACTTGTACGGGTACGGGCGTTCGTCTATGTGCAATTTAATTCATAATGTGTGTGCTGACCAAGCGACCCTTATGAATGTGTGTGTGCGTAGTAAAATAGTAGGCGTTAGATATTTATGATTGACAATCAATTAAAATAATGCATTACCACGCATTCTGAATTCAAAAGATAAAAAGGACAAAATGTTTGAGGTTTTTTTTTAATTAATTTTTTTACCATCCGCCTGTATTACTAATTCTAACGTTCTCTGCAAATTTGGGCGTATATTGCAGAATAACCCTGTATGGTTGAGAATAAATATATTTCAACAGTTTATCTGTTCCCCCGTAGCTGCAATGGAACATTATGCAGCTCCGCCTAGTTTTATACACACACAAAATGTCAAAATCTTGTTTGTTAAGTGGATACCATTGTAATGCAAAAAAAATATTTTATAAAGATTCTCCATTTTTAAATTATATACTCTACATTACAGTTATTCTATGATGTACAATGAGGAAATTGCATTAATACCTGTAAAAAATCTCTTTGCGGATAACTGCCTTGTTGCAGTTTGGTGTACAAATTCACCAAGCAATGTGACTGCTGTGAAAGACTTAATATTTCCTAATTGGGGAGTTGAGTACGTAACTACTTGGTACTGGTTAAAAGTAACAACAGGTTTTAAACCAGTTTGTGATTTTGGATCAGGGAGCAAGAAGCAACCTTATGAGAGGATAATATTTGGAAAAGTTGGCGAAGTTGGACGTATTCCAAAAGAACATTTGATCATAAGTGTACCAAGCGCGTTACATTCACATAAGCCACCATTGTTAGGTTAGTGTTTTTACCAGATTTCACTTTATTTGTTTTATTGCTTGATTTTTTTTAGTATATTACTATATAGTATTGTCATATTTTTTATTGTTATATACAACATGTAACATAATTAACGCACATCCTGGAAGTAATTTGTTCAGAATTGTTTACTGAATCAATTCCTATCATATTTAATATAGGTAATTTTTTATCCCAAAAATAATTAAAACTGCGTAAATTACAGTCACACTAAATCTGTACAGTCAAAACAAACTGAAATGGACCGTAACTTAAGGCAATAAGAGACTTTTAAGAGTGCAGTTTTATTTGTATTATTACTAATTCTGTCATTCAATAAAAATAAAGAAAAATGATTTTTATTTCAAGCTTGTTAAAGTCTGCGTTCGTGGATTTGTACTGTGACCACCCAACATTCTTCCGGAATTAGTATAACTAATTTGATAAATAATCAGTGCATAAAAATGTTTAACTAAAAATTCAGTGTATGTATTATGATTATAACATAATACACTAATTGGGGTGTCTGAGAGTGTGCGTTAAATACGTTACATATTGTATAATATTATTATTGGAATAATATATTATTTTATAATATTATCCTATTTTTTAATAAGTGAGAGAGATAAATATGCACACATTTCACCTGACGGTAAGTCGATGGTTTGGCCCTTTTGAGCAAAAACACAAATTGATAGTTTTCAGTTGCGTTGTAGTCGACTTGATGTCTCTGATACCTTCTCTCTATCCACCTTCAAGTTTTTTACTTAAGCATTCTATTGAGCCTAAAAAAGTTACGACAAGGGAGTGCGTCTATAAGTGTAGTTGAGAGTTGATGAAGTTGATTTATGTCAGTATTTGGAAGTAGTTCCCATGTGCAATATAAGAAAAGAGGTCATACGTGGTAGAGCCATGCTGCAGTTATTTTAGTAGTATAGTTGTAGCATGAATGGATCGGATCGACCGGAGAAGGACCACGATCTTACAGCATACCAGCATAAAATAGTAGCTTAATGCTGCTGTGTTTCGTATGGTTAGTGTAGGGAACCGGAGATCCTTTTTACTGGAAATGTGGAATTCCATCTTGGTCCTCACGGGAGGCACTGCATCTGCCTTTTGATTCGTAATCGAGGATAGATGAAGATTTCCAAGGGCTGCGGTAACCACTTTCTATCAGGTGGACTATGTGCTCGTTTGTTACCCTATTCTATAAAAAAGGTCATTATTCTCATGACGACTTACAGCCTCCCGAACAAGCCGGTTTCCGAAAAGGCTTTAGTACCATAGACCACATACATACCCTTCGGCAGATTGTACAGAAGACCGAAGAGTACAATCTGCCACTTTGCCTGGCGTATGTGGACTATGAGAAAGCCTTTGATTCCGACAAAATTTGGGCGGTGCTACAGTCTCTTTAGCGGTGCCAAGTTGACTGTCGGTATATCGAAGTGCTGAAGTGTTTGTACAGTAGGGCTACGATGGCTATCCGAGTACAGAACCAGAGTACGAAACCTATCCAACTGCAGAGAGGTTTAAGACCAGGTGACGTTATATCTCCGAAACTTCACCGCTGCGTTAGAAGACGTTTTTAAGCTACTGGACTGGAAAGGATACGTTATTAACATCAATGGCGAGTACATCACTCACCTTCGATTTGCCCACGATATAGTCCTTATGGCAGAATCGCTGGAGGACTTAAGCACTATGCTCAATGACCTCAATAGTGCCCCCCAACGGATAGATCTTAAGATGAACATGGACAAAACAAAGATCATGTTTAATGTCCATGTCATACCTATGCCCGTAGTGGTTGGGAGCACTAAGCTCGAAGTTGTTGACGAGTACGTTTACTTGGGACAAATAGTCGACTAGGTAAGTCCAACTTCGACCGAGAGGTCAATCGACGGATTCAACTCGGCTGGGCAGCGTTCGGGAAATTACGACACATCTTCTCGTCAGGTATACCTCAAAACGTGAAAACTAAATTGTACAACCAGTGCGTGTTGCCAGTGATGACCTATGGAACCGAGACGTGGTTTGAGGACGCTCAAAGTCGCTCAGCGAGCTATGGAGAGAGCTATGCTCGGGTTTTCTCTGCGTGATAAACTTAGAAATGAGGATATCCGCAGTAGAACCAGAGTGACCGACATAGCCCAACGGATTAGTAAGCTGAAGTGGCAATGGGCCGGCCATGTAGTTCGAAGAACCGACAACCGTTGGGGAAAAAGGTTTGGAGTGGCAGCCTCGTACCGGTAGGCGAAGTGTAGGGCGACCCCCCACTAGATGGAGTGACGACCTTGTAAGACATGCAGGAAGTCGATGGATGCAGGTGGCTTAGGGCCGTGCTTTGTGGCACACCTTGGGTGAGGCCTATGTTCAGCAGTGGACGTGAAGGGCTGTAATGATGATAATGATGATGATTCTCATGACTGGACGCTATGTGCAATTTGCTGATTTCTATAAATCGAACCAGTTCAATTTTACTATTTTTAATAAATTTTCACGTCATCTTGTTTACATTTAATTTGTTATAATTTACTTAACATATTGCCTTGCAGATATTTTAAAACCTTATGTGATAGCGGAACATCCTCAAGTATTGGAGCTGTTTGCAAGATATTTATTACCAAATACAACTAGTGTGGGTTTCGAACCTTTAAAGTGGCAACATATCTCACTTTATGAAAGTATTGAAGAGATATCATGTTGACTTTGTTGACTCTTAAACTAGGAAAAAAAGCAATATTGTGAGAAACTTTGAGTAAATGTCTAATTTTTTAATAAGCAGTTTATTTTGTTTTTCGTATCTAGTACTACATATTTTCCTGATGGTGTTATAATAAACGTCAGAAAAATCCATTAGGCTTCAACCAAAGCATCATTTGTTTGTGCCAAAAAGTATTATTTAAAGAATCATGCCCACTCTCCATACATTGACCTGTCACTTGATTCCTTCGAAAAAATGCACCTCCTTTCATCGAATAGTATAGGACTATGACACCACTAACGAAAGTGGAATTTTGATATAGGTAAATTCATGTCTTTATCTTGAATTTGATTGTTCAAAAACACGATTGTATAATTTTGACTCGATCATAATTGTTTGCGAAAACACCTCTAAAAATACTATAGTTGAAATTACAACGAAATTAATTAACCTATATGCTTTGGAATCACTCAAATATATTCATAACATCAATATTCATAATTTACTTGTTCATTATTTTGATTACTCAAATCAATAATTTTTAAAAAAATTATTTTAAGATTCTGACAATTTCTAACCGCTTTTAATCGTCGCGGGCGCTACGCAATTTTAGACCTTATGACGGCGTTTTTTTCAAGTTTTTTTAGAAATTATGTTTTCACTCGGATCAGTACGGCGATAGCCTTTTTGATGTGTCGTCTTAACAGGTCGCTCTAGCTACAATTATTGTTGTATAAAAACAATTATTGTTTATAATAGCATAATAACTTATCATCTTTTCATTTAGAGGACAGGGAAAAATGATATTTAGTAAAATAAGTTTTTGAGGATAAAACAGCTTTTAGATTAGGTCTATACACTTATTTTTCTTTCCAAACCATAGTATAAAACCATAAAAAATCGTATCTAATCATATATCACATAAATTAATAAGTTATAAAAAAAAACAATTGGTTATTTTTGAACATTCATTAACCACATGACGAATAAACAAGTTTTCCGTAGTCTGAAACGGAACGTGTAAAACACGTTTATTTATATATTTTGGCATGGCTTCTGGACCTTTGAGCCACTAAAACACGTTTCGTCTCCAAATTCTATTGAGAATGAGAAACATAGTTACATTACTTTTTTCCTGGCTTTATTTGAAAATTCAATTATGCGATACGAAATAACCAAAAAATGTGCAATTTTATAAGATATTTTATATCACTAGATGCGTTAGAAAATTTTGAAGTCAAGACTGGACATGAGACACACCAATTTAATTTGTCATATGTGGGGATTTTGTCAATAGCGTTGTTCTGAAAATGTAAGAGGCGACAGAGGGAAACAAAACAGGAGATTGGGCAACAGCATCGTTCTGATAACAACTCAAAATATAATACGGCGGTTGCCTACCCTACCCTAAAGCCTCATTTACATTGAGGCCACTGCCACTGCTCCTCGCGCTGCCGGCAATACTTCGCTAAATACTGCCGTAGCAGGATCGCGGCAAGTGTGTATTTACACTCTGCCCTACCACTCATATCACTTTCGGCTTTCGCCTATGGCAGACGTCGAAATAATTACAGCGTCCGCGCTGTGTCTTCTTGCAATACAAAATTATGTTAATAATTTAAAAAGATATCAAGTTCAAAAGAAGATAGATAGAAAATTTATTTGCTTAAAAACATGATATGAAATACAGCTAATTACACAAACCCAATGTTACATTTTAAAATTATTGCATTGCTTAAGAGTTAGGTACAAAAATATTATATGAGATTAGTTAAGCTATTATTATTTTAATAATTACACTACAGTATAAATTAATTCATCATTTTAATTAAAATAAAATTATAATTTAAAAATCTCATGCTATTATGCAAATATTACCATTTAACTTATTTTACATTTTAATAAATAAATAATCAATATGAGTTACTAATCGTTTTTGGAAATAAAATGTCAATGTTCATTAATTACTTAAACTAAATTTTAGACACAGCGCCGACGCTGTAATTGTTTCGACGTCTGCCATAGTCGAAAGCCAAAAGTGACGTGAGTGGTAGGGCAGAATGTAAATACACACTTCCCGCGATCCTGCTACGGCAATATTTAGCGAAGTATTGCCGGCAGCGCAAGGAACAGTGGGAGGGGCTGAATGTAAATGAGGCTTAAGGCTACAGTCTTTTAAAGTTGACTCACATCGAATCATTAGCGCCACTTTGATTTCTTTTTTTACAGCAAATTATTGTTTCAGAGTAAAATATTTTGATAACACATAAATACCCAGATTATAAGTAATGGCTAAATTTTTTTTTTGGTTCATCTATGTGGTCTATGTTAGATAAATCAAACGGTAAATAGAGCTCTCTCGCACCCAACGCAATTTCGAGCTTTGTTCGTGTACCATTATAAGGCAATCGATAATAAAAAGGCGAAATCTATTCAGCGCGTTAATAGCTAAACATCTTCATCTCCAAAATGTGCTGTTTCTTTTTTTCTAAATATCTTTCATTGTCTTAAATAAGAGGTCTCAATTTCGTTAAATTTCGCTGTTTTCGCCTCATAAAAAACTATTTGTTTCATAGCAATAGCTGAAAATATTTATGCTATAATTATTTTTTTCTCAAGCTCTGCAATTTAATTCATAATGTGTGTGCTGACCAAGCGACCCTTACGAATGTGTGTGTGCGTAGTAAAATAGTAGGCGTTAGATATTTATGATTGACAATCAATTAAAATAATGCATTACCACGCATTCTGAATTCAAAAGATAAAAAGGACAAAATGTTTGAGGTTTTTTTTAATTAATTTTTTTACCATCCGCCTGTATTACTAATTCTAACGTTCTCTGCAAATTTGGGCGTATATTGCAGAATAACCCTGTATGGTTGAGAATAAATATATTTCAACAGTTTATCTGTTCCCCGTAGCTGCAATGGAACATTATGCAGCTCCGCCTAGTTTTATACACACACAAAATGTCAAAATCTTGTTTGTTAAGTGGATACCATTGTAATGCAAAAAAAATATTTTATAAAGATTCTCTATTTTTAAATTATATACTCTACATTACAGTTATTCTATGATGTACAATGAGGAAATTGCATTAATACCTGTAAAAAATCTCTTTGCGGATAACTGCCTTGTTGCAGTTTGGTGTACAAATTCACCAAGCAATGTGACTGCTGTGAAAGACTTAATATTTCCTAATTGGGGAGTTGAGTACGTAACTACTTGGTACTGGTTAAAAGTAACAACAGGTTTTAAACCAGTTTGTGATTTTGGATCAGGGAGCAAGAAGCAACCTTATGAGAGGATAATATTTGGAAAAGTTGGCGAAGTTGGACGTATTCCAAAAGAACATTTGATCATAAGTGTACCAAGCGCGTTACATTCACATAAGCCACCATTGTTAGGTTAGTGTTTTTACCAGATTTCACTTTATTTGTTTTATTGCTTGATTTTTTTTAGTATATTACTATATAGTATTGTCATATTTTTTATTGTTATATACAACATGTAACATAATTAACGCACATCCTGGAAGTAATTTGTTCAGAATTGTTTACTGAATCAATTCCTATCATATTTAATATAGGTAATTTTTTATCCCAAAAATAATTAAAACTGCGTAAATTACAGTCACACTAAATCTGTACAGTCAAAACAAACTGAAATGGACCGTAACTTAAGGCAATAAGAGACTTTTAAGAGTGCAGTTTTATTTGTATTATTACTAATTCTGTCATTCAATAAAAATAAAGAAAAATGATTTTTATTTCAAGCTTGTTAAAGTCTGCGTTCGTGGATTTGTACTGTGACCACCCAACATTCTTCCGGAATTAGTATAACTAATTTGATAAATAATCAGTGCATAAAAATGTTTAACTAAAAATTCAGTGTATGTATTATGATTATAACATAATACACTAATTGGGGTGTCTGAGAGTGTGCGTTAAATACGTTACATATTGTATAATATTATTATTGGAATAATATATTATTTTATAATATTATCCTATTTTTTAATAAGTGAGAGAGATAAATATGCACACATTTCACCTGACGGTAAGTCGATGGTTTGGCCCTTTTGAGCAAAAACACAAATTGATAGTTTTCAGTTGCGTTGTAGTCGACTTGATGTCTCTGATACCTTCTCTCTATCCACCTTCAAGTTTTTTACTTAAGCATTCTATTGAGCCTAAAAAAGTTACGACAAGGGAGTGCGTCTATAAGTGTAGTTGAGAGTTGATGAAGTTGATTTATGTCAGTATTTGGAAGTAGTTCCCATGTGCAATATAAGAAAAGAGGTCATACGTGGTAGAGCCATGCTGCAGTTATTTTAGTAGTATAGTTGTAGCATGAATGGATCGGATCGACCGGAGAAGGACCACGATCTTACAGCATACCAGCATAAAATAGTAGCTTAATGCTGCTGTGTTTCGTATGGTTAGTGTAGGGAACCGGAGATCCTTTTTACTGGAAATGTGGAATTCCATCTTGGTCCTCACGGGAGGCACTGCATCTGCCTTTTGATTCGTAATCGAGGATAGATGAAGATTTCCAAGGGCTGCGGTAACCACTTTCTATCAGGTGGACTATGTGCTCGTTTGTTACCCTATTCTATAAAAAAAGGTCATTATTCTCATGACGACTTACAGCCTCCCGAACAAGCCGGTTTCCGAAAAGGCTTTAGTACCATAGACCACATACATACCCTTCGGCAGATTGTACAGAAGACCGAAGAGTACAATCTGCCACTTTGCCTGGCGTATGTGGACTATGAGAAAGCCTTTGATTCCGACGAAATTTGGGCGGTGCTACAGTCTCTTCAGCGGTGCCAAGTTGACTGTCGGTATATCGAAGTGCTGAAGTGTTTGTACAGTAGGGCTACGATGGCTATCCGAGTACACAACCAGAGTACGAAACCTATCCAACTGCAGAGAGGTTTAAGACCAGGTGACGTTATATCTCCGAAACTTCATCGCTGCCTTAGAAGACGTTTTTAAGCTACTGGACTGGAAAGGATACGTTATTAACAGTACATCACTCACCTTCGATTTGCCCACGATATAGTCCTTATGGCAGAATCGCTAGAGGACTTAAGCACTATGCTCAATGACCTCAATAGTGCCTCCCAACGGATAGATCTTAAGATGAACATGGACAAAACAAAGATCATGTTTAATGTCCATGTCATACCTATGCCCGTAGTGGTTGGGAGCACTAAGCTCGAAGTTGTTGACGAGTACGTTTACTTGGGACAAATAGTCGACTAGGTAAGTCCAACTTCGACCGAGAGGTCAATCGACGGATTCAACTCGGCTGGGCAGCGTTCGGGAAATTACGACACATCTTCTCGTCAGGTATACCTCAAAACGTGAAAACTAAATTGTACAACCAGTGCGTGTTGCCAGTGATGACCTATGGAACCGAGACGTGGTTTGAGGACGCTCAAAGTCGCTCAGCGAGCTATGGAGAGAGCTATGCTCGGGTTTTCTCTGCGTGATAAACTTAGAAATGAGGATATCCGCAGTAGAACCAGAGTGACCGACATAGCCCAACGGATTAGTAAGCTGAAGTGGCAATGGGCCGGCCATGTAGTTCGAAGAACCGACAACCGTTGGGGAAAAAGGTTTGGAGTGGCAGCCTCGTACCGGTAGGCGAAGTGTAGGGCGACCCCCCACTAGATGGAGTGACGACCTTGTAAGACATGCAGGAAGTCGATGGATGCAGGTGGCTTAGGGCCGTGCTTTGTGGCATACCTTGGGGGAGGCCTATGTTCAGCAGTGGACGTGAAGGGCTGTAATGATGATAATGATGATGATTCTCATGACTGGACGCTATGTGCAATTTGCTGATTTCTATAAATCGAACCAGTTCAATTTTACTATTTTTAATAAATTTTAACAGTCATCTTGTTTACATTTAATTTGTTATAATTTACTTAACATATTGCCTTGCAGATATTTTAAAACCTTATGTGATAGCGGAACATCCTCAAGTATTGGAGCTGTTTGCAAGATATTTATTACCAAATACAACTAGTGTGGGTTTCGAACCTTTAAAGTGGCAACATATCTCACTTTATGAAAGTATTGAAGAGATATCATGTTGACTTTGTTGACTCTTAAACTAGGAAAAAAAGTAATATTGTGAGAAACTTTGAGTAAATGTCTAATTTTTTAATAAGCAGTTTATTTTGTTTTTCGTATCTAGTACTACATATTTTCCTGATGGTGTTATAATAAACGACAGAAAAATCCATTAGGCTTCAACCAAAGCATCATTTGTTTGTGCCAAAAAGTATTATTTAAAGAATCATGCCCACTCTCCATACATTGACCTGTCACTTGATTCCTTCGAAAAAATGCACCTCCTTTCATCGAATAGTATAGGACTATGACACCACTAACGAAAGTGGAATTTTGATATAGGTAAATTCATGTCTTTATCTTGAATTTGATTGTTCAAAAACACGATTGTATAATTTTGACTCGATCATAATTGTTTGCGAAAACACCTCTAAAAATCACTATAGTTGAAATTACAACGAAATTAATTAACCTATATGCTTTGGAATCACTCAAATATATTCATAACATCAATATTCATAATTTACTTGTTCATTATTTTGATTACTCAAATCAATAATTTTTAAAAAAATTATTTTAAGATTCTGACAATTTCTAAGCGCTTTTAATCGTCGCGGACGCTACGCAATTTTAGACCTTATGACGGCGTTTTTTCAAGTTTTTTTAGAAATTATGTATTCACTCGGATCAGTACGGCGATAGCCTTTTTGATGTATCATCTTAACAGGTCGCTCTAGCTACAACTATTGTTGTATAAAAACAATTATTGTTTATAATAGCATAATAACTTATCATCTTTTCATTTAGAGGACAGGGAAAAATGATATTTAGTAAAATAAGTTTTTGAGGATAAAACAGCTTTTAGATTAGGTCTATACACTTATTTTTCTTTCCAAACCATAGTATAAAACCATAAAAATCGTATCTAATCATATATCACATAAATTAATAAGTTATAAAAAAAACAATTGGTTATTTTTGAACATTCATTAACCACATGACGAATAAACAAGTTTTCCGTAGTCTGAAACGGAACGTGTAAAACACGTTTATTTATATATTTTGGCATAGCTCCTGGACCTTTGAGCCACTAAAACACGTTTCGTCTCCAAATTCTATTGAGAATGAGAAACATAGTTACATTACTTTTTTCCTGGCTTTATTTGAAAATTCAATTATGCGATACGAAATAACCAAAAAATGTGCAATTTTATAAGATATTTTATATCACTAGACGCGTTAGAAAATTTTGAAGTTAAGACTGGACATGAGACACACCAATTTAATTTGTCATATGTGGGGATTTTGTCAATAGCGTTGTTCTGAAAATGTAAGAGGCGACAGAGGGAAACAAAACAGGAGATTGGGCAACAGCATCGTTCTGATAACAACTCAAAATATAATACGGCGGTTGCCTACCCTACCCTAAAGCCTCATTTACATTGAGGCCACTGCCACTGCTCCTCGCGCTGCCGGCAATACTTCGCTAAATACTGCCGTAGCAGGATCGCGGCAAGTGTGTATTTACACTCTGCCCTACCACTCATATCACTTTCGGCTTTCGCCTATGGCAGACGTCGAAATAATTACAGCGTCCGCGCTGTGTCTTCTTGCAATACAAAATTATGTTAATAATTTAAAAAGATATCAAGTTCAAAAGAAGATAGATAGAAAATTTATTTGCTTAAAAACATGATATGAAATACAGCTAATTACACAAACCCAATGTTACATTTTAAAATTATTGCATTGCTTAAGAGTTAGGTACAAAAATATTATATGAGATTAGTTAAGCTATTATTATTTTAATAATTACACTACAGTATAAATTAATTCATCATTTTAATTAAAATAAAATTATAATTTAAAAATCTCATGCTATTATGCAAATATTACCATTTAACTTATTTTACATTTTAATAAATAAATAATCAATATGAGTTACTAATCGTTTTTGGAAATAAAATGTCAATGTTCATTAATTACTTAAACTAAATTTTAGACACAGCGCCGACGCTGTAATTGTTTCGACGTCTGCCATAGTCGAAAGCCAAAAGTGACGTGAGTGGTAGGGCAGAATGTAAATACACACTTCCCGCGATCCTGCTACGGCAGTATTTAGCGAAGTATTGCCGGCAGCGCAAGGAACAGTGGGAGGGGCTGAATGTAAATGAGGCTTAAGGCTACAGTCTTTTAAAGTTGACTCACATCGAATCATTAGCGCCACTTTGATTTCTTTTTTTTACAGCAAATTATTGTTTCAGAGTAAAATATTTTGATAACACATAAATACCCAGATTATAAGTAATGGCTAAATTTTTTTTTTGGTTCATCTATGTGGTCTATGTTAGATAAATCAAACGGTAAATAGAGCTCTCTCGCACCCAACGCAATTTCGAGCTTTGTTCGTGTACCATTATAAGGCAATCGATAATAAAAAGGCGAAATCTATTCAGCGCGTTAATAGCTAAACATCTTCATCTCCAAAATGCGCTGTTTCTTTTTTCTAAATATCTTTCATTGTCTTAAATAAGAGGTCTCAATTTCGTTAAATTTCGCTGTTTTCGCCTCATAAAAAACTATTTGTTTCATAGCAATAGCTGAAAATATTTATGCTATAATTATTTTTTTCTCAAGGGCAGGTGTTTAATTAGACAAATATTAAAAAATAATAATTTAAACCACTTTATTTCAAAATTAATAATTATTTCGATCGACCTATAAAATATTGACTTTATAAACAATAATTGCGGGCAATATTCCTTAGTATTAGTAGCCGCTGAGCGGCTGTAGCGTTCAGACGTCTTGTCTGTGCCAAATTTTTGCACTTCCTCTCGCTCTAACATTCCTCTTTCTCTCTCTTTCCCTAATCTTGGTTGCGCATTGTTACGAATTGAAAGTTGCTCTACTTTATTATTTTTTGCATATAATTCTTTAAGGGTTTATAAATCATTTTGTATTTGTTTTATAACTTTTAATTTCGATATGGACCATAAACGTAAAAAATATGCTTGTACCAGAAAACGAAAATTGAAATCAAACGTTGAAGCAATGAACAGAAATAGAATTCAAAGGTAAGTTTTTTTGTGTTTCATAGTAAAATAGTTAACAACGTTCATATGTGTGAGCACTTGGTTAAATATTAGGTATATAATTAGGTAGGTACTTTTAAGAATAGTTTATAAATGAGTTGCATATTTGTAATGCATATAGGTAAATGCTATACAAAGTTACATTATACTTTAATGAGAAACTATAAGTACAAACAGTCCACTATCACACATATTTATATATGTGTGATAGTGGACTGTTTGTACTTATATAGAAATTATTTTGAGTTTTTTTTTAATCTATTTTAGTATTTAGAACTACTTGACGTACTTGACGGATTTTCGATAGTGTCATCGACTTATTACGAAACCCTCAGTGCACGACTCATTCTAGCACTTGCCAGATTCATTTGAATAATCAATAATACGAGTACATGTTATACAGGTTCTAGATGATTATCTTTTAGAAACCTTTTCAACAAAACAACAAAAATTATACAAACTTAAAATATTTTTTTTTTTGTGTAACGAATTTTGTAATAAAAGCATGGAACAAAAATAGATACGAGGTACAAAATCTGTATGTGAAAATTTGTTAGCTAATTATCAATAATCCTGTATATTAGATAAATTGATACTGGAAAATCTTAGTAGAGCAACTTTCCACGCTACGGCCAGAAAGATAACTGCGGTGGCGGTACATGAAGTGGCGGGGCAGGGAGGGTGTAGATGTGTCACCAGAACGCAATTTTTCTGTTTTGCTCTGAAAGTAATGGGCTCTTAAATGGGGCATAAAATATAAGAAGGCAATCTATGAAGAATGCTTAACATTGGATTTATATATAAATCTGTAATTAATTAATGAATAATTAAAACATGATTAATCAATAATAAATATAATACTTTATTACTTAAAACATTTTAACTGTTTCCATTAGTAATCACAACTTTAGTCTTCATGTTCTTTTTAGGATATCCATCGGGATTCATGGTCTGCCAACGCCAGAAATCAGTACCTGGAATTGATTAGAACATATTATGTTCAGAATAGAATTATTTATTCATCTGCCAAACTATTGATAGTTGAATATTATTAAGATATAAGTAGTACTATTTAATATCAAAAATTTACTAAATACTTCACCCACGATATTAATTGAAATCATAAGATAAATAATATATTACGAAACGTTACTCACACATCTCTTCGAGAGTGTATTTTGTGGTCCAGTCGAGCTCTTCTTTTGCCAGAGTGGCGTCAGCCCACATCGCCGTGATGTCGCCCAAACGTCGTGAAACGTACTTGAGCGGTATCTTGGTGTTTGTAACCCGCTCGAATACATCCACTATCTGTTTTACTGAAACACCTCGGCCAGTCCCCAGATTGTATACCTGCGATTGTAACACAAGAAACTCATTCTCATAATCTTATTTCTTATTTTCTTTTAAAATAAACGTTAGGATTTTCTTCCTACACTATATTTTCTCTTGTCCATGGAAGCCGTTTACATTAATATATTGTGGACATATAAACAGACAGAGGAGGTCATACAAATACTTGTTCCGTGCAGGATTTGAGCGGCCCTCAGTGCTGCAAACAACGCTAAGCTACTGCGACACGGAGCCTTCAAACGAGTGACAAATATCTAGCTTTATAGTTAATCTCAGATCTCGGAGAAAATAAAGAAAATTAGATTCCTTTATTTTTTGAAAATAAACATTATAAAGTTAGAAAAAGGATTAGTATAAATATATTGTTAAAAAACTATCACTATAAAATACATCTAAGATTTCTAGATATGGCGACTACTATCTATCTGTTCAGTTGCCTGTACGTTGTATTATCTGTTGAAAACTGCGGTTTCATTTTCCGTCTAACATCCCAAATATTAAAAATGTGATTGGATAGGTTTTGTGTTCTTCGACAGTTCTTGTCCGCATGAACGGTTTCCACGAGCTTGTCATCTATAATGACATGACACAGGAAATGACTGTAGTAATCTTCTGGGCACTAAAAACTATTTTGTTTTCGAACTGAAAGTTTTCGAGGTTTTGGATTAGAGCACGCGGGTGACAGAGCTTTCTTTACTAGACTTCACCTTTCCAACTTAATGTTAGGTTCACTGTGGGCCTCACCATTCGGTGATCGCTACCAATTTTCACCTTCGCAGTCACATATCACTGAACGTATATCGCCAGGTCGTCATAATGAAGTCAATCAAATTTTTTTGCGAACAGTCGGAGCAGGACTAGGTCAACTTTCTGGCGAGCCGCTTCAGGAAGAATGTTAATCATTGAGGGTTTCTCTTTTTCCATAAAGTCGGCCAGCTGTTAACTCCTTGGATTCCGTTACCATCAGCTCACCGTCCTGTCTTATACCTAGTTTTGCGTTAAAGTCCCATATCAACCGTACTATACTTCGCTACACCTCTTTACCAGGATTTGCAAAGGTTGGTGCGAAAACCTGTATGACCTTCACCAAATACCGCTTAGTAATTCTGAGTACGAGGTACGCAACCGGTACCTAGCGAAAAGTTGAAACAATAACAACATATCTTGGATTTAAAAATGAAATTTATATGAATTCTATTCTAAAATTAACAGAAAGGATCAATCCATATAATATATATAGCACGATAGCACGAGGCTTATAACATAGAAAAAGTAATGTAGAAAAATCTAGGAGCTGAGGTGACACATCAAACGGGTCTGCCCCCGTTTGCACTCTTGTGCAAACTCGTTACCTTTTTTGAGTTGTGCGATTTCGTTGATTTGGCTATTTTGCAGTTTGTCGAGTTTCATGGGTATTTTCCTTTAACCAGCTTTTATGCACCTACAAGACGTGCTAGGTGATACTCTTACGTTGTAACCACACGAAAAAATGCGATAGAAGGGACTTACGACGTAGCCGATTATTGAACCGTGTGAAGCTAGCCCACGAGCGAAGCTAGTGCACTAACTTTACACGTTTTAATGATCGGTTACTTAAGTTCCGTGTTTCGTACATTATTTTATATTATACACGGTGGCTTAAAACCACGTTTAAGTCACGCTCATGCGGGATTTAACTAGCCGATTATTGTACGGTATTTTTTACTTGTCGCGGTTAAAATTTAAAATATTTTATAATTTTTATAATTTAAACATTTATTTTTATTGAAACACTAATAAATACAGAACAATAAAACTTTAATTAGTAACATCTATTAGAATACCTACTTTAAATTATAAACAAAACATTAAATGATTTGATCAAGAAATATAAAAAAAATACTTGACATAAAATCATTTAAGTATTTTGTATATTTTTAGCTTGAACTGTTATTTTTTAAAGTACAATTATTAAGAACACAATTACTATTACCACCATTTACCGTCACATTACAATTGATAAACAAATAAAACCGTTGTGAATTCAGGTTTGATAAATCCATATCCATACTATTTTAATATTATAAATGCGAAAGTGTGTATGTTTGTTTGTCCTTCTTTCACGTCGCAACACAGCGTCGGCGTAGCATGATTTTTTTGTATGGGGATAGTTCGGTGGCTGAAGAGTGACATAGGTTACTTTTTTTAGGTGAAAAACATCTCATTCCCGTGGAAAAATAGAATATGTTGCAAAAGTTTGTCCTTCTTTCACGTCGCAACAGAGCGTCGGCATGGCATAATTTTTTGTATGGGGATAGTTCGGTGGCTGAAGAGTGACATAGGCTACTTTTTTCAAAACATATCATTCCCGTGGGAAAATCGAATATTTTGCAAAATTAAATTCAGCTAGGTGGCGCCACCGTGATTCTACAAGACGAACGACGGTACGATGGACGAACACAGAAGGTCAGGTATCTGTATTATTATGTCTTTTTACCAAAATCAAGATAAAAATGTATGGATCTGTATTTTTTCCACGCAGGACCGGGAAGAGAGCGATAAGAAACATAAAATTCACCAGCTGATTTTCTTCAAACGTTTTGGTGCATTGTAATTCACAGAATAGGCGATAATATCGCAGACGATATTACGTAATCCGTTGATGCTCTGCCTACCCCGCAAGGGTTACAGGCGTGATTATAAGTATGGATCAGAAATACTATTACCACCTGTCACGCTTTCACCCTTAACTATTACTTAACAGTGGTAGAAACAGTTCTTAGTAAGCTTTTGTTAGTAATATTTATTGAACGGAAATGAATACAGTTCTTATATGTGGTTATGAATGAATCGGTATTACAATAAGAAAAATTGTGCAAAATTATAAGAAAAATATTTTTTGAGAGTTCTTAATAACTAACGTATACATAGTTTAAATTGATTCCGCTAGATGTCGTTACTAGGTTTTTAAAACGCGGCAACGAAATGTTTCCTGACATGTACTTAACTCCCGCTGTTGAGCCGCGCGTCAACTTATAGTGCATACGGTACCTATACGCTTAAATTGTTTCTATTTCGTTGCTTATTCGACTACCTGCTTTCGATTTCAGTTGTTTGTTATTGCTTTGTGATTTGGTTAAGGTTGAACGGATATATATTGGCTTTCTTTTTCGGATTTGTGTATTTTCTTGGATCAGTTTTGTTGATTTGGTTAGTATTCTTTTATACATATTTAGACTCTGGCTTTGATTTCGGATTTTGTTTATTTAGAATCGTGAATTGGTTTTCGTTTTTTCAGGTTGTTTAACAATATTTCAAAGGAATATTAATAGTATAGATAGTGTATACCGTACCTATACACTTACTTCTTTTTTTGTGGTTATATTTATATTGACTACTGCTTTCGATTTCGGTTTTCTGCGATTTGTTTTGTGATTTGGTTTAAGTTGATTCGACTTTTTTTTTGGCTATCGTTGTCGGATTCGTGTTGTGTCGTGAATTGGTTTTGTTGTTTTGATTTTAAAAAATATTTAAAAGGAATATTTATTCCTTTTATTTTTTTTTTTTATCTTTTAGGTATTTTAACGTTTTTTTATAAATAGGTTTTGGTTACTTCATAATGCCTCACAAGCGTAAGTCCAGCCTTTCAAGAGTATCTTCTCAAAGACAAGCGAAAAGATTAGCTCGATCGCTAGAATCTTCAGAAGATGCTGAACTGAGAAGGCAAGAACAAGCAGAGCGTCAGGCTGATTTTAGAGCATCTGAGACACCTTCTCAACGTCAGCAAAGGCGTCTTGAACAGACAGAGCGTCAGGCTGCTTTAAGAGCTTCCGAAACACCTTCTCAAAGTCAGGAAAGGCGTCTTGAACAGGCAGAGCGTCAAGCTACTTTAAGAGCTTCAGAAACACCTTCTCAAAGTCAGCGAAGGCGTCTTGAACAGGCAGAGCGTCAAGCTACTTTAAGAGCTACTGAAACACCTGCTCAAAGTCAGCAAAGGCGTCTTGAACAGGCAGAGCGTCAAGCTACTTTAGGAGCTACTGAAACACCTGATCAAAGTCGCAAAGGCGTCTTGAACAGGCAGAGCGTCAGTCTACTTTAAGAGCTACTGAAACACCTGCTCAAAGTCAGCAAAGGCTATTCGAACAAGCGGAACGTCAGGCCGCCTTAAGAGCCGCGGAAACACCTGATGAAACTCAACACAGACTCATTGAGCAAGCTGAACGTCAATCTACTATAAGGGCATCTGAAACACCAGAACAGACACAGGCGCGAAGAGATGCAAATGCACAGCTCCAAGCTGAACGTCGACAAAATTTTCAAAGAAACAATTGGTCCGTTTTTAATGACGCAGCATTCAATTATGATCCGATGATTGATTATAAAAATCACAGGTTAGTTGTTATCGGACTGATGGACAAGGCGTGTCGATTTTGTAGCGCTTTAAAATGGAAAGATGAGACCGCAGGCATGTGCTGTTCCAATGGCAAAGTGTCTCATCGTACTGAACTGAAGAACCTTTGAAAACTCTCTTTTTATTAGATGCTAATGAGTTACGGCGCTTTTTAAACAGGATCCGGAAATATAACTCATGCTTGCAATGACGTCTTTCGGAGTTGACCGGGAAATAATAATGCCGGGATTTTCGCCTACATTTACGGTGCAAGGGCAAATTTATCATAGAATAGGTTCACTTTTTCCAGCTGAAACGAACAGCATAAATTTTTACAAGTATATTTTATGGGTGGCGAAGAAATGGGGGTAGACCGTCGCTGCCAATTTATCCAGGGAGTTGATAGAGACACAGTGTTCAAAATTCAAAGATTCTTGCATGAACGTAAAATTTTAGTCAAAACATTTAAAACTGCTTTAGAAAACCTACCTGAAGAGGATTATAAAGTCGTCATTCAAGCAGATCGGACCCCTCGAGGAGAGCATGAAAGGCACTACAATGCACCTTTGATAAACGAAATAGGTACGATCAATTTTCTTCATGAGATATTGTCTTGCGAGCACGTGATGATACGTTTAACGGGTAGCCGATACACACAAGTTTTATGACGCTCTGCAATACCCATTGATTTATTGCAAAGGACAAGAGGGTTATCATTTTCAAATTCCACTCAGAAAAAAGTTAAATTTACTCCAATAAATATAGATAAAAATTGAATTTTTAATAAGTAATTATTTAATGATAGTCCTTGAATAAAGGATATAATGAATAACCACCTATAATTGCAAATACAGCTCCTATAGATAAAACATAATGAAAATGAGCTACTTTTAACCCGGTCACAAAGGAGCCTACTCCGAACAAAAAAGTATCATGTATGTATTTTTATGCGTATGTTGCGAGAAAATGATTTTAACCTCTTAGCCCGGTGTAAACAATTATTTCATCAGTTTTTGGTAGACATGTATGTGCAGGTTGAAAGTGAACGTCTCCATAATATATCTTTAAATCAAAAAAAGCTGCGTGTTGAGAATTATATACATTTACAAGATGCAGTTTCTAGCGACGCCAATGTAAACCCCCGAGATTTAGGTAAAATGGTAATTCTGCCCTCATCATTCGTTAACAGTCCCCGCTACCTACATGAGTACACACAAGACGCATTCGCCTATGTACGAAGTTACGGAAGACCTGATCTTTTTGTTACTTTTACTTGCAATCCCCACATGGAAAGAGATAACCGAGGAGCTAATGCCGGGCCAAAAAAGTACTGACAGACACGATTTAGTTGCTAGAGTATTTAGATTAAAAGTATAAAAATTAATGTATGTAATTAACAAAGGGAAAATTTTCGGAGAGGTGCAGTGCTTCACGTATTCAATTGAATGGCAAAAAAGAGGATTACCGCATGCTCACATCCTAATATGGCCCAGTTATAGAAGTGTATGGAGAAGTAGCGGCCCAGCCAAATAGACGACATAATAAGCGCCGAGGTTCCGAATCCTGAGCAAGATAAAGAATTGTATGATACCATCGTCCGAAATATGATTCACGGTCCATGTGGAGCACGAAATTCAGTATCGCCATGTATGAAAGAAGGAAAATGTACAAAGAAATTCCCTAAACAGCTATTAAAAGAAATAGTGCACAATGACAATGGCTACCCTTTATACAGACGCAGAGCTCCTGAAGATGGTGGCAGGAAAGTTACAATCAAATCTCGCTCTGGAGCGTTCGAAACCTTAGATAACAGCTGGATTGTCCCGTATTCGCCCATTCTTTGTAAAATGTTTAATGCCCACATTAATGTAGAAGCATGTAGCTCTGTCCGCGCAATCAAGTATATCTGTAAGTACATAAATAAAGGAAGCGACCAAGCAATATTTAATCTCAGGAGTGAAGGTGAGGCAAATCCCGTTAATGAAGTACAGATCTTTCAAGCAGGGCGTTATGTCAGCAGTAACGAAGGCAGCGTGGCGTCTCCTTGGCTTCCCTTTACACAAAAGGCACCCAACAGTTACTCAACTTGTTGTGCACTTAGAAAATGGAGAGCGTGTATATTTCACTGAAAGAAATTTCCAAGAAAGAATTGCATCACCGCCAAAAACTACACTAACAGCCTTCTTTCAACTTTGTCAAACCGACCCCTTTGCAAAAACGTTGTTATATTCTGAAATACCCCGCTATTATACTTGGAACACATCTACGAAGGAGTGGAAATGCTATTCGAGGCGCGCAAAAAATTAAGCGACTTTGGAATGATAAGCCCGCAGAGAACAACAGAAAATGAACTAAGTGATGAAATTATACGTGAAACAAACTACGATATACCAGCTTTGCAGCAGCAAGTAGCCGAATTTGTACCCCGCTTGCTTCCCGAACAAAAACGAGTTTTTGACAAAGTATTAGGACAAATTGAATCTGGAAATGGTGCACTTTTCTTTTTAGATGCCCCTGGAAGAACTGGGAAGATATTTTTGTTAAATTTATTATTAGCGCTAGTACGAAAAGATAAAAACATTGCTGTGGCCGTAGCTTCCTCCGCCGCCGCCGGCTATAGCCGCCACGCTGCTAAGCGTGGCGGCTATACCGGAGGAAGCACATACTGTTTTAAAAGAGGAAACACATTCTGTTTTAAAACTCTCTCTAGCCCAGGGGCTAGATTTAGCAGGGAGAATCGCCGATCTGCAACTTTAGCAAAAATAGTGCACGAGGTATAATGCTACGACAATGCAAACTTTTAGTGTGGGACGAAAGTACAATGTCGCATAAAAAAGCTGTAGAAGCACTAAATCGAACGCTCCAGGATTTGCGCAGCAATACCGATGTAATGGGAGAAATGGTGGTTTTTACTGACTGGTGACTTTCGCCAAACTTTACCTGTCATTCAAAAGGGCACACCTGCAGATGAAATTTAAAGCATGCCTCAAGTGGTCTATTTTATGGAACAAGGTGACAAAATTCAGTTTAACTACGAATATGAGAGTGCATTTGTATAATAATATCAATGCTGGAAACTATGCTGACACACTATTAAAAATTGGCGATGGGTGGTTGGAAACGGATGCTGAGGGCTGCGTTAAATTGACGAGAGATTTAGTACAGAGTCATTCCGAATTAATTGCGAGCGTTTATTCAGATTTAACGAACAACATGCATGAAGACAAATGGTTATGTGAAAGGGCGATTCTTGCACCAAAAAATGAGATCGTTAACAAAATAAATTCAAATATATTAAGCGAAGTAGCAGGAGAAATAACAGAGTATTTGTCAGTAGACACAGTTATGGACACAGAACAGAGCACTTCATATCCCGCAGAGTTTCTAAATTCTCTAGAGTTGTCAGGTGTGCCCTCACATAAGCTGCAATTAAAATTAGGCGTCCCAGTCATGCTAATGCGAAATTTAGATGCTCTTCGGTTATGTAACGGGACAAGGCTGCGTGTGACACATCTTGGACGGAACATAATCGGTGCTACAATTTTGACAGGGGTAGAAAAAGGTGAAAATGTTATTATACCACGGATCCCTATAATTCCCACAGTTCTTCCTTTTCAATTCAAAAGGTTGCAGTTCCCTATTAAGCTCAGTTTTGCAATGACAATTAATAAAGCGCAAGGGCAAACGTTACATGTAGCGGGGGTCAACTTAGAAAAACCGTGCTTCTCTCATGGTCAGCTGTATGTAGCATGTTCGCGTGTGTGAAATGCCCAGAATCTCCACATTCTTTCCCCGAATGGAAAAACATATAACATTGTGTACAGTAGCGTCTTAAAATAGTGTTCAGTTATTTTTTTTTTCTAAAATTCCCACAGTCAATTAATCATAATTCCCACAGATCTTCCCTTTCAATTCAAAATTTCCTATTTAGCTCAGTTTCTTTTCAATTCCAAGTGCTGCACCTCTGACGGACCTATTAAGCTCAGTTTCCTTTCAACTCAATAGGGCTGCATCTCTGACGGATCTTTTATTTGGCTCAGTTTCCTTTCAATTCAGAAAACTGCATCTTTGACGAATCAATTTAGCTCAGTTTCTTTTCAAAAGTCTGCATCCCTGACGGATAATTATGCTCAGTTTCCTTTAATTAAAAAAATATCCCATTTCCATTTGGAATAAACAGGCTATTTTCATGCTTTCCTATACGATGCGTTTCAAAATATTAAAATAGACTGACGAATCAATTTTGCTCAGTTTCCTTTTAATGGCTGCATCTCTGACAAATCTATAAAACTCAGTTTTCTTTCAATTCAAAAAGCAATGGATAGTTCATTTCCCAGTGACCATTTGGGCGAAGCCGCGGGTAACAGCTAGTCATTTACATATAAACCAACATCTGGATCATGTAAAACTTCTGTAAATCGAGTCTCTATTAAATCTTTAGATTGATGTTGTAATTCTTGTACTGAAATGTTTTGATTCTCTGTATTTGCTAACAAAACTTCTTCATTCGAACATTATGTTGATATTTTAGATCTAGAATTCTCGGAGAGAATATTTTTGTTTCATTTTAATTTCATATAATGTTTTTCTTGAAATTGAGCAAATGTACATTTACTGGTAGATGATGTAAATGGAGTTGGAACTGATGCTACTATGTGTTCTGGATTAATTTTTAAACCAGAGGCAGAGATTGAACGCTTGGCATGCGTATTGAACTCAATTCCATTGCTAATCTGTTCACAATTTTTTTTTAATTATTTAAAGACTTAGCAACTTAACCAAAAGCAGCCCCTCTACATTTTCATCGACTATGTCTTTGGAGCGTAGTTAAATCAGCACCAGCAGCAACTAATAATGTTCCAGAAGTTCTACGGAAGGTGTGACCAGTAAACCCTTCAGAATTAAATAAGCAGCTATTTCTTTTGCTATTTTAGGAATCTTATTAACATCATTTGTTTGGTTGGCACATTTTCCGTTGGAATATTTTAAGAAAAATCTATTTGTTATACGAGTTTTTGGCTTGTATTGCATATACTCTATACATACATTATCAATATCATCACTGAATTCACTTTCTGAGCTGCTCATGCAGTACACAATGCTTGGGATTGTGTAATTTTTTATTTATATTTTTAGACGATATGACAAACCAAATAACAGAATAAATACGTATCGTGACAGTCAGTGACAGTCAAAAACGGCAATAAGATATCCGGTTCTACAATTTTTCAATTAAAAAGTGGATTTAAGTCACTTGTTTATAAAAATAATTTATGTGTAGTGTGCACATACCTTTAGGCCGACGTGATTTTCATTCAGTAGTTTCAATGCTGCGACATGACCGGCGGCTAAGTCCATCACGTGGATGTAATCACGTATACCTGTACAAGTATAAAAGTAGGTATATAAAAATTCGCTATAAATAATATAACATATAAGATCTTCTTTTAAGAACTTCGATGAACATATTGTTGATAAAGAAAAGTTCAAGAAAATAATGAATATGGTTACAAACAAAAGAAATTTCATAATGATCAAAAGTAAATATCGATGCTTTAGAAATGTTATAAAACTAGGTAATTAAGATAAAATTTATGATTTAGTAAGTGACAAAAAAGAATTTATCCTTACCAGTACCATCCGGTGTGTTATAGTCGTTGCCAAAAACGGTCAGAACTGGCTTCTTCCCCAAAGCCACTTGGGCCATGAATGGCATAAGGTTAGTGAATTCTTTTGTAGGATCTTCACCAATAAGACCCGATGGATGCGCGCCGACAGGATTGAAGTAACGAAGTGATATTATGTTCCATTTCTGTTTAAAAAAAAAATAAAACGCATATTGCACTAACGTTTTAAAAATAGAAATTGATCTCATTTTAATGGCCAGTGTTAGAAATAGCGGGTCGATAGCCTGTATAAGTAAACAGGATTCGCATAATGAGAGCTAATAATCTTACGCTCACCAGATGTCGCTGGTTGCGACTAAGGTGGTACGTGGTGAAGCTTACAAAACCGAGGTTTCGGATAGGAGTTCCCTTTTTACAAGAAAGAGAGGCATTCCATCTTGGTATTCAGGGGTGGCAACATATCTGCATTAAAAAAAGATAAACATAATTGTTACGCCGATGGTCACTCAGTGTCTTATAGAAAAATTGCTTTTTATTTGGTTTCTAGTGAATGTACATATACCCAAGATAATCTTCGATCAATAAAAGATAATGCATTGGTGCCGTAAGTACCCTTTAATTTTTCAAACATTTTTTATTTAAAAAAATGTAGTGTAGTTTACCCATTTCTAATTTAATTAATATGAAATATATCTAAAATTTCAAAAAGAGACATTAACCTCTTCACTTTTCTGGCAAATTTAACTTTACCTGCTATGAAATCTGTCAAATATTTCACGCCGCCCCAGGTGCAGGAAAAGTCGTGAATGCCATGCATTCCTTTGTACGTTTAATGTATTATGTATTAACCCATCGAGGGACACAGTATTAACCAAAGCTTGAATCATCCAAAGATGTGACATCATAGGCATTATTTTAATGTTCGAGGATATTCGTCATTCTCTCTTTGACAAAAAGAAATAATTGATACAAGGTAAATTATAGGACAATGAAAGTTATTGTTCAGGAGTTAATTCCTGGCAATTACAAGTAGGTACTTAGTACTTACTATTAAAGGCTTTTTTTTTGCCAATTTATTAGTTATAGGTAGGTAGTAGTTATAGGTATAAATAGAGTACCAAATATTTATGATTATCCTATCTCCATGAAATTTTACTATCGCGAATTAAAAAAAAAACTTTCAAGTGTGGAAACTCAGTGAAGTAGGTATTCAGCGGGATGGGGCGTTCGCCATGTGCTAAATATTTCGTGATATATCCACAAAATTTCCTATCAATAATAAGTATATATATATATTATATTATATATATATATATATATATATATATATATATATATATATCACACTTTATAAAGTAGTCCATCCATAAGTGTGGAAAAAAGGGATGAAGATTTTAATGTGACTATTTAGACGATATTCTAGTTCTTACTATATTCCTTATCCACTAAATGTCTAACTCCGGTAGCCATGTAATCTCCACATATTAGGTCTTATTTCTTTTAGTTTTGAAGTAGGTGTTATTGAAAATGTTATATATGATAATAATTTATTTATATACCTATCTATCTATATATAGTCCGTGGTCCGATAACCGAGTGCTGAGAAGGGTCTGCAAAACAATTTTATATACTAGATTTGTAAAAGATAAATGTCCTTGAACTTAACAAACGTGGACCTAACGGAACCGGCTTTTTAATTTGATCCTAACTATTATTCACTTAAATGTCAGCTGATTTAGAAAACATTCGAAACTTGTTTAGATAATAATTATATATGGATCTGTTTAAAGAGTGCATGCATCTGTTAAGAGTTGACGATAAAGAATATTTTTACAAATTTATAAAAAAAAGTTCAATGGTTAATCTATCTATATACAACACAAAAATTTTTCTAAATCTTATATACTGAAACCATCCAACCGACTTGGATGAGCTTTTTGTGTTTGTGTTTTTTTATAGCATTGGGTGACAACGAGCACACAGTTCACCTGATGGTAAATGGATGCTATGGCCCATAGACATCCACATTTACCTTCTATTAAGGATCAAAATGCAAATGCGTTATCATCCCTGAGGATTACGATGGAATGCCGCGATTCCAGTAAAAAGGGGAGACCCTTATGAGGTTCTCTACACTCTCCATACGATACACAGCAGCATTACTTTTTTATAGAAGAGAGGATAAACGAGCATGCTGCTCACCTGATGTTAAGTGACTACCGCCGCCCATTATCAACCACAACACCAGGGGAATTGCAGGTGCATTGCCGGCCCTTTAGAAAGGAGTAAGCTCTTTTCTTGAAGGTCCCTAGATCGTATCAACGCTATTACGCTTATTTTACGCTGGTATTCTGTGAGAGAGTGGTCCTTCCCCGGTCGAGCAGACTCATTGCTAAAAGTATAATATTGCTGCAGCGTGGCTTTAGATGTCTTGGTCCTTAGATGTTAGCGTCGGACGAGATCCAGAAATCACCTGAAGCCGGAGCGGTGCCCTAGTTTTTATATAGAATTCTTGTTACTATACTGTACCTACATATTATAACTTATACTGTATCTACATATAATTAAAATTTTGAGAAAATATTTTCCCGAGATTCTTTAAAAAATACCATATTTACGGGTATTGGATTATAATCCATCCTTATCACCAATATCAAGAGATATTGATAAAAGCAATATATATTTATCAATATTTATCATCGCAATAGCTATGAATAATTTCTTATCCATTTTTAATCAATAATTGCAGAAGTGATTTTGCCCTCATAAGACACTTATATTACACACGCATTTATTGTTGGATAAACTGTGCTTGTTCTAGGTTTAAATATTTTGTATCTATTGGAACTACAATTTAATGTTTTTTTTTTCTCAATAGAATAAGGATGACGAACGAACACACAGCCCACCTGATGGTAAGTGGACGCTGTGGCCCATAGACATCTACATTTATTCTCGATTAAGAATCAAAACGCAGATGCGTTGTCACCCCTGAGGACTAAGATGGAATGCCTCGTTTCTACTAAAAAAGGACCTCCAGATCTCTACATTCACCATACGAAACAAAGCATTTGTTAAGCTGCTATTATACGCAGGTGTTTTGTGAGAGCATGGTGCTTCCCCGGTCGAGCAGACCCATTCGTGCTACAGCCATAATATAGCAGCGTCGTGGCTCTGACCACGAATAAGTTGGTATTAGGAAGACGCTGCTGCCCATCCCCCAGTTTGATTCCCTCTGCCGCCTATTTCAACACCCACGGGGCGTTATGGGGTATTGGATATTCTTGCACCACCACTACACGGTCTATGGTTTGTGAAGAACCCCACATGTCAGGTAATTAAATATTACAAGGACGTGTGAAGTCTATCGATACTATCCGAAGCAGAATAGCTTTACCTACTTCAAAATCCTTCAGAAATCATAAAAAGCCTGTACTCAATTACGGTAGCTTTAGCCGTTATATAATTTTCATCCCTATTATTAACGGCACATTAAATTCCACGGCTGGACTGCCTTTCAATGGATGATTTGCCAATAATTAACGCGCTGGGGCCAATTCGACTGGAGTGGTAAACGCAAAGTCCCTTGCATTAGTAAATTATATTTCAACTGCGTGAAATTCAGGTTCATTGTATTCGGATAAATTTTCCGCAATTAGTCGTTCACCAGAACCTCTCTGGTTAATGAGCAGAGTTCACCACGTGCAAGTGAGTTTCATTACGACTCATCAAAAGTCCACACCAGAACGTAGACCTCCACCTCTACATCTTTACACAACCTTTACACTTTAGTTAACTACCTTTTCTGCAGCACTGAGGTCCTTGAGCATTTCTTCTATGAAGTATTTTGTTCTTCCGTAGACGTTGGTGATTTTGCCGGTGGGGTGAGTTTCTGTGATGGGAAGGTTCTCCGGTTCACCGTACACGGTACACGACGACGAGAACACCATTTGATAGCAATCATGCGACCTCATCACCTAAGTAATATAACATAAGTTTTTATTATAAGCCCTGTGTGCCTTAGAAACCCTTGAAATATTGGACATTTGTATGGACCCTCAAAATTATATCAAATTTTTATTATTTAATAAATAATAAATTATTACTTTTTTAATTTTTTTATAATTAACTGTAAAATGCAAAATTCAATTTCAAACGCGTATTCGAAAACTCATAGCGCGTTTGAGGGTTCAAGTTTCGGGTATTATATATTAACTATTTGCAGTCAAAAAACGTAAGGTAACATAATAGCTGCATGAACATATTTTAAAGACCAGTCGAGTGCAGTCACCTTTCAATCTAATAATTATGACCATTATCAGATTTTATGATGTTCGATTTCAATTGTTGAAAGGTCCGATATAATATACAAAAATGTTTGCTTTTTCATTACTAAGTATAGAGTAACATTAAAATAATATATTTGGCTTTTTCCACGTATTCCATTGTCATAGAGTTTAAACTTCGAAGTCGTGAACACGTATCTAATTTAGGTAAGATTTTAAAAAAATTACAAGTTTCTACAATATATTGATTTTTGATAAAGCATTCCAACTAGTTGCATTAAGCCTACTACTTTGTTCTTGTTTTCTCAAATACCAATCTTTTATTTTTCGATCTGAGCACGGTCACGATCTTTATCCAATAGAAAAAACAATTCTTGAGATTTAAAATCCGGAACTACTAAGAAGGCTGATTCAATGTAAACGCAAAAAACCGTTTGAAAAATGATATGTATGTCAAGTACTTTATGATCATGATTCTTTTATAAATATTATAACTGTAGCCTTAAGTATCCTATACACTACATCATACGAGTTTGTTAGTTAGTTATAACTAACGTGACCATTTATTTTTTGACTCAAAACGGGACATGGGTTTATTTAGGTCAATAAACAGGTAGTCAATAAAATAAAACTTTTTTAAAGTTGTTTATTCATAAAAAATTAGTAAGCTTAAAAATTACGAATTATACGTATATATATATATATATATATATATTTCTCACATTAACAAATGTGCGTTAATAGAGCTGGTGGTGATATATATTGCTCTTGGCACCTTTTTTATATTCACCTAAATTATCAATATCGCCTTTAGAACCGACCGGACCGTAAATGGATGAAACTGATTGGTCTGTTTCCGAGTCAAATTATCTTTTAGTTGATTGATTTTTTTGCAGTTTCAATAGCCGATACAGTCTGAACTTCAAGTTTCATAACAGCTTGATGAAAACTTGCTGACTGAGCGTGTAAAAAATAAAGCCATAATTCGAATGTGGGATCTGCAAAAAAGTTTTTTAGTAACAACAAATTTTCGAGCGGTTTCAGAAAACGGGACAATTTTGCGTCCCAGAGTTCATTTCGGGGACACCGGGACTCGTAACCATAAAAAGGGACAGTCCCGTTCGAAATGGGACGTCTGGTCACGTTAGTTATAACCTATTTACAGCCAGAAAAACGTAAGACAATAACATAATACCTGCATGAATACATTTTAAAGACCAGTGGAGTGCAGTGACCAGTCAAAATTTCTAATAATTATTACCATTATTAGATTTTATCATGTAATATGATGTAAGCCGGTAAGTAGGTAAGGTACTTTACCTCTAATAAATTGAGCATTCCCAATAGATTGTTCTGATAGTAGAGAAGTGGCTGTTGCATTGATTCGCCGACGGCTTTCAGTGCAGCGAAATGTATAACGCAGTCCACTTGATGCTGTAACGTTAATAAAGTTAGTAATTTTTAATAAAAATTAAAAATCTTAAAAAGGTGGGACAAACGCAGCTATTTACTAGTTGCGAACTGCAATAAGAATGGGTCTGGTAAGAATGAAATCATTTGTATTAAAATATAAACAAAAAATGTAGAGTTCAAGCAGACGACAGCGTTGTGCCAATAATTGCCCGTTCTAATGTTTGCGGGTCCTGTAGGTACTCGAAAAATAAATATTGATAACCTATATTTATTCAGTATCTTAGAAATTAACTTTATTAATGCCTGCAAGTCGTATTTCTTTATCTACAAATCCTCGGTAGCAAAATGTATTTTCATTTTCTATTTTTTCCTTAGGTGTGGAATATTTTCTTTAAATTTTAATGGAACCACTGTTAAATTAAAAAAAGAATTATCAATTTCGA
This sequence comes from Parnassius apollo, assembly GCA_907164705.1. NCBI lineage: Eukaryota > Metazoa > Arthropoda > Insecta > Lepidoptera > Papilionidae > Parnassius > Parnassius apollo. Next base: position 2,175,666 of record CAJQZP010001468.1, on the reverse strand, counting down.
TTCACATTTAATGAATTTTTGCGTTTTTACGTGGTAGAGCCATGCTGCAGTTATATTAGTAGTATAGTTGTAGCACGAATGCGTCGGCTCGACCGGGGAAGGACCACGCTCTCACAGAATACCAGCGTAAAATAGTAGCTTAATGCTGCTGTGTTTCGTATGGTGAGTCTTAGTCCTCACGGGTGACAACGCGGCTACATTTTGATTCGTAATCGAGGATAGATGTAGATGTTTATGGGCCACAGCAACCACTTACCATCAGGTGGACTGTGTGCTCGTTTGTCACCCTATCCAAAAAAAAAATGAAAAAAATACATAGCATAAAAAATTGCCGGATTGAGAACCTTCTTTTTTGTAGTCGGCTAAAAATAACTTGTAATTACCTTGTCGAAGATGTCGTTTATCTGTGGTTTGTCCAGCAAATCTGCTCTGTAGAAAGTAATAGTCTTGCCAGTGATCTGCTCCGCCCTCTGCAATGCTGGTGATCCTTCATCGCCGCCAACAGCGTTAGCGAAGTTATCTATTGCCACCACTTCGTATCCGGCCTCTAGGAGGTCCACTACACAGTGACTGCCAATATATCCGGCACCGCCCGTTACTAAGATAGTCTTGAAGCGCGGCATTGTGTCTGTTGTTTTTTTCTGTTATATGTAAGTAAAAAGAATTTATTTTAGATTGTAGTTTTTTTATCATAAACGAGCCACTATTTTACGCTGGTATTCTGTGAGATTCATCTCACACTACCAGCGTAAAACAGAAGCTTAATGCTGCTGTGTTTCATATGGTGAGTGTAGAGAACCGGAGACCTTTTTTACTAGTAACGAGGCATTCCATCTTGGTCTTCACGCGTGACAACGCATCTGCATTTTGATTTGAAATCGAGGATAGATGACTACTTACCATCAGGTGGACTTTGTGCTCGTTTGTCACCCTATCCTATATAAAAAAAATTGTATATTGTAAGTGTAATGACCCCATAGATACGTGGGCCCTGAGTTTGAACACACACTGGGTATACATAACTTCTGCGGTTGCTGACGGCAGCAACCTATGCTCATTGGCGAGCCGGAGCCGTCAGTTGTGCAAAAAGGGTAATTATTGTTTGTTTTTAGCCTAGCCTCAATTTTAGTGTCAGGAAAATTAATAATTTCGATATTGCAACCTTCGGATCTCATAATATTTCGTAATATTTGTAGCGAGCACGGTAATTCAAGAAGCAAGTCGTGTACTTTAACGTTTACGTGCCTATTTAGCGAGACTATCTTTTGCGCTGATAATAGATTATTCGGATAATAAATATGTCGTCCAGGGTGAATTTCTGTCACGGCAGCCAGTAACCGTAGTAGCCAAGCAGCCAGCAGCTACGAAGACTAGCGTCTGCGCAGATTCATTAGATTTATGATTAGAGCGCGTGTGTGCGCGAGCGTAGGTGCACTCTCTATTCTGTCACTCTCATAGTCCAATGGCACGGCAATCTGACACGACCGAAGAGAGATCAGGCGCAAGATCAACGGATTTATGTACTTTCCGACGCACCTTCAAGAAAAGAGCTTACTCCTTTCTAAAGGGCCGGCAACGCACCTGCAATTCCCCTATTGTTGCGGTTAATCATGGGCAGCTTCAGGCACTTAACATCAGGTGAGCCGCATGCTCGTTTGCCCCCTCTTCTATAAAAAGAAAACATTGTGAAACACAGCCAGTTTTTCTGACTACGGATTGATCTACTGACAATTTTTTGACGGAAAAAACCAAATAACTGATTTTAAGTAGGTATAACTCAGATTGTGAACCTATGATTTTAAGATCAGCATTCGCGCTGACTATTCTAAGACCAACGAGGAAATCACGGCAACGTAAATCGACCAGGAGGACATCATCATCAGAGTAGGCGTGTAAATATCAGTATGAATCAAATTAAATTAATGAATATACAATTTTAATTATCAAATTAATTATATAATTCATAATGATATTGGTGATTTCCAAGAGGCTATCATTATTGAAAAAGAAAGAAACATCATTAGTGGTCATAAATTGCTATTTCTACGTGGTACAACACTTAAAGTACCTATTTATAAAAATCTAATCCAAGACAGAAAAACAATATTTTGAAATGGAATACACGACACTTGGACAAAGATCACTAATTTATTAGCTAGATAATATAAATACCAAAAATAAAAAAATATTATCAATAGTTAAAATTGCCGAAAATTTTGAAAATTAAAAATAATATTCCTTTTTGTTTAGTAAATAATAATGTTACAGATGACCCGCTACAGATGGGTCGAGTTAGCCTTATAACCTTGGTTGAAACATTTATGTATCACAAGTCACAAACAAATATTAAAGGGGACAATGCGTTGTACAAATAAGCCGGTACAATTTAATTGCGATACGTGATGTAAAAAACAAATGCATATAGATTGACAATCATTGTGTGCTGGCAGTGTAAGAATACCCTCCTCCCGTGGGTGTCGTAAGAGCCGACAGAGGGAAAGGAACCCGTAGATGGGCAGCATCTTTTTAATAACAACCAAAAAATAAAGGCAGCGTTTACCAACCCGCCTGCCAAGCGTGGCAACTGTGGTAAAAATCCCTCTTATGAAGCACTATGAGGAAGCCTACGTACAACAGTAGCCTTTTGATAGGCTGCGGCTGTGATGAATACATGAATAACGTTACGTGTTAAAAAGGATGTGTATTTTTCTCCTTATTCCGGGTGACCAACCCTTTACGTCGGTCACCGCTTGGATTACTTATGAATGAAAATTGTGTAGTAATATTCCTTGTATTAGAAACAAAGCTTTTCAAACTTTAAACCGAGAAACTCTAACTTAAAGAACGCATCAAAGTTTATAATAATATTTCTGCGTGTGGTTAACCGCATGTAATGCGTAAGTAATTGGTACTGAGTCAACTAATCGGAACTCAGAATCCCGTCTTGATGTTAGCGTCTCTTATACCTTTTTTAATAGTCTTACACATTGGGTCAGTCACCTTGACCGTGCAATTTTATGACTGTGGTCTTGTCTTTACTTACGAGTACTATTCATAGTTATTGCACTAATTTCAATAGGACGTTTAAAACGATTTTATCTTTAATAATTTATTGTTATTTCTTTTTTAAATCTTTTTTTATTAAAATAATCTGGCTTAATACTGTTTATACAACATTAGATACATAGATTTAAAATATTTTTTATTCAGTTTATAATATTTTACACCCATCACTGAATATCAAGAAATAAATAAGTCTCGGGTTAGTCTCTGCTTATTTCTTTATTATATGTTCCTAGACGTGGTGTTTAGATTTCTTTGATTACATACATGTATATTAAAAAATTAGATGCGTATATTTACTTATGATAGAATTTTCTTGTGATTGTTCGAGACAAAATGACAAAAAAAAAATAATTGCCTTGAAACAACGACCATGACAAAATGTTAAGTATAAAAAAAATATTAAAATAAAAAGTAAGTGCTTATACTAAATCTATGATTATAAAAGTTTTACCGATAAAATAACAACTTATTGAGTATATTTTGCATTTGCACGATCTTTTGAAGTGAATCACTAACAGTTATGATTCATGCTAAAGTTCTGTTGTTTATTTGATCTTATTAAATTTAACCCCAGTTTACAAACAACAATACCATTTTCTTACTTTATTGCGTATGAAAATATTTTAGAAAATGAGAAAAAGTAAAGCGAGCTAAGGGTTCCGTAACGCAGGTGTAGTGACGTGCCAAAGAAGAAAGTTCCCTAAATAGTGTTATGTTTATGTTTTATATACCTATATTTTACCCTATAAGGTATATTATATTACTATGGGCCAATGTTCTAAATTTTTTTGTCATCATCATCAGAGTAGGCGTGTAAATATCAGTATGAATCAAATTAAATTAATGAATATACAATTTTAATTATCAAATTAATTATATAATTCATAATGATATTGGTGATTTCCAAGAGGCTATCATTATTGAAAAAGAAAGAAACTTCATTAGTGGTCATAAATTGCTATTTCTACGTGGTACAACACTTAAGGGGAAATATAACCTCAAATGGCTTAGCAAGATCCTCCGTTATGCCGAAAATATTGCAGCATTAATTTTGAAATAAATATATGGTAAAGTTGAGGATTAATGTTAAGGTTTATGTTAGACGAAAACACGATTCCGTAAAATTTTCTCGATAGAAAAAAAATCCAAAGTTACCTCCAAACTGAACAATAAACCGCTGTTATTCATAAAATACTTTAAATAAGATCATGAAACTTTGCATACTAACTGAACTAACCATAAAGCAGTGCTTATGTTATTTACTTTTTTTAAAATATCATTATTTTCACTGTAAAAAGAAATTACCTAAACCATCGGCGCGTAAGCTTGGTTCCTGCGGAGCGACAGGAAAAAAATATTAAAATAAAAAGTAAGTGCTTATAATAAATTTATGATTGTAATAGCTTTACCGATAAAATAACAACTTATTGAGTATATTTTGCATTTGCACGATCTTTTGAAGTGAATCACTAACAGTTATGATTCATGCTAAAGTTCTGTTGTTTATTTGATCTTATTAAATTTAACCCCAGTTTACAAACAACAATACCATTTTCTTACTTTATTGCGTATGAAAATATTTTAGAAAATGAGAAAAAGTAAAGCGAGCTAAGGGTTCCGTAACGCAGGTGTAGTGACGTGCCAAAGAAGAAAGTTCCCTAAATAGTGTTATGTTTATGTTTTATATACCTATATTTTACCCTATAAGGTATATTATATTACTATGGGCCAATGTTCTAAATTTTTTTGTCCTCGATGACGGACATAAAGTTATTGTATTGTATTGTATCAATTGGTTTTAAGAAAGAATATTTTTTAAACAGAACCCTTTTGGTTAAACCACAGGTGTCATATTTTTATTTTAAAATTAATAAATTAAAATAGTTCATAGTTCTGAACTATTTTGACATTTTTTAATTAAAATCACTAGATTTTGTAATGGACAGACTGCATAATATGCATTATTATTTACCTAGCCATGTTATTGAAACGTTTTGTACAAAAATATTAAATCACATGATCGATAAATGGATAAAATAGACGTGATATGATATCCATTAATTTAATGAAGAACCTAACGGTATCGTTTAAATAGATATTTTATTACACCCCGGACATTGAACACATTGAACTTCATTAAACAAATCAAGTAGGTATAACTGTTTTCACACAAAACTTCCCGTTCGCTTTCATCAAACCGTTATCGGAAAGACTACTCACCTATCTGATTTTAAGTCCCATTAACGTAGATAGACGACGTGCACTATCACTGAATTGCAAAAAATAATACAAATACTTAAATTGAGCTCGAATAGCCAGCAAGCGGCGTTCAAGCCGGTCTTGTGTGCTCGCGCGTCTGGCGGATCGAGACGCGAGACGCGACGCGACCGCGTGATCGTTGTCTCGAACTCGTACGCAGCCTACCACGCTACCACGGCTAATGTATTGCAACTCTTGGATTCTGCTTGGATTGTAATTACACCGAACGGTACTAGCGAACATTTACATACCTAAATAGTTCGTGCTGGTTTAATTGAAAAAAAAAAACTATTAAAAAATACATTACTGATGCGTTAATACATAGAATTGATCTTTATTTTTACCGTTAGAATACATTAACAACCTATTAACGCCTATTAAAGTTCAACCGCTATTGCTTATACTAAATATGGTAAGTCTCAAAAACAAAAAAAAAAATAGTAGTGTAATAAAATTCCTATGTCTTCAAGTAAAGAGTGAATAGGCCTAGTTACCATCAGGTGGGGTAGGTAACAATTAAAAAGAAGTATTTGTGATGTAATTTCCAAAAGATTCTCATAATTTTGCATATGCGCGTAAGTAGGTATGTATGATATTCAGCCTGCCAGCGCAGCATGAAATCGTATGTATCAATCATATTGAACAGAAAGATAAACGATTGTTTAACTATTATTATTATTTTTAAATCAATTAGCTTCTATTTTACATTAAAAAGTGGTTTTATTGGCTTGTGGTGTAGATTTATCAAGTCCGAATGGAGGAGGGGTAAACACGATAACTTTTGAAAATATCAATTGTTCAACTCAATCTATTTTGTAATCTCTTCATTTATCACGTGGAAAGCCATGGAATGTAAATGGCTGCTTATTTTTGTTTTGTTTAGTTATAATTAATTTTTTCAGCTGAGAAATTCCGAAATTTTCGGTGTGGAGCAGGCTTGTAATAAATATTTTACTAAATACAAATACACTTTGACTCACTTCCGGCTCGGCCGTCACCGTCGTGAGTTCGATAATGTATTTGTTTACAGCAGCTCGTGATGAAAAATATTGATCGCTGTAGAAATACAAAATGTTCCAAAAACAAAATTTGATACATACTTCACCAAGGTAAGATATGATTATTATTCATATAATCACAGATTTTCATTACAATATAATATTGTTTCGCGTTATACGTCTTGGACTTTATGGGATGACCTGTAGGTGTAATTTGGTGAATGCTAAATTATTTTAATTTAGCATACACTGGTTATGACAAGCTGAAAAACTTTTTGAAAACAAAATAAAGTTGATGGGAATTTTTTTTATTAATGAGTCAGGTAAAAAAAGATTAGTTTTTATGATAATGCCTGAATACAAGTACCTAAAAATTAAAGTAATATTAAAGTTGATTTCTGATCGTTTTAAAATAATTCTGTTAAAAGTTTTTTCAATTAACAATAATAAAAAAATAGAAGTTTTTACGGATTTTATCGCGTAAATATTACAGAAATCAGTAAATACGTAGTAAAATAAAAATAAATATGTTCTATTGTTGATTGAAATTTTTTCCTACATTTTTTCACGATCATATGAGCATTATGAGTCATGCACTTTTGGATTTACCAAATTTTTTTGAAGTAAAACTTCTTTACGCACGCTTGACTTGGAGTAAGCTGGCGAACGCGTGACGTTTCTGTATATATTACTCCACTCTATGGCGTGACGAAAGCGTTCGAAAAGTGTGATCGGGCGAGGCGAACGGGAGTTGATTGGGGCAGTGTGGGGGATAAAAGCAAGAGAGAGCAGAGCGCGCGCACATATTCTTTCTCTCTTTCTCTCATAACCACTTATTTTTCGTAATTTTTTTTAGTTTTTAACAATTTTATGAATTAATATTTTGTTTAATACGTTAAATATTCTACGTTTAAAGTGAATAAAATTGTAAATTCATAATGATTTCTTATATATACGCATTGTATTTGTAAATTCATTTTAAAGGTCATGTTTTATGAAGTTTTTTTTGGGTTAATAATAACAAATTACGGAAAGAAGCCGATAATAAATTTAAATATATATATATATATATATTTTTTTTTCAGATGGAGCTCAGTTTTAATTCATCGTCATATTATATATCGTCCTGGTCATAAGCACACTCGTTTTTTTGTTGACGCTTTACAGAAAAGAAGTAATAACACAAAATAAATAATAGTAATAAGGTTATTTGTGAAAACTTGTGTGTATTTAACAGAGGTACCTACTTTAAAAAATTGACGTATAACATGAGTGCTTCAGGCATGCTCATTTGGATTTATCAATTCTTTTTTAAATTTTTATCTGTCTGTCTGCCTATCTGTCTGTCTGTCTGTATGTGTGTTTGTTCCGGCTAATCTTTGAAATGGCTCTGATTTTGACGGGACTTTCATTAGCAGGTAGCTGATGTAATAAGGAGTAACTTAGGCTATTTTATATTATTTATTAATTATTATTCATGAAATCCAACCGTAATAAATTTCAGGCGGACGAAGTTGCGGCGAACAGCTAGTCTTATATTATAACAAAAAAGTCTTACATATTTTTTCATTGCTAAGTTTGTCCTTATATAAGTAAGTCTTTTCACCCCGTCCCTAAAGCACGTAAAGCCGTTGGTCCTGCGCCAGATCTCTGTCCGGTCGTGTCCGATTTACGTCCAATCGGTCTATGACAATAATCATATCATATATTATTATTATAACCATATCCTGTTATACTTCAAGGGTGGTCCCATATAAATTCCACCCATAAGAGTAGCAAATAAATAACTTCTTTTTTAACAATTTGAAGTCGATTTTTACTTTTTTTGTAAAAGTTATAACTATGTTACTAGAATTTTATACCAACTTTTCCACAAAATTTAATGTTTATGTTTTGTATCATATTCGTTTGTTCGAGTAGGTGTAAATAGCGGCCAATACAGCTTCTGGATGACAGTGACCTCACTGCATACCTACTGTAAATTATGCCTTTCCTAAACCAACCTCTCTAGTATACCGTAAGTCGTCTTCAATTCGATTTCGACTTGCGAAGCTCATAATAATATACGTCCAGTTAACGAAGTCGACCAGTTACGAAAGGTTTTCTGGAAATAGCTATCTATTCTTTACTAAGTATTATATTAAGTATTTATGTCTATTCTGCGAATATGTTGTGTCTTCGCATCTGCGTAGCCTTGACAAAATTTACATTTAAATATTTATGAACATAACTTATGTTTCTGTCCTACTAAGTTAAGAAGTACCTACAGAAAAAAACTTTTTTATATAATGTAACAACGTGTGTATTATAAAATCAGATTTAAAATGTTTAACCACAGAATAAATAATAGGTTTAACCGAATGAATATCTTAAACTGAGGTTCATGTCATAAGTATATGATACGTGACGGTAATATGGTCATCCGGTATGATCACTTTCTTATAACCCAAAAACTACAGCCCTGTTTGCATAGATGACTGTGATACGATAGTTCTTCATCCGTCATTGGAATATTAAAGGGTTGAAAGAGCGCTGCTTCATCGATGCCATTTTGACAATTGACATTATCTTCATAAATATAAAAATCAATAGCTGTGCGTTAGTAAATCTCGACTGATTTTGATAAGTTTTTTGTGAGTATTTGAGTGGGCTCAAAGACAGGGTGGTCAGGGGTGGATCGCCAGTAATAAATATTTTGGTTGATTTTACTATTGTGTAGTTAATTTTGTTATTGTGTAATTAATTTTACTATTGTGTATTGTAAAACCTTGTGTATCATGTAAAATTTGTTAAAAATTTTATATTTTTATTTACTCTTAATCTGTTTAGGAGCAACTTTAAAAATCAAAATTAAAAATATGTTTTTAGATTAAGTATTGAAGTAAGTAGGTAGGTATCACATCAGTATTCGTTAATCAATGTTACGGAGAGGGGGATTTCTAACATAAGTATTTATTTACTTAAAATAAATCCTCATTCACAACACTGCTATGTAAAAACTCTGATACTGAATAAATTATTTAATTTGATTTGTAGTGCAGTTATACTTTTTAGGTTGATTTTTCAGTGTTCCTAATTATTGCTAAAGCTTGTTTGCTATTTTTTTTTTCATAATATATTAGTAATTTTATAGTATATGACTTAAGTGTTTTTGCCTCTGTCCTCCTCCTAGTTTTGGTTTTATAGCGCGGCAAAGCTTAAGGTGAGGTAAGAAGGATCTGCCTCCGATGGGCACCACAGAGGACGGAATAAAAAGTTCCATACCCTGAAGTACCATATCAACGACAGAATCAGCAACAACGCTAGGATCATCCGGCGAGAAGCAAACCCGCCCGCAAGGGCATGTTGCAAAAAAAGACCGCATCCTATCCCAATCAACCGACCTATAGTGCCAAACACGGCAGCAGCCTGCAGAATGCACCCGCGACGTTAATGTGACTGGCACCACACTCCGGACAAGACAATGGTCCGACGAGCCTAAAGGGGCCTCGACGGAAACCTGATATCCGTCCGGATAAGAGGTCAGCAGAAGGTCCAACAGGGAAGGTACATGATCTTCCATGTCTGGAATCTTCGTAGGTGCAGTAACCAGTTGTATCAGACCATATGCCAAAGCAAAGTCATAAACAGATCTCCCCGCATGATCGGTTAAACTTGAACCGAGCCATTCGGTGTGGTGGGTGTTAAAATCGCCAAGGACACGGAATCTGTAGCCATTTGGACGTCGTCAAGAAGTCGGTCCGTTTCGGTATTACCGCTACGAAACCTATAGAGGCACCCGTAAATGCCCCCGTATGGTCGTCGCTGTCTACGCGCAGCCATAGGATGGACAGGTACGTATCTTCAAGACTGCTGAGGCGTCGAAAACAGATGTTCTCTCTGACGTATACGCAAACTCCAGCCCGGGGTCCAAAGGAATGTTCTAATTTGTACCCCGGGTAGGAGAGATATGAAGTATTAGCTGGAGAGGACACATGAGTCTCGGTTTAAAAGAGCAAGGCTAGCTTCGATGTCTCCAGATAGTAATGGACAGCGTTAATGTTGGAATGAAGTCACCTGATGTTGCAAAAATACACGGATAGCGTGGCGGGGGTGGCCTTGGTGTTGTTGCTCCGCTTGCCCCGAATAGTTATTGTCGCGAGTAGAATAAACCCCCCCCCCCCCAGAATACGTGGGGCAGCCTGAGCACCCACGCTCAGGAAGAGTAGGATAACTTAGTCCTGCATCTGCACCTGCACTCACCAAACGAAACGCAGAGGTCATCCCGGTTTGAGCCGCCAAATCCTTGCGACAGCAAAGGCTGCCGCGTGGCTCTAACACTGTTAGAAATTTAAAAAAGCTACTTACCTTACTTTAGCTATTAACTCTTATGTAATACTTTAACTATTATTTGTTTAAAGCTGTAATCGACCTTGGAATTAAAGTGTTTGTCAAAGGGCAGGAATATGTGTAAAAACACTTGAGGATATTGCTTGATCTGATCTAGAGTCAAATAATATATTACAAAACCTCACGATGAACGAGCTTTAGCAGAAATGCAGAGACAGAGGTCTACACACAAGAGACTGACAGGTCTAAAGCTCATTCATCGTCAGGTTTTTTTGTAATGTACCTAATGTACTTATTATGTAATGTTGTAACATTATGCTATGCTGAGTGCATTAAAATCTGTGAGTAAGCAATAAATCACTTATTAACCACAATTAGGATAATTTTTTTTCCAAATTAGACCATTGGAAAATAATGGAACCAATTTTAAGGTATACCCAATCCAATAAAAAAAGAATCGTCAAAATCGGATTACTCTGTAATAAATCACCCCAAACATCCTTAGGGTAAACATTGTTTTTCAAAAATTATATGGGACCAATTTCGAGGTATACCCAATCCAATAAAAAAAGAATCATCAATGGACTACTCTGTAATAAATCACCCCAAACATCCTTAGGGTAAACATTGTTTTTCAAAAATTATATGGGACCAATTTCGAGGTATACCCTATCCAATAAAAAAAGAATCATCAAATTCGGACTACTCTGTAAAAAGTTAAGCGTGGTCATACATAAAAAATATACGCGTCGACTTGAGAACCCCTTCGTTTTTTCGTCGGTTGAAAAATATCGACTGTCTATATTTTTATTTCAGTGGCTACGTCATCGAGCGAACGCGCTAGGATTGTACAAAAATGATAAAATAAACAAAAGACCAGAATTAATGAAATAATTATTTGATTTATTTGAGTTCTTGTTGTGATTATTTGATTCGTGTATTAATAAATACTACTGTACTACATGTACATGTAGTACAGTAGTACATGTACAGTAATAAAATAATACTGTTTTTACTACTACACAGCCTGTTAAAAAGCCACAGACTACAATAAATCTAAAAGGAAATGTTTACTAGTCACTTCTTCTTAAAATCATGGCATATTTACTCAATCATTTTAGTCAAACCGAGCCCTTTCAAATGAGCCCAAAATGATGGTGTTTCGTAGTGGCATCACTGAGATATTTTATCCCACCTTCTAAGTCCACCATCATGAAGGTAAAATCATCACAATGACCTAGGTTTTTATGAGCCCTTTCATATGAGTTCAAACACGATCGTTCTATCTAGTGCCGTCACTGTGATCCTATACTCATCATCAGAAAGGTGAGATCATAACAGTCACCCAGTTCTTTATGAGGACTTTCAAATGAGTTCAAACACGATGTTTCTGTGTGCTACGGTCACTAAAATACTATACTTACCTTGGGTGTTCACCACAGTTGGTATTTAAATGAGTATAAAAATGATGGTTCTATGCAGTGGCATCACTGAAACCCTTTACCCATATATTGAGTTCGCCATCAGGAATGTGAGATTATCTCAGTTGCCTAGGGTTTTATGAGCCCTTTAAAATGACTCCAAACACAATGGTTCTATGGAGTGACGTCACAGATTCTAAACCAACCTTCGACGACCACAATCAGCTAGGTGATATCATCACAGTCATCTAGGTATTCATGAACCTTTTTGAAAATGAGTTCTAACACGATGGTTCTATGTAGCATCACTGAGATCCTGTACCCACGTTCTGATTAAATCATAAGGAAGGTGACATCACCACAGTCACACGAACGTCAACGTCACGGTCAGTCAAACGAAATTCTCTAAATATATAATCTCTTTGCATTTTCTTTCGCATATACCATGGGGAGTGCTCTGAGGAATTGTTCGGATTAATCCCAGCCGCCAAATTTCGTGAACGCACTACGCGGCAAACGTCCCGATACCATCCACACCATCTGGATGCTTGGCGGTCCACCATTGTACGTTTCAAGAGGAGCTTTCTTCCGCGTACAGTCTCTCTGTGGAATAGTTTACCACCAGCGATTTTTCCGGACCGATACGACCTGGGGACTTTCAAGAAAAGATCTTACTCCTTTCTAAAGGGCCGGCAACGCACCCGCAATTCTCCTGGTGTTGCGGTTGATCATGGGCGGCGGTAGTCACTTAACATCAGGTGAGCCGCATGCTCGTTGCCCCCCTTCTATAAAAAAAAAAATAATAAGAAATCGAAACAGCATAGATATAATGTAAGTAGCTTCAAAGAAAATAAATACTTACCAGTAATTAATACGAACTGAAGCTAGCGAATAATTACGGTGTGCCCAAAAAAAAAAAACTCCGCGGAGTGCCGTCGGTTAAAAATTTCAATTTAAGATTTCACACTCACGGTCAGTTTTTAGATGTACGTCAATTCAACTGATCATTTATTTTCAAAGTGTACGCAAGTTTACACGTATTGAAAAATGCAGAATCTACCACGCTTTTTTGTGTGGATCGAGCGAAAGAGGTCGAGCTTCTTACAAAGCCCTGCAAGGGTAACTGTCCAAATGGTGAACTACGCTTAGCCAATTTAGTTCCTAGGGCTTACGGAGGAAATCAATTTATGAAATCTTGGTATCATGTCAAGGGTTAATTCTATTGACAATATTGGAAATTGTGGAAATTTGAGTAAAGTCGATTAAGAATTTATATTAAAAAAAAATAATGAAACCGAAAAACTTTTTGCAGAGGAAAACAGTGGGAAGTATACAGCAAAAGTTGTCAAAAATCAGTCAAAGCCTCTTAACTGTCTATATGTTGCGACCATTGCTTTTTCGATAGAGGAGTTTATATTACACACATCTTTATATTTATGCATAGACATTATACTTTACCAGCTTTCCGCTCGGTAATTTCGCCCACGTTAAATGAAATTTTTCTGATAGTAAGTGCCGACCATCGCCGATGCACTACTGCAACACCAAGTGAAGGTCGTGCACAAAAATCAAATCAAGAACAAAGCACGAGCGTAATGTACCGTGAGTAATATTCTAAGGATAAGGTAGGATTTGAATATTTTTGTATGGCATTCTAAGCCAGTGCAGCCGACTATGATAAAGGGCACTGACTTAGTTTAGCAAAAGCACATTATAATGGGATGGAAAAACCGCTGGCAAATTATTGCTTTCCGGTTTACTGTACGCACGACGAACGGTATAGCGAACCGTGTCCACAACGAAGGGGTGGAAACTGGAGATTGGCCGAGCGTCTGGTATCCGACGGTGAAAGGGAAAGGGCGGAATTAAGTCATGCGATTGCTGCGCACAATCTCACAAATGTATCCTGTAGAAAACCGAAAGATGTAACATAATGAAACAAGAACTGAAATAAAAACAATTTAATTTAATACTTCCTTCAGTATAACCCAAAACATTACAAAGTCATTTCTGATAAATGTCCAAAATAATAGTAAGTATATTTTAATAGATGAAGCACACATCCTTCATCGATTGCACTACACAATATTCCAATTTGGTCAGACGCAAAATACAATCATTAGAATTTAATAAAATATGAAATAAGACCTGTAATAAACAATTTAATATTTTTTTTCAGTATTGTCCAAACTAATATAATCAGTTCATTAAAACGTTTTTGCAAACAATTACAAAGATAAGTAATTTACACTTTAATATACGAAGCATGTGTCCCTCATCGCTTGCACCCATGCAATTCGGTCAGACGCTTCGATGGAATAAAATATTGGGTTTCGATGAAATAATGGGTGCGTTTGGCAGAAAAAAGCGCCAGCAAGCGCTTGTAAGTAAAATGGCGATCGTAAGCGGTAAGCGCTATCAAATCGTAAGTAGCTATTTTCCTCTAGGACACGAAGTTAGTTTTAACCGGGAAACCTCACCTCATTTAAATATATGTTTGTAAAGTATTCATATTAAAAACTTACCAATGATGAATTTTTAATAACATGTATAATATGTTTATTAATGTCATTATATTACTTAAAACTAATATTGCACAAAACAACTTATAAACTCTATTTTAAAACAAACAAAATAAATAAGCAAAATGGCGGATTGTGTCAGCGCTACTGAAGTAGAAATCGTGTCCTGGCCGAAAACTATTTTAGCGCTAGTAAGCGCTTGCTAGCGCTTTTTTCTGCCAAACGCACCCAATGCATTATTAATACAATGCATAATGTAAAGAAATTAAAGGAAGTCGGAAATATCGAAATTCGGTCGAATACTTAACCTAAATTTAAATTATACTTCAATGCTCGAAGTTTTTTTGTAATTTTTTACCTGTATACCTCACAAACAAGTACACAAATTTAAAAACATGTAAGCAAATAAATATGTTATAATACATTATATAAGTATAATGTTTCTTACGTCAATTATAAACGTAATTTAATAAGATTATTTTGGCATGTAGATTGCACTGACAAACAAGGCTTATATAGCGGCAGTCATCTAATGGATAATAGTAACTACAAACTTTGGTCGAAGGAACTAAACAAGTGCAAAAACACAAAACTTATAACTTATCTCTCAACTTTGAATTACGACTAGTACAACTTAAAATTAACAAATATCCAACATTGGTCGTTGTGCCATTTTTTTAATTTTATGCTTTTTTCTATTTTTTTACGGTTTTATATTTTGTGATGTTTAATGAAAAATTATATACAACAATAAAAAAGAAATTTATTATTGTATATAATTTATTTAAAACGTCGCAGTCAATATTGTCGGTGTCAATTGATAACGTAGTGCAGTGTTCTGCGATCTGGAAAAAAAAGACCATTGAAATTTAAGTTGACAGTTATTTACTCATGTGTCGACAGTAATGTCTTAAACTCACAATACTAATATTACATATTAATTACTTATCAAGTAATACCTACTATTACGTTTGCCAACATGCAATTTTACAAGAGAATTCTTATCTTATTATTTAGCCTCATTTGATTTTTGATTTTTTTTCTTCCCTGCGTAGGGTCGTTGCGCTGGTTTTCGGCCTTTTAGTGGAGTTGACAACTTTAAGGTACTATAAAAAATAATAGCGATTATGTTGACCTAGTGTTGTTAATGTTAATTTATAGCTTATATAATGTAGTTTTCATTTTGATAACTCATTAATGCTACAAAAAAGAAATCTATTTTTTATAATAAATTTTGATGTGAAAAATATGCAAAACATGCAGTTTTCGGCCCCAAATTTTAGATTTCGGCCTACAAGAATTTTAGTTTTCGGTCCCAAATTTTAGATTTCGGCCTACAAGAATTTTAGTTTTCGGCCACTGTATTAGAAGAGGTACTATAAACTTAAAAGTGTTTTTGTAAAATCAGAAAATGGCAAAACGGTTTGGGAAATCGGTGTATTTAGTTTTCTCAATCGGTGATTGCGATTTTTTAACCGTTACGTTATTTTTTTCTTTTTGGGTGTGTTTATGATATAAAATAATAACCATGATTAATTATTTCTCTTTGAATCATAATCTAATAATAAAATCTTTTAAATATAGCAATCAAATATTCTCATTTACGAGTATTTTGTACTACCTCATAAGTATTTTAGTTTAACAAAATCTGTTACCATATCTAACCATTCTCATCTCTAACCAAGAGGAGCCATCTGAAGAAAAAAAATCTTTTTGAATTTTCTTCCTAAAACGCAATGTGAATAAAATATTTGATATGATAAGATGAAATGGCCGTAAACGTAAACTAAGACAGCATTCCATTTTCCGCCGCCGTATTCTTTCATACAATTTTAAGTTGGCCGAAAACTAAATTGTATATATTTTAGAGTCAATCCAGTTTTCGGCCACGACTGAATTTTGTTTCATCACTAACTGTTCAAATTGCAGTACTTGGTGGCCGAAAACTAAAAGTTAGTGTCTACGCACGCTACGATTCAATATAAGTAAGAAAGATGAGTTATAGTACGTAACTGAATAAACGAAAGAGACAAAGTATTTAGGCTAAACTCAGAATACTTTTCGGCCGCATGCCCGACAACCAAATAATGAGACAATTTTATGTGTCACTTTTCGGCCACTTAATTTATTAACTTTATCAATAAATTATTATAATAATCAGTGTCAAATAACTATATTAGGTTATTTATATAGTGAAATATAAGCACAATATTAAGTAATTATATTAAATACAGCACGAAACTTACTTTTGAATGGAACGCTCGCCACTATTTTTTTTGCTCGATCTTACCCGTTTTGATAGCTTCAGTGTCGGCGTCAAACTAAACTATTTATTATAAATCGCGTGTTGTGTTTACCTGATTAATTAATGCTACCGGATATAGTGAAACTATTTACAAATGCATTAAACTGTATTTCTTACGATAATATTTATTAAAATTGTTATTAAATCAAATTTACTGCATCAGCTCGTGCCAAAGGCCGAAATCTAGGCCGGCTTACCGGCGCATCGAACCTATATGAAAATTAACCTTTAAAATTCGCCAAGAATTTTAGGCTATAGGGATAGAAAAGCATATTATTTATACGTAATATTTTCACCCCAAAAATTACCTATTTAATTATTTAATAAATAAAGATTAACAGACAATGCAAGGCAAATATAATTCGTCTTTATCTATAAACATAACTATATTTAAATATATTTAGTTAATGTTGTTACTAACATAGTTTGAAAATCACTTTACTAACACATATGTTTGATGGTCCGAAATATGTGATGATTATTATTATTATAGGGGTATCTGTATATTTTTCTCATCTGGTTGGTTTCTATAAATATATAATTATAAATTAAAATGAAAAGATAAATATACATAAATATCAACAAAATAAAATAAATACAAAAAATACACAAATAAATAAAGATCCAACCAGATGGAAGCCCTCGGCAGGGGAGACCAAATGGCCGAAGGTTAGGAGGAAAGGGAAAGAAACCGACGGACGATGCGGGCGGTATCGAGGAGCACTGCCTTTTGCATTTGAGCCCGGAGCAGTCCGTCACGGAGTCTCAGTCGCCTCAAATGACCCGAGAGGCTGACTGGGATTAGCCCATTCGCAGAGACGACTACAGGAATAATTTCGGTCGGCCGACCACCCCACACGTCGGTCACCTCGTGAGCCAGGTCCAGATATTTTGTTCGCTTATCTGTTTCGGCTTTCACGAGGTTCTCGTCATACGGAATGGTAATGTCGACCAAAAATATCCTTGACTATGCCCGGTCCATCAGCACAATATCAGGCTTATTCGCAAGAATAGTCCTGTCTGTGATGATGGCCCGGTCCCAGTAGAGCCTGGCGCGATCATTTTCGAGCACGGCTTCCGGCAAGTACTTGTAATACGGCACTTTCCGGTCCACGAGACCGTATTTCAGAGCGAGCTCCTGGTGTAGAATTCTGGCTACTAGGTTGAGCCTGTGCAAGTACTCAGAGTTAGAAAGCGCCGAACAACCGGAGATAACATGCCTAAGTGACTCCCCGGGATGGCGACAAGCTCGACAGACATCGACGGTGCATTTATAAATCCATTTTGAGCGCGTGACATCACCTGGCTTAGCTCCAGGTGACGAGTGATTCTCGCGCTCAAAATGGATGACAGTGTCTTATATATGGTGGGTAGACACGTGATGGGGCGGTATTTGCTCGGGTTTGTGGTATCCTGATCTTTAGGAACAAAGTGAGTGATCCCAGTAGTGAAGAGGCTTGGGAGCGACTTCTGGTCGAAAGCCTCTTGAAACTGTCGGGCGAGCACAGCGTGACACACTATGAACCCCTTCAGCCAGTAATGATGCAGCCCGTCGAGCCCCAGACTTTTTCAGTTCGGGCCCTACGGACCGCCTCAGCCACGTCTTCCGGCGTTATGGTGATGGGGTCCATAGGCGTAACACTCGCACCCTGGCTCGCCACAACTTCCATCCAAGGGCCCTCGCTGTGGTTTACGGGCTCTGACCACAGGCTACGCCAGAATGCGATAATGTTAGCCTGATTCGGTCCTTGGCCCGCTCCACATAACTTTGGTCGCTTCAATGATTTATAGAGCCTCTTCTGATAACTCTGGAAGAGACGATTCTGGTTGAACCCCCTTGACCTCTCGGTAAATCGTCGAATCCGCCTCCCCCAAGCAGTGATCTTTTGCTTCAGGTCGTCTATGCGCTCCGTTAGTTTCTGCGTGATATCCGGCTGGGACAAACTGATATTTGTCCCAGCAAACGCCATCCTAACGGTGCGCACAATCCTCGGTCTATTATTACCCGACCTGAAGCTTGTCAGTCTGCCGATAAGGGCCCTTGCCTTTGCGATACGGTCCTCGATTCTTTTTCTCCAGGCTGAGATGGCGCTTCTTTGTGTAGTAGCGCATCCAGCCATGGGAAGTTTGGCGCCAATAATACGGCGATAATAACGATACGATAATTATTATTATTATTATTTTAGGGTATTAATAGAGTATTCTCATCTGATCATCTGGTAGGGCTGAATAAATATATAGAAGGAAATAATAAATATATATTTAAAGTATATTAAATATACAATATGTAACAAAAACCCTGAGGTTCCCGTTAAGTGCGTTATCAGAATCTGTATTCAAACATATATAAATATTTTTTTTCCAAAAACACATTTAAAAAAATTAATTTTAATTAAAAAAATAATTTGCAATTTGTATGTGGTTTTATTACATACTAAATTAGCCGAGGAGTAAGAGGATTGTCAAAGACACCGCATTACCGATATCTTGTGAGTTAGAGGAAATAAAACCAGATACAATTTGCAAATAGTTCTTTTTTAAATTAAATTTAAACGGCCGGGGAGCAACGCGGGCGGTATCGAGGAGCACTGCCTTCTGCATTTGAGCCCGGAGCGTTCCGTCACGGAGTCTCAGTCGACTTAGGTGGCCCGAGAGGCTGACTGGGATTAGCCCATCCGCAGAGAAGACTACAGGAATAATTTATGTTGGCAGACCACCCCACAATCTCGGTTACCTCATGAGCCATGTCCAGATATTTTGTTTGCTTATCTGTTTCGGCTTTCACGAGGTTCTCGTACGGAATGGTAATGTCGACCAAAAATATCCTTGACTGTGCCCGGTCTATCAGCACAATATCAGGCAAGAACGTTCCTGCCTGTGATGATGACCCCGTCCCAGTAGACCTGCGCGATCGTTTTCAAACACGGCTTCAGAACAAGTACTTATATGTAAGTACTTGCTCTGAAGGCAGTTTCTGATCCACGAAGCCGTATTTCAAAACGAGCTTCTGGTATAAAATCCTGGCTACTAGGTTGTGCCTGTATAAGTACTCAGAGTTAGAAGCGCCGAACAACCGGAGATGACATGTCTAAGTGACTCACCGGGATGGCGACAAGCTCGACAGATGTCGGCGGTGCCATCCCCTTAGGATGTTTCTCCGATAGTTGTTGGTCTTAATAATCCGATCCTGTATTGCACAGACAAAACCCTCGGTTTCCCCGAAGAGGTCACCGAAACGTAGCCAATTGAACGAAGCGACTGTATCTACGAAGGGCTCATGTAGAGCCCTGTAGTACCTCCCGTGGAGGTCCTTCTGCTTCCATACGGTCTCCCGGTCAAAAATGCTATATACTGCTGGGTCCTGCCATCGCCCCTTGGCTAAGAATAGAGGGGTAAGCCCTTTATCACAAGAAATGACGTCATTATAGAACGGATCATCCGATCTCGCCAGGAAGTAATGACGGAGGTTGCACACTTCGCGATTATGCATGGTGAGCGCGCTCAGAAACCCACGTCCACTATGCTTTCGCGGTAAGTAGGTACAACCTCATTACCGATGATCTCGAATGATACATCCTACGGGACGCCATGGTAGTGCGGACTTTTCTATCCAGGGCGTTAAGTTCAGTCTGAGTCCACCTGAGTATGCCAAAGGTATACATGAGAATAGGTATGACCCAACCGTTATATGCGTGTGTCTTATTCACACCGGACAAAAGGCTGTTAAGCACTTTGGTCAAGCGTGCATAAAACACGTCGCAAACTGACTGTTTGATACCCGCCTCATTGATACCGATGTTCTATGACGTACTCAGGTATCGGTATGTTTCAACCTCGGAAAGGGTCTTTAAGTTAACGGGCATAGATAAGTCTAAGCCCTCAGAGTTATCAACCCTTCCCCTTTCAACATGGAGGACCGCACACTTATCCGTCCCCAACTCTATATTGATGGAACTGCTTAATTCACAAGTGATGTTCAGCAACTCCATAAGATGGGAGCGACTGGAGGGAACAACTTGAGGTCATCCATATAGAAAATGTTGGTCACTTTTGGGGAGGGGATTTCAGCTACGGAAGGGAGGGACCCTTCCGTAGCTCAAATCCCCTCCCGGAGCCCAGCAGTAAGGTACTGAGAATACTGTTCAGAGAGAGGCAGAACCAGATTGGACTCAGACAATCGCCTTGGAAGATACCCCTTCTTATCCTTATGTGGTTCTCCGCACCTGTCATCCGCTCGCTCAGATGACAAAGGATCGTACTCCACTGCCTTATACACTGCTCGAGGAAGTCTAACTGTACATTCAATCTTGTACAGCTCGAGGAACCTCTTTAGCCATGTATGGGGCACCGAGTCGAATGCCTTTCTGTAGTTTATCCAGTAGTTTCGACGGTTGCGTTTCACCACTTTGCCAATGACCGCGTCAAACAGGAGTTGGTCCTTGGTTCCACGACCACCGTCCTGACATCCATTTTGAGTGCGTGACATCACCTGATTTAGCTCCAGGTGACGACTGGATAGACACGTGATGGGGCGGTATTTGCTCGGGTCTGGGGTATCCTAATTTTTAGGAACCAAGTGAGTGATCCCAGTAGTGAACAGGCTCGGGAGCGACTTCTGGTCGAGAGCGTCTTGAAACTGTCGGTCGAGCACTGCGTGAGTCAGCCCGAAATCCTTTAGTCAGTAGTGATGCAGCCCGTCGAGTCCCGGACTTTTCCGGTTCGGGGTCCAACGGACCGCCTCTGCTACGTCTTCTGACATTATGATGACGGAATCCATGAGCGTAAAACTGGCGCCCTGGCTCGCCACAGCGTCCATCCAAGGGCCCTCGCTGTGGTTTACGGGCTCTGACCACAGGCCACGCCAGGATGCGACAGTGTCTTGATCCGGTCCTGGAGCTGCTCCACATACCTCTGATCGCTCTAATGATTTATAGAGCCTCTTTTGATCACTTTGGAAGAGATGATTCTAGTTGAACCGCCTTGACCTTTCCGTAAATCGTCCAATCCACTTCCCCCAATGAGCGATTTTTTGCTTCAGGTCATCTATGCGCTCTGTTAGTTTCTGCGTGATATCCGGCTGGGACAAACTGATATATATCCCAGCAAACGCCATTCTAACGGTGCGCACAACTCTCGGTCTATTATTACCTAACCTGAAGATTGTCAGTCTGCAGATAAGGACCCTTGGCTCCTTACGATACGGTCCTTTATTCTTTTTCTCCAGGCTGGGATGGCGCTACTTTTTCTAGGAGCGCGTCCAGCAATGGGAAGTTTGCCGCCAATAATACGACAAACTGCCACTGCGGCGCCAAAAAGAATTGAGTCCCTCTCGCAAAGGTTCCGGCTGGCCTACCTATTTGAAGGTCACCAGCATTGGGTTAAAAGCCCTCACGACAGCCTGATTTCGCTTGCTTAGGGGTATGCGGGGAAGTCGCGGTCGATTTTGGAGAGGCATGCGCATTTCCAAAATCGCCTCTTCCTTCCTTTATTATTATTAACATCAATACGGAAGGAGTTTATTACCACTTTGGATTTCAATTAAAACAATTATACCTCAAACGAAGGCGCAAAAAATATTACGTACAAAACTCAAACTCGTTTCCGCGTAACCACCTCCCGCCTTTGAATAATTAACTTTCGCAATCAGAGTCACCTAAGGAACCATTAGTTTTTTTTAAATATATTTATACACAAAACAAATTAATGATTATGCGGCATCGGCAGTTATGATATTTTGGAAACAGTCAAAATAAAAAAAAATAAAGATGATACAAAATGCTAGAAGTAATTAATTTTAATCGTAAAAAACTTACGTGAAATGTGCGCTAATTTGTCTTTTTGGTATCTTTGGTCTCTTCCTTAGGTTGTCCCTTGCCGAGCAGCTTGGCGAGCGAGTCCCAGATACCTCCGAGGAACAGAGCGCAGAACAAGTTCTCGAACGGAACGAAGGGATCATGGATACCCAGCAAAATTGATGACAACTACGGACAAATGCAATTCATAGCGTAAGGTTGTTTTAATAAATAAATAAACTATATACCTTTAAACGAGCAATTCTTGTATATCAATAATTGCTCGTTAATTATCGGAATCTCGGAAACGGCTCCAACGATTTTCATAAAATTTTGTGTGCAGGGAGTTTCGGGGGCAATAAATCCATCTAGCTGGGATTTAATTTTAGAAAATGTCTTTTTGTCCGTGTTTTTAGGCAATGAAAAATTGCTACAATATCGTTAGAATAAGAAGATAAATTTTGACAGATTATTAATGATTACAAATAGTTTAATTGGTATATTGGCCGGTCACAAAATCGTAATACCATGGTTCGAGCCCAGACCGACCGACCGACTTTTTTAATTTTCTTTTTTCAAGTTCCTTTTTTTTTTGAGAAAATCTATTTTTTCGAGCCCTTTTTTTAGTATTTTTTAAAAACACGAAAATTTAATTTAAACTAATTGCACTCATGATTTTTTATTCAAATAACCAGTTCAGTTTTTTCTATTATGTCGCTAAGATCAAAAAATATTATTCGTATTTCATCAGTATGTAATTTGTATCTAAATATAATTTTCAAAACACACGAATTAAAACAAAATCGAACGAAAAATACCGAGCAAAGCTCGGTCAACCGGGTACTAAATAAATGATTTTGAAACGAGTATAGGTGTCAATTGTTCTAAACAATGATAAAGCACAATATAAAAAAAACGTACATATAAAATAAAAATTATTTTTAATTATTGGATTGTTCTTCATTTCAATCAATACCCTTATTATTGTTTTTTTTTAATATGTTTACATACTTTAAAAGACTAGTTATTCTTGGATCATATTTTACTATAGCCACGGTCGAAATATGTATAGCATAATATTATCTACCAACAACTTTATTTATTCCATCTTTTCTTTCACTTTTAGAGAACGCCATAGATCATAAAGTTTTTGTAACCCCTAGTTCTAGTTGTTTGCAATAAAGTATAAATTCAATAAATTAATTAAAAGCTATCTAATATGGAATAAGTATGTCTAAGAGTGGATTGTTTCTTGTTTCGGATTAAAGTAGATTGCTTTTGGTGCTCAGAATAGAGAGAGTTGGAGAAATTTAACTTAAAATTAAAGTTACAGCCTATATACGTCCCACTCCTGGGCACAGGCCTCCGCTCATTTCTGAGAGGGTTTTAGGGCAAGGAATTGTCCGCCGCGCTGCCCCAATGCGTGTTGGCGAACTTCAAATTTAATTTGTGCTGAAATAAATGGTCATTCTCGCTTTTAGCTTATTATTTGACTTTCATCATCATCATAATCAACACCCCTTCACAAGTCCACTGCGGAATATAGGCCTCCCCCAAAGAATGCCACAAAGCACGGTCCTGAGCTATCTGCACCTGTCTTACCAGGTCGTCACTCCATCTAGTGGGGGGTCGCCCTACACTATGCCTACCGGTACGAGGCTGCCACTCGAGAACCTTTTTCCCCATCGGTTGTCGGTTCTTCGGCTTCGGCAGGCCGATTGCCCTTCCACTATTTGACTTTAACTTGTTAAAATTTCAATCAACACGTGTTACTTTGCAGCAATAAAGACTTTTCAGACATTTTTTAATAATTTTTAAATATAGTTTTCATAATAGACAAGTTTTTAAATGTGCTAACTTTTCTATTCATGATGACCCGTGGCTAGGGCTAGGCGAGTATGTGGCGTCTTTGAGTCTAATATCAATTGTAAATTAACATTGTGTTTCTTTGTGTCTGAATCTGTACCTGATCTGTACTTATCGCCGATTTTATCACATAATCGCATAATCGCCGCATGGCTTACGTAAAAAGTGGTTATATCAACTGAACCAACTTTCCCGGAGTCTATGCGTCATTTTATATTCTCCGAAGCAACATTATGTATTTTATTCATAACAATAAACGGTCTCTCATTTTTATTTTTGTTTAAGTTGGATTAATTAACGTTTTAAAACCATCCGCCAGGTGTACATCAAATTTGTTAAAATTACAGTATTAGTATACAAAGACAAAATTTTACAAAAACTTGTTTTGCTTACATTATCGCTTATCACTATCGTTTAATATTTAATTGAAACATCCGTTTTAGTTAAAGCAATTTATGTGATAAAACGACACGACAGTATATAATTATAAATTATACCTACGACATCGTAATATTGGATATATATATATATATATATATATATATATATATATATATATATATATATATATATATATATATATATATAAGATATAGAAAGAGGCATTTCATCTAAATCTTCACTTTCTTAATCGAGGATAGATGTAGATATCCATGGACTACAGTATCCACTTCACAATCAGGTGGACTGTGAGCTCGTTTTTCAAGCTTATTTAAAAAAAAAACACGATAGATATGTTGTTTGGACTTTCAAATATCGGAAGGGACAGCTTACAAGTAGTTGATAAATATATTGTAAAAACGTAGATATATAAAATGTGGCATGAAACCGTACCTTGAAGTAGACAAAGAAAATGACAATGCCGAAGTACACGAGGGCGTGTGGCGCAGAGATCAAATCCGTCTTCTTGTCCAGCACGAAAATCACCGACGCTACTAGTGACGCCTTCGTGTAGCTAAAATAAAAATAAAACACTTATAGTATTTTCAAGAATCATATAAATTATTTTAGACAATTGAATAGATATAACTATTCATATTTTCACTTCAAGTTCTTCACGAGCATATTCGCAAATTCATCAATTTACTCACGTAAAGCATAGTTATATAACTGATAAAGTAAGTACAAAACAAAATAATAATAATAACTTTTTGACAATTTAAATTTTTAGTGTTAGTTTTTCTACATTATAGTTTCTTTTTTTATAATGAGTTAGTATTAATTGTAAATATTATAATTTTAATTATTATTTTTATTTAATGTTACATATATAGGTAATAAATAATAACTGCTGTAATCTACTTTAATAAAATTAATCTGATAATATTTAAATTTAGTGTAAGTATACGAAAATAAAGTAAATACATTAATTGTATGAAAATCTTTCTAGTAATACTAGTTGTATTGCATTACCCGTCTTTCTTGCTTCCATGCAGTGTCAGTTTTATAGGATACGAGTACTAGCTGATTCCCGCTCGCTTCGCCGGGCGGACGACAGTATTTTATTGCGGTAGGTACTTGTACTATTATTATTTATTATATTATTACCTAGATGTAAAATATCAAGTTTTTTTTTTTGATGGGACTATCGTAGAATCCGTTCTTAGTAAACGACTTCTACATTGCGAAATGAATAATTATAGTAAAGTCAATTGGTTGTATAGTTTTAGAGATATCTTGATGAGTCAGTCAGCCATTCAATAGTATTTCGCATATAGTGAATGATCTTTATTACCGTCTGGAAAAAAAGGGTGTAACATGTTGAACGGAGTAGAAGCCTATGGCACTGATATTTTACAAAAAAAATTAATTAAAATCTATCGAAATTCAAATCATACCCAACAATAAATTTAGTAGGCATTTTTGATCTTGTCACTTCGAAGGTCACAGGCGCAAGAGCAAAGTAATTATTAAAAAAAAATTTTAAACGTTGAATTCAAAACAACTTTTAACAAAACAAAGGATAGGCAGCAGCGTCTTTCTAATGGTCCCCACATATGGTCAGTTAAGGTGATGAGTCGAACTGACGTACATCCAAAAACTGACCGTGAGTGTGGAATCTTAAGATGAAATTTTCAACTGACGACAACCCACGGATTTTTTCGGGCATACTGTCAGTTGAAACAGCTCAGTCGAACTGACGTACATCCAAAAACTGACCGTGAGTGTGGAATCTTAAGATGAAATTTTCAACTGACGACAACCCACGGATTTTTTCGGGCATACTGTCAGTTGAAACAGCTCACTCGAACTGACGTACATCCAAAAACTGACCGTGAGTGTGGAATCTTAAGATGAAATTTTCAACTGACGACAACCCACGGATTTTTTCGGGCATACTGTCAGTTGAAACAGCTCAGTCGAACTGACGTACATCCAAAAACTGACCGTGAGTGTGGAATCTTAAGATGAAATTTTCAACTGACGTCAACCCACGGATTTTTTCGGGCATACTGTCAGTTGAAACAGCTCAGTCGAACTGACGTACATCCAAAAACTGACCGTGAGTGTGGAATCTTAAGATGAAATTTTCAACTGACGTCAACCCACGGATTTTTTCGGGCATACTGTCAGTTGAAACAGCTCAGTCGAACTGACGTACATCCAAAAACTGACCGTGAGTGTGTGGAATCTTAAGATGAAATTTTCAACTGACGACAACCCACGGATTTTTTCGGGCATACTGTCAGTTGAAACAGCTCAGTCGAACTGACGTACATCCAAAAACTGACCGTGAGTGCGGAATCTTAAGATGAAATTTTCAACTGACGTCAACCCACGGATTTTTTCGGGCATACTGTCAGTTGAAACAGCTCAGTCGAACTGACTTACATCCAAAAACTGACCGTGAGTGTGGAATCTTAAGATGAAATTTTCAACTGACGTCAACCCACGAATTTTTTCGGGCATACTGCCAGTTGAAACAGCTCAGACGTACATCAGAAAGGAAAGTTGAGTCTGATAGTTGAATGAAGTTTGTGCCACTTGCTGTACATTCAAACGCAGTCGCAGAGTAGAACTGGTAGGACTCTATGACTATGACCATTTTAGTTTTTGTGTTTTAACATAATAATTATAGTAATCCACACAAAACTGCGGTCTCATGAGTTTTTAAATGAGGTAGGAGTTCCTCAACCGCTCCGAGAGCGGATACATATCGTTCCACGAGTTCTGTTGCATGTGTAGGTTGCAAGATAGAAGGCACGAGACCAAGTTGCGTTCGGTCCCCATTATCGCGGGTAAAATTGTAAATTGAAATTTTAAATATTGATTTACTACACGACGAGCGCGGTGCTGGAATACATCGTGAGGATACCTACCTGTTTGGGGACTAGGGCAGAACGGATCGAACTCAGGAGGTCGGGGCTCCGCAACAGGGCGTTAATAGCTGTTATTTTGTTATTTACTTTTTATTTTTTTTACCAACCACTAACGAATCTCTATATTTTAATCGTTAAACAGCTGTTTTGCAATTTACCTCACATGTTGAAGAAAATTCAAATCCAAATCTTTTAAATACAGTTTAACAATACTCACAAGGTTGGCTGCATAGTTTCCATCGCGGTAGGAGTCCATGCGCCGCGTACAAGACGCTCCACCAGTTTTGTGAAGCCGGCGCCATTACCTTTAATTGTTCCTGAAATCAAACAAATAAAAAATATTTTTCTTTCTTTATTTCAGCTCCAAATATTGCGTAGCACAAAAATTTTGTGTATAATATTGTGTAGACTTTTATTTATATAAAGTACATCTTTGATTTAACGTCAGTATGTCAATCAAACAGACGAATTCAAATCGGATGCACAGCGTTCGGGAAATTCGACACATCATCATTTCATCACATACTCCTCAACACTTGCAAACAGTGCGTGTAGCCAGTAATGCCATATAGATCTGAGTCGTCAAACTAAGCAACATGTATTGCTTGTGAGATACATTGTGTTTTCATGCGATGGCCAAGTAAATCTATATATTTAAAACATAAGATTTTTAACATTGATATGGTTACTATAAAATGTTGTTGGGTTAGCTAATTACGTAATAACTTAAAACAGAAGGACACTTAAGTAGGGACTGAATAAATTAACCGACTTGGTATTACATGGATCTCACAACTGTCTACAATAGAAGAACTGAGTTGCGAGACTTGGTTTTTTTACAAGTTATGTTTTTGATGGCATCTATTTTATTTTTAGAACTTGCGTTTTAATTTAATGATTTATACGTGGTAGAGCCACGCTACAGCTATATTATGGTAGTAGCACGAATGGGTCGGCTCGACCGGGGAAGGACTACGCTGTCATAGAATACCAGCGTAAAATACCAGCTTAATATTGCTGTGTTTCGTACGGTCAGTGTAGAGATCCGGGAATCATTTTTTACTGGAAACGCACGCAAAATAGCATCTTAGTCCTTAGGGGTGACAACGCATCTGCGTTTGCATTCTTGATCGAGGATAAATACACCACTGACACAGCCACGGCATTGTCAGCTTACTATGCCTATGCTCATTCGTGGCTTAAGTACGGAGTTATGTTGTGGGGAAGTAGCGTCGATGTGCTGCAGCTTTTTATTACCCAGAAAAAGTCCGTTAGAATACTAGCCCAGATAGATAACACTACTAGCTGTAGACCGTATTTCAAACAACTAAATATTCTTACCTTACCCTGTATGTACATTTATGATCTATGCCTGTTTGTCCACAAAAATAATAATAGTTTTAAGAAAATTAAAGATACGCACTACACGTAACAAAAATAAATTATACCTACCACAGTCGCGAACAAAAATGTTAAATACAAGCCCCTACTATATGGCAATAAAAGTATATAATAAATTACCACAGGAAATAAAAAATATGTCAGAATTAACCAAATTTAAATCAAGACTCGGTAAATATTTAAAACAAAACCCCTTCTACTCAGTAGAAGAGTATTTAGATAAAAAATAATACTATTATATATTTTTATATCTTTGTATAACTTTTAATTTTATTTTATTTTATGTATGTTAATAGTATATAAGCAGTGCCCTTGTTAAATTTGCAGTGCCTGAAAAGGGCGTCTAAGTTGTAAGCACATTTTTAATTTAATACCAATTATGTACACTTAGATTGCAAATAAACGATTTGATTTGATTTGATTAAATGTAGATGTTATTGGGCTACATCATCCACTTACCATCAGGTGGACTGTGTGCTCGTTTGTCACCCTTATTCTTTAAAAAATATGATCTTGTATTTTATTCTATGTGTGACTTTTACTTTTTAGTTGTATTCAAATACCAAAATTCGACAAATAATATATTCAACCTAATTGTAAAATATAAAACATTCAGTCCAGGGACGGGAAGCAGTGGCAAGGGTATGAGTCTGGTATTGGGAGAATAAACCAAGTAATCATACATACTCAGGTAGGATATGTAGGATTACATACTCATTGTATAGGAAAATTTTGTTGAATGTTTTTCTTCGATTACTGTATCTTGGGAATGAGTAATAATGCTGCAGCCCATGGGCACTTGAAACTTTTTGGTCTAAAAAAAATGTCTCATAACCCGTTATTATACTGGCTCCCTATTCCCTACTAACTGGTACAGCAAGCGCTCAGCCTTCCCCGCTAGAACTTCTAGACGTAAAAAGATTACTACTATAATATAATTTACATGTTTATCATATTATATCTAATACTAAAAACGGACTGAGGCGTTGGCTCGGAATGGCTTAGCAATTACTTGCGGCGCTGAGGTCCTCGGGTTCAAAGCCTGCACTGAACACGTATTCGTATGGTCTACATTGGTCGGGGTCAAGATGTTAAGTGGACGCTTTTCTGAAATTTAAGTATGTAAACCGCCTCGAATTCATGATAAGGGAGAATTTATTTAAAAAATAATAATAGTAGTTTAAAATAGTAAAATTAAAAACCTTTAAATCCCAACCTTATGATTGAATCAACACGCATAAAACGCGTTTTAATCAGTTTTAATTTGAAAGCAGCAATAGGCGAGCCTAAATACTAACTTCATCATTATCATTACAACTCGCGGCACGAAAGTCTAGCGGTGACTGTTTTTGCACATAATTGGCCGTATTACGCATTATTGCGTAGAATTGGCTGGTTCAGTCGCATTCCGTCCCCCGTACTGATACGACTTTCGCAGTTATCCCCTCCATGTTTCGTTCAGCGCTAAAGTTACGCGCCGCGAGTTGTACAGCCCTTCACAAGTCCACAGCTGCACTGAATAATGCTTAACTAAGTACTTACTTACGTACTACTTTACCGGTAAATATGCTCACCAATAATAATCATAATTATGTAGGCGTTAGGATACAGTTTGCCCGCGTGACTGACACCGTCGTAGACTTTCTTAGCACGGTAGATTTCTTTCATAGCGGACGCAGCTATCTTCACCGGTAGGAACTTGGCCACTTTATATCCGACATCGAATGGAGTGTAAAACACAATGTACCTGGTAAGAAGAAAGATTTTTTTAGAAAATTTTACTAATAAAATTTATATTGAAATGAGACTAGTTTTTACGAATTTTATGTAAATAGTACAAAAACTAATGGCAGCTCAGAGGCTTAGCGCTCGTTGTAAAATTTCACAGTACGCGAGCAACCCGGGTTTTTGAACGAATTTTAAGCGCAGGTTTACCACATGTTATGTGGTGAAAGAAAACATTGCGAGGAAACGTGCATGTCAGAGAAATTATATATTTCGAAGGCATGTGAAGTCCGCCAACACGCATTGGGGCAGCGCGGCGGACACTTCTTTGCCCTAAAACACATTTCAGAAGTGAGAGGAGGCCTGTGCACATCAATGGGACGTATAATAGACTTTAACTGTACTTTACAGTTTTATATAATATTGCTCGCATAAATCTAAGAAATCATTGAATAAACTTTCTATATTGCTTCTGGGATCGTTTTTTTAAATAATTATTATATTAACTTTCTTATTATTCCCGTTGATCACTTTAACTAAGCTAAAAGTTTTACGCTACTCGGATGCCGAATTAAACCGGAAAAAGGGGACAGTAGCCCAATCGTAAAAATACAGACTGCAGGAATCTGCATTTTGTAATCTTGCCATTGGACTACTGTTAGTTGTTACGTAGCACTATTATACAATATGTAACGTAATTAACGCACACCCTCAGACACCCCAATTAGTATATTATGTTATAATCATAATACATACACTGAATTTTAGTTAAACATTTTTATGCACTGATTATTTATCAAATTAGTTATACTAATTCCGAAAGAATGTTGTGGTCACAGTACAAATCCACGAACGCAAAGACTTTAACGTGCTTGAAATAAAGTTCATTTTTCTTTATTTTTATTGAATGACAGAATTAGTAATAATACAAATAAAACTGCACTCTTAAAAGTCTTATTGCCTTAAGTTACGGTCCATTTCAGTTTTGACTGTACAGAATTAGTGTGACTGTAATTTACGGAGTTTTAATTATTTTTGGGATAAAAAATTACCTATATTAAAAATGATAGTAATCGATTCAGTAAACGATTCTGAAAAAACTACTTTCTTAAAGTGCGTTAATTATGTGTTACATGTTGTATATTCTGTGCTAATGTGAAGTGCCGATACGCGGCGCGAGTAGGTATTTTCGAAAATGCTATCTGTTTCACATCGCTCGCTCCATACCGTATCGCCGTCGTGCGATAGAGTTGCAAAATAAATGTTGTTAGTAATTGCCTACATATTGTTTCGAGCGATAACGTTTTCTCCCACCGAAACCTTTACGAAATGAGACAATTTTGTCTCATTAGATTCAGTATACCTCCATTTAGGTCTGTACGTTTTTCTTTTTAGTAGTTCAGTTTAGTTCAATTTAAAAAAATATAAACGTTCGTGGAAGTTTTTAAGTTAAAACTATAGATATTTAGATGCTGATAACTTATATCGCACGTAATATTTCCCTAAAATAAAATCGAACGTAGGTACCTAGTTTTTTGTTATATCTACATTTCCAAAAATTAGACTATTTTTACGGGTAGGAAAACGTTATCGCTTTTTGTATGATAATTAACAGCTTTACAATCCTCTTACGATTTGCTTATATGTATAATCGCCATTTTTCATGCGTTGCGTTGCATGATATTGTGCTA
The DNA here is from genome assembly GCA_907164705.1 of Parnassius apollo. Classification (NCBI taxonomy): domain Eukaryota; kingdom Metazoa; phylum Arthropoda; class Insecta; order Lepidoptera; family Papilionidae; genus Parnassius; species Parnassius apollo. The sequence continues at coordinate 2,142,971 of CAJQZP010001468.1, read as the reverse complement.
GTAAATAAAATTAATTTATTATCAATATTTGGAAAAAAAGAAAAATATTTGGTGCAGTTAAGAAGATCATGTTAAATCTAAATAAAAGTTATCCAACACTGTTCCGAAGACAAGGTTTTCCATCTTTTATAAGTTAGTAAAGAAGATTATGTTATGTTAAAAAATCTGCTATATAGTGTAAGTTTAAAATATTTTATCATAGGTACAACTGATTAAAAACCAATGGCCGTATGATTGAATCCATAACACACATAGTGCAGCTACAAAGACTATAAGACCCTCGAAATACCGTTTAGACTGTTTAGTATTTAGTGTTAAATTTTGTTTTATGGGTCCTAAAATGATGACAATAAAACAAAATTTAAAATATACCTAATTTTAAGAATATTAGACATTAGTTTCAGCCTATACCATTATTAACTTATTAACAGTTTGATCATTGATCACTGTGCCTTAATGTGCCTTCATATCCATTAACTTAACATGTTTCTTTTATTCTAACCTGTACCACCGATATTTAACGATTTCTTTTCAATTGCAAGGAATTGTTATTTAAAAATTTTGTAAAATACAACCTCTATAAAAACGAACTTCAATACAGTTCGTATACAGCTTGCATGCTGCTTGGGTACATTAATTAACTTGCTTGGGTTAATTAACCAATTACAATATTCATTGGATGTGGTAAACTTTATTCACTGTGATGAAAGTATGCTTTATGATTACAAAAAAAAAAAAACAGGAAAATCGATTGAATTACTTACCCCAAAGATATTTTAATACCTTTGAAAAAAAAAAAACAATCGAAGTCGATTAAAATTGAGAGTTTTGTCCCAGTCTATAGAATAATAAAATAAAACATTAAATACTTACCACGTAACGGTTCCAATAAGCAGCTGTGGCGTGTTCTTCAACGGGGCAAGAATGGGCTCCCCGAGCAAGCCGTTGGCCACCATGCCGCCCGCGAAGATCACCAGCATAGTAGACAGCCAACACGCTAAAGGATGTTTACGAGAGAAAGCCTGCGCGCCTGAAATGTATTTACATCATCTATTTTAAATTTTCTCCAGGAGAAATTTCGGTCACAGCGAGCATTGTCAACAGAGACTAGCCATCTCCGCAGGACAGAAGTACAGTGCACGAGTACGTGCACAAGCACAGGTGCACTCTAATCCTTCACTCTCATAATCCGACGGTACGGCTACTAGACACGACCGGGGAGATATCAGGCGCAGGACCAATAGAGGTCACGAGCGTTCCGAGACACGAATGGACACCGGCGACTTCTTGACTACTGCTACTGAGAAGTTCCTGACAGAAAGACAAAAAAATTGATTTTGGTCTGATCCGGGATTCGAACCCGGGACCACTTGATCAGATGTCGCGCTTTCGACCACTGGACTAATGAGGGAGATACTATGGTGAGTTTTTATGTAAAGAGGTAATAAAATATGAATAATAACCATCGAACTATATTACTTAATACCTCAATGATACTAACATTTCAAAATGTCAAGTGCCGTAACCTAAAATATAGACTGATTCTATCAACGAACTTCGATATTATTATTAGTAGTGCGTTGGGGTAATACCGGACGATTATCGACTAGTTAAAAGAGTCGGGCAAAAACTTTATTTTCTCGACATCCATATACGTCAGATTTCTGAAACATGGCGCAAATCGTTAATGGTTACACGTAATTTAGCTATAAGAAGCTTTTACTTTTCGAAACTCAACAGTTTCTGCTTGAAATGTGTGCGAAGACAAGACATAATTTTTTATATGCATGATGAAGAATTGGCCATTAAGGGGAAAGCCCGGACGTCGCTAAAAATCGCAAATAAAAGTGATAGGGAAAGATCGGACGGACGAAAAAAATACAAAAATTACCTTGTTATATAAAATACTGCGCAGCACACGCCCTACTTCTCGGAGCGACTGGCGAAAACTTGGGTTCGGGGGTAAAATGGAGTCTTGTACCATATAGCTAGCTTTAAAAAATATAGCATAATTCACCGGGAATTTGAATTTTACGGTCTTACCCCATCACCGATCTTACCCCAATGCACTATATTTAAAATGTTGAACTCAAATCCCACATAAATATATCATACTATCGTGGCGGTGGCGGTATAAGAATACCACGTATCCTAACATCCCGTGGGTGTCATAAAAGTCAAAAGAAGGAAACAAATCAGGAGAAGGGCAACATCGTGTTCCTTAATTACTACTTAGAATTCACAAAATGGCGTTCACCAACCCTTCTAGCAAACGTGGCGACCGTGGCAAATTACTTCCCCTTATGAGGCAATATTACGTAAGTGGTAGTGCCACGCTGCAGCTATATTATGGTTGTAGCACAAATGGGTCGGCTCGACCGGGGGAAGGACCACGCTTTCCCAGAATACCAGCTTAAAATAGTAGCTTAATGCTACTGCGTGTATGGTGAGTGTAGAGAACCGGAGACCCTTTTTCACTGAAAACGAGGCATTCCATATTAGTCCTCAGTGGTGACAACGAATTGGAATGGAAAACTTTTTGATTCTTAAAAAAAGTTAAGTTACAGCCTACATACGTCCCACTGCTGGGCACAGGCCTCCCTACATTTCCGAGAGGGTTTTAGGGCAAGGAAGTGTCCGCCGCGCTGCCCCAATGCGTGTTGGCGAACTTCACATGTCTTCGAAATATTTTTTTTCTTATGCAGGTTTCCTTCACTGCCGAGCACGTGGTTTTGACTCTTAATCGAGTCTAATGTCTATGGGCCACAGCATCCACTTACCATCTTACTCATCAGGTGGACTGCGTGCTCGTTTGTCACCCTTATTCTATAATAAAAATATGTATAGGAGGGCCTGTGTTTTCAGTGGAGTTATCATAAGCTGTAATTTTAACATAGTATAGTTACGTCATAGGGTAATGGGGAGCAGCTATGCTATCGAATTGGTAACAAACTTTGCGTCAGTTTGTGAT